>CP092885.1:51349166-51408520 GCA_030710605.1 Cordylochernes scorpioides | reverse complement strand
CATTCTGTTTTTATATGTTACACTGAAGGGTGGAATCTTAGAAATAGTATTTAAGCAAACTATGGACATAAAGCTCTTTTAGGACAGTAGAATTACATTTAAATATTTGCATCGAGCAATACTTTTCCGCACTGTTCCAAAAGCTTATGTCAATAGTTTTCTTCAATACAATTTCTAAGATTCCACCCTTCAGTGTAGCATATAAAAGCAGAATGATCTAATACAGTATTAGATCTCTAAAGAAGCGGTCTGGTAGATTAAAAAAAAAAAAAATTGGCGAAACCGCTTAGATGGTTCACCACTTATGAGTCAAAAGCCCTCCCAATATATTTTTTCATCGCAGTAAGGACAGTAGAAGTTTGGTTTATTTGTGAAAAGAAACATTCGCAATGTCTTCATTATATATACAGTTACGAGCGTCATTCCTCATCTCCTAATCAATCAGTCATCAGTTTTCATCTCTGTCACCGTTTGCTTTTTTTTGGAATGGCGCCCTCCTATTGGTTGGCTACGGTCACGCCACCTTTGCCCCCCCACTCGCTATTTCGTCTTTGTAACTATTGTGTTGGAGCGGGTCGCTCCCTAAATAAATGCATATATTAGATAATAACCAAATGGAATCCTCTCTTTCTTTTTCCCAGTAAGAGACGCCTACGGAAGCCAACAGTACATAGACAGATAAAGCACATAGGCTATAGTTATTAACTAACATATGCAATTATTTAAGGCGCCAAATTATAATTTTAACAAATAGTATTTGAATCAAAACATTCAATCGGGTAAAACCCGGGCGTTGCCCGGGTCATTCGGCTAGTTTTTATATATAGATGACGCGTTATTGCTTTGTATTAAATTTTTGAAATTTGTATTTTCCGAAATAAATAATTATGATACTAAATCCCTCTCTATTCCTCTAAAGATAAATCGTTGTATTAATATGATGTATTAGTGCGCCATCTGTTATATGAAATTCTAACTATTTTTAACTTCTAAGTTACTTTTTAAAATAAAAACCAAAATAATTTGAATTTCTTATAATAGATGATGAGCTAATGTATCACATTGTTGCGTTATTTTGGTTAACAAAGAATAACTTTGCTTCATATTAATTCACTAGCCGAATGACCCGGGCAACGCCCGTGTTTTACCCGACTGTAGATGTTACAACGGTGATCCTTAGGTCGCTGGTTCAAATCCGGCTCGAGGGAGCCGGCGAGCACGTGACCTCCCTGTGCGCGCGCATCCGTGACAGAACCGGCCGGCCCATGACGGTCGTGACTATATATATAGTCACGACCGTCTTTCCTCATCGGCCTCGGTGCTCGCCGGCAGCCAACGGGCGCGCGCCGCCGGCATTACGTCATAGATTATAAACACAAGGTAATAAGGCCAAATCAAAAAATAGTGTGTGATAAGGCACAATTTGGATTTTATATAATTGCCTTATTCTCTCTGTGTTAAGTTCACTGTGTGAAGTTCACGGATATATTTTGGTCAGAATGGATAAAATAAAAAAAGTGTCAAGGGATGGGAATCGAACCCACGACCTTCCGCTTACCGGGCAGATGCCATGACCACTAGGCTACCCTGGACATATTTTTCCGTTCACATTTTTATTTTTATATTTTCAAGACACACACAGTTTGGGGCGGGACGTTTCACAAGAGAGACATCCACGGCGCCAATTTATAATTGTAACGAATAGTATTTTAATTAAAACATTTAAAAAATATATACGCACTCGGGTAAAACCCGGGCGTTGCCCGGGCCATTCGTCTAGTATATATATATGTATGAGTACATTTTGTGTAGAAATAGGATTAGTTGACTTTATAAGGTAAACTTATTCATACAGTTTGTATCCCTCGATAGCTCAGTTGGCAGAGCGGAGGACTGTAGATGTTACAACGGTGATCCTTAGGTCGCTGGTTCAAATCCGGCTCGAGGGAGTTTTTTTATTTTATTTTTATTGGCTGCCGGCGAGCACGTGACCTCCCTGTGCGCGCGCATCCGTGACAGAGGCCGATGAGGAAAGACGGTCGTGACTATATATAGGGATAAGAGTTTTGTGAAAGTTGTTTACAACAATGAACGATATTATAAATATAACCAGAAATCTTAAGCACAAAATATCCAAGTACCAAGTATGGTTTACTAACTAATTGTTCTAACTCCGATCTCTCTCTCTATATATGTCGTAAACCCGGGTAAGACAACAAGTGAGTTGGAAGCAGTCGGGGTTGAGTGGCAAGGCGTGCAGAGTGGGAAGTCCGCACGGGACAGTAAGGACAAAGTTTAGGATCAAAAGACGCTCTCCTAGTACGTCTCAAGTGGCACCAGGACCAGGGGAAAGTTGAGGATTAACTGAGGAAAGCTCAGCGTCCTGAATGAAGCCTCGGGGGCAGAGAGGAGCCAAAACGGCGGCCACGAGGGCCGCCGTGAGATGGCCCCGGACTCAGTACCAAGCGGGCTTGTCCGAAATATCCACTGTAACCTAACTCACTCATCCGGACCAAAACGCCCCCTTTTGTCCCTCTCTGGATCCCCCGGGTGTTGATGCTCATTGGTCAGTCTTATGTGGGTCATCCTCCCCTCCCCTGGGGTCCGGTGGCAAGCTGGTGTCACTTTGAGACGACTAGAAAAGACGTCATACTTTATTACTTACATATCTTTGTTTAAATTACGATGTATATTTATCATTATATAATCTTATTTATTCGTGTTTATTCAATTTTGTAAATAACCATATATAATCTTATATGAACATTGTAATAAATCAGTTTCAATCTCAATCTCTCCTCTCTTCAGTTGACGATAAAAAATTACTGTTAAAATGACTTAAAAGAAATATTCAATATTCAAATATAGAGTATTCATTTACTATTTAAAATTATCTTATATTATTTCAGATTTTTTAGGAATATGAAGCATAAAGAGAGATATTTATAACCTAGGGAGCGCACTAATATGGACTAGTACAAAGCGCATCAATCGCGTTCTGATTTGATTGCTGATCTGAACCAGTTGACCAGGAAGTTCCATGCTGAGGTTGAGTCTGGAAGGCTGGCCATAGATGTAGGGTTGAGGTGGGTCAGTCCAAACAGAACCAGTTGACCAGGAAGTTCCATGCTGAGGTCCAGTCTGGAAGGCTGGCCATAGATGTAGGGTTGAGGTGGGTCAGTCCAAACAGAACCAGTTGACCAGGAAGTTCCATGCTGAGGTCCAGTCTGGAAGGCTGGCCATAGATGTAGGGTTGAGGTGGGTCAGTCCAAACAGAACCAGTTGACCAGGAAGTTCCATGCTGAGGTTGAGTCTGGAAGGCTGGCCATAGATGTAAGGTATTGAGTGCAGCATAGAAAATATAACTAATTAATTTGAACCTGGTTCAAAATCACATTAATAGGTACCGCTCAGCAAGAGCAACCTAGTTCATGATAATTGAACAATGAATAATATGTGAAGGTTATTCACATATTAAGCAAATTTTAACGTGGGATTCAATCCCGGTTCATGACTGTCGGGAACCGAGGGTGTTACCCACTCGTCCACCGACTTTTTCTATATATTAATTTGAAGGTAGGTTTTATAATAACAATATGAATTTTTATTTAAAATATTGATACTCTATATATATAAATACAAGGTATGTCCCATAAGTTCCCGGACTGGGTCCATAAAAAAAAGGTAAGATTTTTTTAAAATTTTTTTTATTAAAACTTTTCAAAGTAATCCCCCCTTGCTTCAACGCACCAGCGCCATCGTTTCTCCCAATTGTCGAAACAGTTTTTATAGGCCTCTTTTGGAATGCTCTTCAATGCCAGCAGCGATTTTTCTATTATGTCTTCCCTGGTGTCAAAATGTCTTCCTTTTAGAACTGCTTTGAGTTTGGGGAACAGGAAAAAGTCATTTGGTGCGATGTCTGGGGAATAGGGTGGTTGAGGTAGGATTTCTGTCCCGTTTTTTCGCCAAAAAACTCGTCGCCAAGTGCGCTGTGTGAGGGCGGACATTGTTGCTAAGGTACGCGAGGCCAGATTGAAGAAACCTCCTCTTAACAAGTAAGACTTTTACCCAAAGCCTTGATATTTGTTTGGACTGCCTTGGGTGATCAAGCGAGAAAAGAAAATAACGAAGACAAAAACCAGCGGCTACACACGTAAAGCTCTCGCTCTACTAAGAAAAAACTCTTTATTTCAACAACACGGCTCAGTTATATACAAAAGGGAAATTTACATAATAATAATCCATTCAAAATATATTTGACATAATAATAATTCATTTAAAAGAAATTTACATTCCAAGTTATACACTCAAAAAGATATTTACATATTCTATGCCACGACTTTTAACACACCCCCAGGTGGGACACCGTTGCAGGGAGCCCAGGCTCTCATCCAGGAAAACCATCCTCTCCTCGGCACACTGCGGCACCCTCTCCATACACACCACCGGAGGTTGCCCCATAAGCGTCCATCTTCTTCCTCCAAAGAAATCGGAGGTAGTCCCAATCATTTTCCCTGATGGCCATCTCCTGGAAATATCTCCTCACGTCGGCCAAAACTCCGTACTTATTTTTCCGAAGTTTTATCCCTATTTCCAGGATTCTCCTCAGTAGATTGGGTATCTTTTTTAAATATCGCCTCAAGGATAGTCCGCTGCGTCCTCGACAGGAAGCGCCGTCACATACTGGCCGTATAGGCGTCGTTTCGGACTCACACCCAAATACAGGGCGATCAGGAAACCAGTATCCTTTTCCCTCGGGTGGAATTTCATCAACTCCTTCGATGAACCCATCATTCAACCAATCCTTTGTATCAATAATCCCTTCCTCCATCCTTGATTCAGTACCTTGTTCTGCATCTGGGTTTTCTTCCACCCTTGAATCAGTACCCTGTTCTGCATCTATCTTTTCTTCCACCGCTGAATCAGTACCTTGTTCTACATCTAGCTTTTCTTCTTCCACCTTAGAATCAGTACCCTCAGCTACTGCTCTAGAATTGCTCACCGGTTCATAACCTTTAATTGCAGTCTCAGAATCCTTTACTCCGTCGCCCTTAGGCTTCGCTTCAGAATCTTCCTTATCCTTTAAATTTGCCTCTTCATATTTTTCATTGGCATTATTTCTACCAAATTGCCCCCACCTTGAGAGCCAATCCCCTGGGTTGCCCTTGAGTTTTTGTAGATCTCCCTTATTCTTTATTTTAGATTCCGTATCTCCAGTTGGTCTTGCTTCAGAATCATTTACTCCGTCGCCCTTAGGCTCATCTTTAGAATCCTTTACTCCGTCGCCCTTAGGCTCATCTTCAAAATCCCTTACTCCGTCGCCCTTAGGCTCATCTTCAGAATCATTTACTCCGTCGCCCCTAGGCTCATCTTCAAAATCCTTTACTCCGTCGCCCTCATCTCCTGCTTTTTGACCTTCAGATTCTTTTACTTGATCTCCTTTATCTCCGTCTTTAGAATTCACTTTATCAGGTTTTGCTTCCGCTTCATTTGCTTTGTCTTTAGCCTCAGCTTCCTTCACACCTACATAGCTATCAACTGCAGTTTCAGAAACCTTCACTTCATTGCATTTAACTGCCGCTTCTGTTTCCTTCCCTTCATCGCCTTCAACTGTCGCGTTCAATTCCTTTTCTTTAATAGCATTCACAGCACCTTTTTTGCCCTCATATTCAATATCTATTATAGAGGGAGCTGAACAAGCTTCCTTTAGCATTCTAGCTTTAGCTAGAGCAGGCTTCACATCCGTAGCTCTAGCAGTTTTTACAGAATCCTCTTTTTTCACCCCTTCAATTTCATTTTTCATGGACTCTTCCCGGCTTTTCGATAGAGACGTAGAAGTAGTCTGAAGTTTGATAACTTTCTGATTATCGGGTTCTGAATTCGGAGAGGCACTAGACGCTCCTGGCAGAATTTGAGAAGTTTTGGCCTGAGCATCCCTATCCTGCTCACGCATTATGCGAATTCTGGCCCCTAAATAATATCTTTCCGTGATGTAGACTTCACACTCCTCAAATTCTTTATCAATTTCATCGTCGCTAATAGCCTCTTGGGCCAATAAAATTTCCTGGTATTGCTCATTCAATACCACCAACTCCAAATGGAGAGCTTCCAATCTATCAAATTTTTCATATATGCCACTTTTATCAATAAGAGGATCCCTTAACTCTGTATTCATATCATTTACCACTTCGGTAAAAACGCCTCTTATCGCCTCTCTACGCCTTCTGCTAACATCCTCCATCTCACCTTGTAGTTATCCTTTCACCTTGTAGGTATCCTTTTTCCTTGTAGGTAGCCTTTCACCTTGCAGGTAGCCTTTCACCCTGTAGCTTCTTCAACTTCTTTGCCTTTGAGCTCCTTTATACTTGAGCCTCTTCAACCTCTTTGCCTTACTTGAGCTTCTTCAACCTCTTTGCCTACTTGAGCTTCTTCAACTTCTTTGTTTACTTGAGCTTCTCTTTTCCCTTGAGCTCCCCTAAACCTTTAACAAAGGGCTTTTTGAGCTCCTTTAAACCTTGAGCTTCACTGAGCTCTTTTTAACCTTTAACAAAGGGCTTTTTGAGCTCCTTTAAACCTTGAGCTTCACTGAGCTCTTTTTAACCTTTAACAAAGGGCTTTTTGAGCTCCTTTAAACCTTGAGCTTCACTGAGCTCTTTTTAACCTTTAACAAAGGGCCTTTTGAGCTCCTTTTAACCTTTAACAAAGGGCTTTTTGAGCTCCTTTAAACCTTGAGCTTCACTGAGTTCTTTTTAACCTTTAACAAAGGGCTTTTAGAGCTCCTTTAAACCTTGAGCTTCACTGAGCTCTTTTTAACCATTAACAAAGGGCCTTTTGAGCTCCTTTAAACCTTGAGCTTCACTGAGCTCTTTTTAACCTTTAACAAAGGGCTTCTTGAGCTCCTTTAAACCTTGAGCTTCACTGAGCTCTTTTTAACCTTTAACAAAGGGCTTTTTGAGCTCCTTTAAACCTTGAGCTTCACTGAGCTCTTTTTAACCTTTAACAAAGGGCCTTTTGAGCTCCTTTTAACCTTGAGCTTCACTGAGCTCTTTTTAACCTTTAACAAAGGGCTTCTTGAGCTCCTTTAAACTTTGAGCTTCACTGAGCTCTTTTTAACCTTTAACAAAGGGCCTTTTGAGCTCCTTTAAACCTTGAGCTTCACTGAGCTCCTTTTAACCTTTAACAAAGGGCTTTTTGAGCTCCTTTAAACCTTGAGCTTCTTTAGCTTCTTTTGCCTTGAGCTTCTTTAGCTTCTTTGCCTTTGAGCTTCTTTAGCCTCTCTTCCCTTGAGCTTCTTTAGCTTGGGAGACAGCGCTACCAGGTCTTCCCGTCACCTGTTACTCGGGAGTAAGCGCCATCAGGTCTTCCCGCCACTTATTACCCGGGAGACAGCGCCCACAGGTCTTCCCGCCTTCTGTTCCTCGGGAGACAGCGCCTACAGGTCTTCCCGTCTTCTGTTCCTCGGGAGACAGCGCCTACAGGTCATCCCGTCTTCTCTACTTGACCAGCCCACGCAGCCCACCCATGACGCCACTAAATGTTAAGGTACGCGAGGTCAGATTGAAGAAACCTCCTCTTAACAAGTAAGACTTTTACCCAAAGCCTTGATATTTGTTTGGACTGCCTTGGGTGATCAAGCGAGAAAAGAAAATAACGAAGACAAAAACCAGCGGCTACACACGTAAAGCTCTCGCTCTACTAAGAAAAAACTCTTTATTTCAACAACACGGCTCAGTTATATACAAAAGGGAAATTTACATAATAATAATCCATTCAAAATATATTTTTGACATAATAATAATTCATTTAAAAGAAATTTACATTCCAAGTTATACACTCAAAAAGATATTTACATATTCTATGCCACGACTTTTAACAATTGTCATGGTGTAGGATCCAGTCACCATTAGTCCATTTTTCTGGCCTTTTTTTTCGAATCGCTTCCCTTAGACGGCGAAGAATGCTCAAATACATTTCCTTAATAACTGTTTGGCCTGCAGGAAGATACTCGTGATGAACAATGCCCTTGTTATCCAAAAAAAGCGACCAGCAACACCTTGTTTCTGGATTTCAATATCCTGGATTTTTTGGGTCTAGGCTCACCCTGACCTCTCCACTCGGCAGATTGACGCTTGGTTTCAGGGTCATAGCCATAGACCCATGTCTCGTCGCCTGTGATTATCTTGTCTTTCCATTCCGGATCCGTTCTTGTCATTTCCAGCATGTCCTCACAGGTTGCAAGCCGACACAGTTTTTGCTCATTAGTGAGGAATCTTGGGATGAATTTTTCAGGAGTCTTTTTGAGCCTCAAATCTTCGGTTACGATCCTTCCAATCGTTGTTTTAGAGATGCCTGTGTCTTGCTCTAGCTCCAGCAAAGTGGTTCGAGGATTTTCGTTTATCAAATCGGTGATTTTTTGCACATTTTCATCAGTCCTTTGAAATGTTGGGCGTCCTTGACGAGGATCATCTTCAATGGAAATTCTGCCAGCTTTAAATCTAGAATGCCATTCAAAAACAGTTGTTCTCTTTGGGGCGTTATTGGGGATGCTTTATTAAGCATTTCAAAAGTGTCGGTTGCTGATATTTGAAGTTTCACACAAAATTCTATGCAAATCCTCTGCTTCAATTTTTGTTCCATCGTAAAATCGCCGCAGCGCAAGGTGTAACCTTTAAATAAATTAGAATAACTTTGGCGCGCGCGCACGTACCGCCTCGATATTGGTACCACCGTGTTGCCAGATATTTTTTCTATAATAAACTGTCAAATTTATTTACATTTTTCATTTATTTATTTTTTTATGGACCCAGTCCGGGAACTTATGGGACATACCTTGTATGTTGTTAAAAAAAAAGGGCATATTTTGATCCAATATATGCCTTTTTAATTAAAGATTTATTTATGGTTTGCTCTATTTTCAAAAAATATAAACTGTGTTCTGAAAATATAGCAATCCATATTTAAATCATTAGATAATAAAAAGGCATACATTAGTTTGAATAAAATATTTATTTGTCAATATTTTGGTTGGTTGAACGCCAACTTTTATCAAGGCATTACATTTTTGTATTGCGGCGCTGAATTCGTTCATACAAAAGTGTAATGCCTTGATTAAGGTTAGCGTTCAGCCAATCGAAATATTGGCAAATAAATCTTTTATTCAATCCAATATATGCCTTTTTATTATCTAATATATATTGTGTGTCTGATAAATATTATTAATTTTAAATATTTATTTTATAAAATAAAAAAATAAATATTTTAAATAAATTTGTAATAGAGTAATTTTAGAAAACACTCTCATATTTTTGCTTCACTTTAACAAATTAAATCACTTAAACTAGTAAATTCATTTATTTTTAAAAATTATCTGGGTATTTGACGAACTCTAAATGCTCCATAAAACTGTAAGTTGACTGATTAATTTCAACTCTCTCTCACGATATCTTCAGCAAAAAAAAAAAAACAATGAATCAAGAAATAAAAAAGGGTCATTTTGAAAATGTCAAAAATCCAATAGTGAAGTCTGGATATTATATAAATTTAAAAGGTACAAATGGAGATACTCTATTAGATATTGCTATCAAGTCAAATCAAATTAATATAATTACCTATCTGATAGAAAGAGGAGCAAATTTAAATTCAACGAATAGAGATGGTGAAACTCCGTTGCATTTGGCAGCAAAAAATGGAAATTTCTTTGTTTCCCAAATTCTAATTAAAGCTGGAGCAATAGTCAATGTCAAGGATGTGGTTGGTTGCACGCCATTACATCATTCTGCCAGAAAAGGATCTATAGAAATGAATAGGTATCTGATACAAAACAAAGCTAATATCAATGTCAAAGATAAGGGTGGAACAACCATCCTGATGTGTGCAAGTTTGAATCCTCAAGGAATTGATTTAATGAAAGATTTAATAAATTTAGGTGTTGATATTGATGACGAAGATCATTTTGGTCGTAATGTTTTAAGCAAACTTGCTTTCAAAGCTTACAATAATCGATTAGATAAAAACCTTCAATTTTTAATAGAATCTGGTGCCAATATAAATGCAAAAGATAATTTTGGAAGAACTCCGCTAATGAAATTTGTTAAATATGGATCGAATACTATTAATATTTTAATAAAAGCAGGAGCTGATATCAATCAGAAAGATGATCAAGGAACCACTCCTTTAATCCAAGCAATTATTGAGCATAATGAAGAGGCTGTAAAATTACTGATAAATAATGGTGCTAATATAAATCAACCAGATAACAGAGGCTTAACGCCGCTCTTCCATTCTTTAATAAAAGCACGAACTAAAATAATTGAGATACTCAATAATGCTAATGCTAGCCTATTATCTCACTGTAAAAATGATGAATATCAAAAGATTGCAATTTTGAGAGTAATTTTACATTACCAATATGCTCAAGATTTAAAAGATATAAAATACCTTATTAAAACATCAATGATATGGGATTTCTTTTCCTTAATAGACCAACACAATATATACATTAAAAATAATTCTGAGATGTTTAATATTATGATCAAATATTATGTCCTCTTTAATCCAAATACAGCCAAGCCTAATATTTTAATTAATAAACGAGTATTTCTTCAATATTCACTTCTATTTGATAAATGTCAAAGCGAGGTAGTAAGAATGCAGAATCATTATATTGGATCTATTACATTGTATGAATACCTTATTGAACGAGATATCAACAGAAGTCAAGGATTTTTAGCATCTACAGATAATGGAATACTAGCTGCCCTAGAGTCTAATCAAACTTGGTATAAGGACAACTTTGAAGCTTATAACAAGATGATTGTGGAACGATATTCTGAAGATGTTAAAAGGGGAAAATTACTATACCATTGGAATCTTATTAGTAAGAAAGTATTTATGGGTAAAGTTAGTAATGAAACACGAATTTTTATCGGAGAGATTCTTATAAACAAAGATTTAGAACAATTTCTAGAAAAAAATATATGATTTTTTAAACCTATTCAGTTTTTTTTTTGTTTACATTTTGTTCACATTTATGAACTTCACTTCAAATATATTTATATATATATATAGATAAATTGTATATAGATTATTTTATGTATATTATTTGTCTTTTTCAAATAAATATTTCATATTTCATTGTGTAGCAGTTTTCTCTTTAATTATTTTACTATTTTTTTGCTTGTGCTGCAATTTTTTTAAATTACAGAGGTGTATATTAGTTTTCTAATATTATTATTTTGATACTAATAATATATAGTCCCATAGATTGTATATGCATTTACTGCTCTGTTTTTTACTTTGTAAAATAATTTTCTATTTTTAAATTTTCCTGAAATTAAAGGTTATCACTAACTCTTGAAATTGCCTTTTCAGTTTTCCTGTTACAAAATAACTTTATTAGGTACCGCGCAAAAAGAGAAACCTAGCTGATGTTATTTACATGAGAAATAGGAAGATGTTCTTCACAGAAAAAAAGTAGGATTCGATCGGTGGTCGGAAATCGAAGGTTTTAAGCACTAGTCCATCGCCTTTTTCAGCCCTCGTAATGTTATATCAGCATTATTTTGTTTTAAAAATTGATTTTACACTCTATTTTTATATAATTCCCAATCCTCTCTCTCTTTCTCTAGATTGTTAGAGGGTAAAAATTTTTGAGTAGACTTTTCAGACTCTAGGTTGATTTTTAGATAAGGTTCAATTGGTCGCCAAAGGATGAGCATGCTGATCCCAAGAATGGAAGGATGTATGAAACTTTTGTAAGTGGAAGGAGGTGTTTTTGACAGTTTGATAACACTAGTACACAAAATTAAAAAAAAAAATAAAACGACACTTGAAGTTACACCGCATAAGTTTCTTTTTAAACGATAAATCAAATTTTTATTTCAAGGTAAAATAACGACTATTTTTAACCTTTTTGGATGAGGTATGAAAAGATGAATTATGAAGAGTAATGGCGATCGGAAAAAATAAAAGTGTCCAGGGGCGGGAATCGGTAAGCAGAAGGTTGTGGGTTCGATTCCCGCCCCTGGACACTTTTATTTTTCCGATCGCCATTACTCTTCATAATTCATCTTTTCATACCTCATCCAAAAAGGTTAAAAATAGTCGTTATTTTACCTTGAAATAAAAATTTGATTTATCGTTTAAAAAGAAACTTATGCGGTGTAACTTCAAGTGTTGTTTTACAATCACAGGCCGCAGTATATTATATTGTATTATAAAAAAAATTCTCTTCCTCAAATAAACAAAACATTTTCTGGGTTAACTTTTTGTGCTGATTAACGTGGTATCAATATTTTTTTTTTTTCGATTAGCTCAAATTCTCAAGTTATGGATATAATGCCTTTTACCCATAATATTCATCTATTGGAGGAAAATTTTATGACATTAAACTTATTACTATATAAATAAATGCGCCAAAGATAGTGCAAATGAAGAAACAATATTATACATATATGCATGTTTATATATTTTACTTCAATAACTGCCCTTAGATATATATATTTATCAAACTACTTACTCTATATCCATATGAATTTTCCTTTAAAAATCTAATATCTTTCCCTTTCTTTTTCAAAATTATCAGGATAATTGTTTTTATATATAAGATGGAAGGTCTTAACAAAAATCTGTGTATGCGAAAAAACATTTTATTTGGTTTAATAAACATTATTTATAAAGATGCAATAATATTTAGGAAGTAATAAAAAAATTATATTCATGGATTTAAAGATTTTTTCTGTGAAGTTTTGCTTTTCATTACGCATCAGATTCCAACAATAATCCGCCACCATATGTTGATTCCACAGACCATTGTATCGTTGCTCAATGATTTTAATATCTTGGTGGAAGCATTCACCTTGTTTTTCGCTCTCTGCACCGAGATTTTCAGGGAAAAAGTTTAAATGTGAATCCATAAATGAAATTTTAGATTCGTTATGCACTCGAGCTTATGGAATTTGGAAATCAGATTTTCTATGATTCTCGCATAATTCGGTGACTTATTATTGCCTAAAAAGTGTCGACGAGTGCAAGCCAAGCATTTTTCACATCTTCTTTCAATGTTGCAATAAAACTCTTCATCATATATTAGTTTACGAATTTGAGGTCCAATGAAAATACCTATCATTATCTTAGAACAACTAATCTTCGGAAATTTAGTCATTAAAGATTTGACAGCATCACTATCTTTCTTCAAAGCCTTTACAAAATTTTTCTTTAACCCTAATTTGATATGTAAAGGGTAAAGAAGCATTTTTAGTTTATGGAAAAGCGGTTCATTTTCAACGTTTTGTTCACCTAATCGAAACATACTTCTTTCAGGCCACATTTTTTGTATATAATGATTCTTTCTGTCTCTGCTGTCCCACTTGCATAAAAAGCAAGGATACTTTGTGTTTCCTTTCTGCAAGCACTGTAAAATCCCTATTGTTCCCTATTACGATAGACAGATTTTGGTTTGTGGTAACAAGAGGTTCCTTTGCTTTAATCTTGATCAAAGGATTTCTGATGCTCCTTTTGATAGCCCTAGATCCCTAACTAGATCATTTAATGATGCCTGATCAAATAAATGTGGAATGCCACTTTCATTTGAAATAAATTCAGGGTCTTCTAATTGATGATCATCTGCAAATGCTGTGTGCTGATCATCCTTTTTGATATAAGATTCTTGAACCGTTTTTAGGAATCGGTATGGGATTCTCGAGGTCGTGAGGAATAGGTTGCCTAGCTGATGGTATATCAGGATAAAAGTTAGTTTGCTTCTTTTTGCTATTTAGTCCTGTGATTTTGCAGACACAGGAATAACAATCGTCATGGTGATTTTTTGGTTCTCGCCAAACCATTGGTACACCAAAGGGCATTCCTTTTGATTTCCCCGATTTCCATTGCAAAAGCCCTTGATAACACGTTCCCCACACACTATGGAGGCGCCACCACTTGTCTTGATCACCTGAAGCCACACCAAAATATTCTTTATATCATTCTTTTATCTTTGGGGTGATACGTTTCCTCTCTTTGGGAATTGTAAATTTCCCACAAATGTAGCAGAATATTTCTGCATTAGCTTTGCATTTACGCGGCATTATTTATATATTTAAAAATATCTATGAAAATAAATGTATTGTTAAACATTTTCTTGATATAAAATTGCAATGGTATGCATCTCATCTAAATGATTATTATATTTTATGCTTACAAAGTCAATATCTTCAATATATTTTGATGACAGCGATGACATCAGCTTCTTTATAAAATTAAATATTTTCAAATATTTAAAAAAAATTGAGTTAATTTTGAAAAATGAAGGTTATATTCATGATCTATGGGTTGGAATTTAGTAGAAACAACTTTCAAATATTGAGAAAGAAAAAGTGTGTGTACTAGTGTAATCCAGATGGATATGGGGACATGTAGGGCTATCTCTTGATTATCAGGAGACACAAAGAAAGATTTGGTCAAATCTGATATTTTATATACCTTACCTTAACATAACGCGAAAAGGTTGTTTGTAATTATGGATTTGATGAAATCCATATACAGTGGTACCTCGACATACGAGCGCCCCAACATACGAGTTTTTCGAGATACGAGCCGACGAGCAAGTGATTTTTTGCTTTTAGTTACGAGCGAAATTCGAGATACGAGTTCGGTTCGGTAGTAACACGCAGTCGCGCCATCACGATCAGTTAGCAGCATGCTTCCGCTGTGATAAGTTGTGTTTTGTGTTCGCGTTTTGTGTTGCGTTTACATTTATAGTTTTAGTTCATTTATTTTTATAACCATGGATCGGAAGAAAGTTTGTAAAAAGTCAAGTGCTAAGAAAAAGATGAGATTAATTAACTTTATTAACATCATGAAACGCGATATCCCAAACTCAGGGATATTTGCGCCAATACATTTCACTGCATTACAGCAATACGGCTATATACAATCCTGTTCAATTCATTATTTTACATAAATTAACTAAAGAAAATTGTCCAAAGAGAAAAACAAACAACAAAGCAAAACACACAGAGCAAGCATCGCAGTTCTTTTTTTTTTTCTAAGATTCCTTCTCTTTTTTCCAATTCAAGAGAAAGTTGTATATGTATTTACAAAATTGATCAAAATTTTTATACTTTTCTTTTTTGTCTACAAATTCATCAAGCTGTCCAATACGACCAAATCTATTTTCCCTAAAATCCCGGAAAATTGGGCACTCCAGAAGTAGATGTCTCGCGTCTTGAATTTCACCTCCGCAGAAGCATCCTGGTTCCTTCACGGCGCCGATAGTTGCCAAAAATTTCCCAAAATTGCCATGATCTGTAATGAATTGGATATTATAAAAATTTGGACGGAAAAATCTTGGAATTCCTAATACGAAAAAGCTTCTGAAAATTTCATTAGTGTTCTCAAAAATTTCATTCATTTTTGCGTGTAAGAATGATTTGACTATACTTGGAGCATGGGGTTCGTAAGTAATTAGATCTTCAATGGACATTTGAGCTAGATCAAATTTGATTATTCTGGATTCTATATAATCTGTTAGGAGTGGAATTTTTGCCAAGCTATGCACACAGTTTGATGAAGTGGTTTTGTATGCTCTAACTGCCCATAAAATGATCTGGTACTGCATGGAGTTCAGTTTTTGTTTACAACGATTGTTTAAATATTTGAACCAAATTTCAGAACCGTATGTAAGTACAGGCCTAATGATTGTTTTGAATAAAGTTAACCTCTTTTCAGTGTCTAAACCCCACATATTGCCACTTAGTGAACATAATAAATTTTTCATACGTCCTGCCTTACACAGAATATCATTAACATGCGGTGTAAAGTTAACTTTGTTTTTCCATTTGTGATTAGAAAATTTCATTCCCAGAATTTTTACTTGCTTGACCGGCATTATTATATTGTTATTAACCTTAATAGGTATTTTTTGTCTGTTATGTAGGTATAGCATATTAGTCTTCTCTGTACTGATCGTTAATTTATTTCTATTACACCATTGGATCACATAATTTAAGGTGTATTCACTTGCGGTTTTTAGTCCTTCAATAGTCTTATTCCAGCAAATTATTGTAACGTCGTCTGCATAACATATAATATCTGCATTCATTGAATCAAAATTTATCAACAAATCATTTAGCAAAATATTCCATAGAAGTGGAGATAAAGGTCCACCCTGTGGACATCCTTTAGTTAGTTTCTTAAAAAAAGTTTCTGATTCGTATGTAAATTTCACCTCCCTTTCATTATTCAAATAAGATTTTATGATCCGTATTAAATCTGAAGGAACATCATCATTATCCATTCTTTTTATAATAGCAGGCCACCATGCATTGTCGAATGCACCCGCAATATCTATAGCTATCAAGGAAGTCAATTCTTTTTGTTTATGTTTCAATATAGTTTCTATAATTTTATCCATTCCAGTAATTGTTGATCTAGATTTCATAAAACCATGCTGCCTTGAGCTCATTAAATTATTCTCTAAATAATAGTTACTTAATTTATTTTTTATTATATTCTCAAATGTTTTAGATAGATTAGATGTCAATGATATAGGTCTATAACTTTTATTTATTTCATAATTCGTTTTGCCTGGTTTTGGAATTATTTTTAAGAATGATTTTTTCCATTCATCCGGATAATATCCCATTTCTATACATTTATTGAATAATTTATGCAGAATTGGGATTATTTTTATTTTAGCCTGTCTAATCATATTGTTACTAATGTAATCAGGGCCCGGTGCTTTTTAATATTTGTTTTTAAAATTGTTTCCTCTATTTCCTTAGATTCGATATAAACACTACTTTTATTTTTATATTTAGGCGTATAATTTCTAATCAAAATATGATCATCTTTATCCAAACCTCCAATATCATCCTGAAATAGATCGTTCATTAAACTTTTTATTTTGTCGGTCTTTAAATGATCTGGTAAATTATCTATTAGTGGTAATCCTAAATTTCTATTTTTCGATCTCAATGACTTGAATATCCTATAAGCATTACCAAATGAGTTATTTGAATGACTTTCTTCTATAAAAATTCTCCAACTCGCTCTTTTTTGCCTTTTTACTTTTATTTAAATATTTATTTCTCATTGATTTATAGGTCTTTTCAAGGACCTTTCCATGTCGGTAATACAAATTTCTAATATAGTGGAAATCGTTTTTCATTTTCTCCAGCTTCCCATCCCACCAGTATGTATTTGTTTTATGATTTCCGCTTCTTGTCTTGACATTTAGTGACAGATAAGCTGCCTCTTTAATTATTTGTGTGAGAGTCTTTACAATGTTGTCAATATCTTTGATGTTTGACGCGTGGTTGAATTAAAACGTGAAATTTCTACAAGTGAGATAAAGGAGATCTTAGGAATGTGGGAGAGAGTTTCACAGTTCGTGGAAAAAAAAACACCCAGAAAAAGTTGCAACAAGTCGTGCATCTGACCTTTTTAATGACACTTGCCTAACTCATTTCCGGAACATTCTGAGAGGGAGGAAGAAACAAACCTCCTTGGACATGTTTTTTTCTAAACGGCCTACAGGTGAAAGCGAGAAAAATGTAGCGAAAAAGGCAAAGACCAGTGAGGATATCTAATTTATTTCTTTACATTCTCTTTTTTGTTTTTGTGCAATAAATATTTGATATTTATAAATACGTTTTTATTATTTAAAACCACGTAACAAAAATAACTGGGGTGACATTTTGGAGGTTGGAACGGATTAATGGTAGTTCAATTGTTTTGTATGGGGAAATTTGCTTCGAGATACGAGTAATTCAAGATACGAGCAAGGTTGCGGAACGAATTAAACTCGTATGTCGAGGTACCACTGTATATATATTATATATTTGGCCAATTCTGGAATAATTAAAAATCAACGAGAATAGTTGATATCTATTCCGATAGATGGCGCAAGCCATCAGCAACTTTCAGTTGTACGATAAAGAGATGCCTTTTTCTAAATATATATATATATACTAGCCGAATGACCCGGGCAACGCCCGGGTTTTACCCGATTAAATGTTTTTATTCAAATACTATTCGTTACAATTATAAATTGGCACTGTGGATGTCACTTTTGTGAAACGTCCCGCTCCAAACTTTGTGTGTGTTTTTAAAATATAAAAATAAATATGTAAATCTTCACAACGATATTTGAAAATTATATTATTTTGATTTTCAAATACTATTCGTTACAATTATAAATTGGCGCCGTGGATGTCACTCTTGTGAAACGTCCCGCTCCGAACTTTGTGTCTAAGAAGCGATATTTTTATAGAAAGATGATCTGGCTTTTATTTTCTGCTCGAATGAATGTTTTTCTGTTAGAATTTTGTTCCTGCATACAAAATAATGAACTGGTTTCACCCGTGATCTCTGCTTTTAGGAATTTTTACCGATATAATTTTGTATCTGATAATCAAACATGATACAGCAATATCGTCATCATCATTTTCTGGCTAAAAATATATAGTTTTAATAATTGATTTATATATTTTTTTAAGATAGCCTATCGTCTTCCCCGTATCTTTTTACCTATGTATGGAAATTTTGGTTTGAATTAGTGAACTACTGCGAATTTGTATACCAGACATACAAACAAACATACAAACATTCATTTATATATATACTAGACGAATGGCCCGGGCAACGCCCGGGTTTTACCCGAGTGCGTATATATTTTAAAAACGTTTTAATTCAAATACTATTCGTTACAATTATAAATTGGCGCCATGGATGTCACTCTTGTGAAACGTCGCGTTCCAAACTGTGTGTTTTTAAAACGTTTTAATTAAAATACTATTCGTTACAATTATAAATTGGCGCCGTGGATGTCTCTCTTGTGAAACGTCCCGCCCCAAACTGTGTGTGTCTTGAAAATATATAAAAAAAAAGGTGAATTTTCATAAAGATTATATCATGTCGATTTTTTTTTTTTTGCATTTCACCTACTAAATCGATAGAGATAATTACATTTGCAACATGAACTTAGGTATATTGACTAAATAGAAAACTGCATAGTAATAAAGATCATTTTTAAAGGCACCATATCGTTTTTTTTTCAATAAAATCGAAACAAAAATTAACGATAAATAACGATAATTGCCTTAAAAAGAAATTGCCTTAAAAAAAAAGAAACATTCGCGGTGATTTTGTCTTGCATTCGTTTATACAATTATTATATACGAATGACCCGGGCAACGCCCGGGTTTTACCCGATTAAATGCTTTGTTCAAATACTATTCGTTACAATTATAAATTGGCGCCGTGGATGTCATTCTTGTATAATATATAAATGAGTTTTAAAAATTGTAAAAAAAAAAAAAAAAATGCATCGGCCGGGAATCGAACCCGGGCCGCCCGCGTGGCAGGCGAGCATTCTACCACTGAACCACCGATGGTTATGAAAAATCCCATCCGTGAGCTTCAGACAAACAGACAAACAGACAGAATAAGGCAAATATATAAGTAGATACTAGACGAATGACCCGGGCAACGCCCGGGTTTACACGATTAAATGTATATTACATATGGAAGATGGACGTAGTTCCCGGAGGTCACCCGCGAGGCTTTTTCCTTGGCACAGCTGTGTCACCAACTCTGCCCCCGCGCGCCAGGACCTCTTGATCCCTCTGATTGGTCGGTGGGAACTTGGATTGTCCAACCGGCCGGCAGCCGGACGATTACATTTTCTCGACGGGGGGGGGGGGGGGGGGGGCAGGGGGCAGGGAAGTCACGTGCTCGCCGGCAGCCAACGGGCGCGCGCCGCCGGCACCGCCGCCCGCGTTCTAGAGGGCGCTGCTCGTGAGCTAAGTAGAATAATTTGAATATATAGTTTTAATAATTGATTTATATATATTTTAAAAATAGCCTATCGTCATCCCCGTTATTTTTTACCTATGTATGTAAATTTTGGTTTGAATTAGTGAACTACTGCGAATTTGTGTACAGGTCATACAAACCAACAGACAGACAAACATACAAACATTCATTTTTATATATCTACTTATATATTTGCCTTATTCTGTCTGTTTGTCTGTTTGTTTGTCTGAAGGTCACGGATGGGATTTTTCATAACCATCGGTGGTTCAGTGGTAGAATGCTCGCCTGCCACGCGGGCGGCCCGGGTTCGATTCCCGGCCGATGCATTTTTTTTTTTTTTTACAATTTTTAAAACTCATTTATCTACTTATATATTTGCCTTATTCTGTCTGTTTGTCTGTTTGTTTGTCTGAAGCTCACGGATGGGATTTTTCATAACCATCGGTGGTTCAGTGGTAGAATGCTCGCCTGCCACGCGGGCGGCCCGGGTTCGATTCCCGGCCGATGCATTTTTTTTAATACAATTTTTAAAACTCATTTATATATTATACAAGAATGACATCCACGTCGCCAATTTATAATTGTAACGAATAGTATTTGAATAAAAGCATTTAATCGGGTAAAACCCGGGCGTTGCCCGGGTCATTCGTATCTACTTATATATTTGCCTTATTCTGTCTGTTTGTCTGTTTGTCTGAAGCTCACGGATAGAATGCGCGCCCATTGGCTGCCAGCAAACACGTGACCTCCCTGCCCGCCCCCCTCTAGACAACCATGTTATCAGCAGTGTGTTACATCCACCTGTCTATACAGACCACCCTGTCTATAGCGGTCACTTTAGGCAACCCTGTTATCAGCAGTGTGATACATCCACCTGTCTATACAGACCACCCTGTCTATAGCGACCACACTAGACAACCCTGTTATCAGCTGTGTGATACATCCACCTGTCTATACAGACCACCTGTATATAGCGGCCATTCTAGAAAACCCTGTTATCAGCTGTGTGATACATACACCTGTCTATAGCGGCCACTCTAGACAACCCTGTTATCAGCTGTGTGATACATCCACCTGTCTATACAGACCAACCTGTCTATAGCGGTCACTTTAGGCAACCCTGTTATCATCAGTGTGTTACATTCACCTGTCTATACAGACCACCCTGTCTATAGCGACCACCCTAGACAACCCTGTTATCAGCTGTGTGATACATCCACCTGTCTATACAGACCACCCTGTCTATAGCGACCACCCTAGACAACCCTGTTATAAGCTGTGTGATACATCCACCTGTCTGTACAGACCACCCTGTCTACAGCGGTCACTTTAGGCAACCCTGTTATCATCAGTGTGTTACATTCACCTGTCTATACAGACCACCCTGTCTATAGCGACCACCCTGTCTATAGCGACCACCCTAGACAACCCTGTTATCAGCTGTGTGATACATCCACCTGTCTATACAGACCACCCTGTCTATAGCGGTCACTTTAGGCAACCCTGTTATCATCAGTGTGTTACATTCACCTGTCTATACAGACCACCCTGTCTATAGCGACCACCCTAGACAACCCTGTTATCAGCTGTGTTATACATCCACCTGTCTATACAGACCACCCTGTCTATAGCGGTCACCTTAGGCAACCCTGTTATCAGCAGTGTGATACATACACCTGTCTATACAGACCACCCTGTATATAGCGACCACTCTTGACAACCCTGTTATCAGCTGTGTGATACATCCACCTGTCCATACAGACCACCCTGTCTATAGCGACCACTCTAGACAACCCTGTTATCAGCTGTGTGATACATCCACCTGTCTATACAGACCACCCTGTCTATAGCGACCACTCTAGACAACCCTGTTATCAGCTGTGTGATACATCCACCTGTCTATACAGACCACCTGTATATAGCGGCCATTCTAGAAAACCCTGTTATCAGCTGTGTGATACATACACCTGTCTATAGCGGCCACTCTAGACAACCCTGTTATCAGCTGTGTGATACTTCCACCTGTCTATACAGACCATCCTGTCTATAGCGGTCACTTTAGGCAACCCTGTTATCATCAGTGTGTTACATTCACCTGTCTATACAGACCCCCCTGTCTATAGCGACCACCCTAGACAACCCTGTTATCAGCTGTGTGATACATCCACCTATCTATACAGACCACCCTGTCTATAGCGGTCACTTTAGGCAACCCTGTTATCAGCAGTGTGATACATACACCTGTCTATACAGACCACCCTGTCTATAGCGACCACTCTACAGCTGTGTGATACATCCACCTGTCTATACAGACCACCCTGTCTATAGCGGTCACTCTAGGCAACCCTATTATCAGCTGTGTGATACATCCACCTGTCTATACAGACCACCCTGTCTATAGCGGCCACCCAAGACAATGTTTTTGAAATATATTCGCACTCGGGTAAACCCCGGGCGTTGCCCGGGCCTTTCGTCTAGTCTACTTATATATTTGCCTTATTCTGTCTGTTTGTTTGTCTGAAGCTCACGGATGGGAATTTTCATAACCATCGGTGGTTCAGTGGTAGAATGCTCGCCTGCCACGCGGGCGGCCCGGGTTCGATTCCCGGCCGATGCATTTTTTTTTTTACAATTTTTAAAACTCATTTATATATTATACAAGAATGACATCCACGGCGCCAATTTATAATTGTAACGAATAGTATTTGAATAAAAGCATTTAATCGGGTTAAACCCGGGCGTTGCCCGGGTCATTCGTATATAATAATTGTATAAACGAATGCAAGACAAAATCACCGCGAATGTTTCTTTTTTTTAAGGCAATTTCTTTTTAAGGCAATTATCGTTATTTATCGTTAATTTTTGTTTCGATTTTATTGAAAAAAACGATATGGTGCCTTTAAAAAATGATCTTTATTACTATGCAGTTTTCTATTTAGTCAATATACCTAAGTTCATGTTGCAAATGTAATTATCTCTATCGATTTAGTAGGTGAAATGCAAAAAAAAAAAAATCGACATGATGAAATCTTTATGAAAATTCACATTTTTATTTTTATATTTTCAAGACACACACAGTTTGGGGCGGGACGTTTCACAAGAGAGACATCCACGGCGCCAATTTATAATTGTAACGAATAGTATTTTAATTAAAACATTTTAAAAACACACAGTTTGGAACGGGACGTTTCACAAGAGTTACATCCATGGCGCCAATTTATAATTGTAACGAATAGTATTTGAATTAAAACGTTTTTAAAATATATACGCACTCGGGTAAAACCGGGGGAGGTGCCATTCGTCCGCGGGCCATTCGTCTAGTATAGATATATATTCTTATTCTCTTGTTGTATCAACTTGAATAAAGAAATGTGTTTTGAGAATTGTTGAAAAGTTGCTATGAAGGTTTCTTCTGAAGTGATATGTAGTATACATGAGTTATTTTCCAGGAGGGTATTGATCACCAAATTTTTTCATTTATATTCTGGATATAGAATAGGCCTAGCTACATTGCAGCTTACAACCTTTTTGGAAATTTCTGAATATTTCATTTGACTCCTTGTTAATCTCATGAAATCCAAGCCTACCCTGGACTGACAAAGGCAATTAGCTCAAAACATGGTCTCCAGGTGAACATTCTGAATTTGACAAAGGTGGTATAGTGGCTTTATCACCTCCCCCTAGTTTAATTCTTTTTATTTTATTTTATTTTATGCAGATATGGTTGATAGCTGGTGCTGAGTTTTAGGGTCAATTTTAAAAGTAGTGCATAATTTAATCTAAAGAGTTCTCTTTGCCACAAGGTCGATCAAACCTTATAGAGAAAGTGCTGTGAAAGATGCAGGAGGTTGAAATGGACTGCTTACAACAGGTTCCTGGAGCGTACTCGATGGCAAAATTATCCTTATCAAGATTTTCAGTAGAATGCAGTCAATAAAGAAATTTGAAAGGGAAAATTGAATTCTGATAAACATTTTATTATAATTAATTACATTTATTATTTTGCTCAAGTGAATTTTATAAAATAATATAAAAGAACGATATTTTTTTCATATTTAAAAATATGCAACCATTTATTTTATACTTTCGAAATATAATTTTGAATTTCCTAACATAGACACATTTTTTTTAGTTTTATTCAAATTTTCGATAAAACAAAACAAAAGAAAGAAAAACAAATTCCTGAGCTCCTCGCCATTAAAAGAAATGTCGTTGCTAATATCAAAACGTTTGTTTTGATTGATTAAATAGTTTTAGTTATTTTTTTTTCTTCTGCAAACACATCAAACAAAAAATTATATATTTTAAATCATGACATTTCAACACTTTATTTAACATTATTTTTGAAACTTTTAGTATTTTTAAATTTACACTGCCTTAAAGGTGAGCTCTAATCACTTAAAAACATTTAATAACACAAGAGACCAAAAAATTGAAATGCTGCCTGTCAAACGATTGTTTTTAAATGTTTAATTGAATGTTAATATGGATCAAATTAACGGTAAGAAATAATTCATACTGCGCAATATTGATTGTACACAATAAAATTATGAATAAAAAAGTTGTTAAAAATAGTATTAAATAATAATAAAATAAATAAATATTTTTTATTATTAAAGCAAAAATGTGTAATAATCGCTATAGTTAACGTTGATATCAAGCCTCAATATGTTTATCACTTTATGGTCTATATTATTCTACAATCTATTGTACTTAATAGATTGATTTGTTTGGATTTCACATCTTTATTTCATGTCTGTTTTTTTTTCTTCTATTAGCTATTCACAGGGCTATAACAAAAAAAAAAAAAAAATAGGGTAGAGATTTCAATAAAGCTTTACTATTTATATATTTTCCCTATATTAGCAAATTATCCTTTTGTTTAGCAAATAATCATTATATTTAATTCATAAAGGGAATAACTCAATTTCATTATTTATATATTTGATGGGTAGATTAAAATAAGTATTGGGTAAACATAAAGGGGGAAAAAATAAGAATTTATTCACATACAATATAATATAATGCAGCTTGTGATTGTAAAACGACATTTGAAAAATTATCCCACATGTGTTTCTTTTCAACGAAAAATCAAAATGGACATGGCATCTGCCAGGTAAACGGAACACTGTGGGTTCGATTCCCATCCCTGGACACTTTTATTTTTCCGTTTATCATTACTCTTCACAATTCATCCTTTCATACCTCATCCCTAAGGTTAGAAATAATTGTTATTTCTCCTTAAATTAAATTTTGATTTTTCGTTGAAAAGAAACATATGCAGGATAGTTTTTCAAATGTCATTTATTCACATAATCATCTTAAAGTTCCATACACTTTAGTGATTTTCCATAATTATTATTCCAGTTTTCAAGAAGATTTTGTTAGTACTGTGTCAAAATAAACCCATTTAGAAGAGAGTTTATCATTTGTCCTTCTTCTTTCTTATCTCCACTCAATCATATTAAGGTATCAAGCTGCACCTGCGCTCTCTAGTCTATAAAGAGGGAGCCAAAAGCTTCCCCATGTGCACTAAGGTGCAAAACCAAAGAGGCCAATCCTCAACATATACTAAATTGTATTGGAAAGGACAAAGGATCTCTGTACAGAGAACCAAGAAGAGTTATTGAACTTCTTTATGAGCATGACCTCCAAGATCTTGTCTAATTTAGACTAATAAAAGGATAAGTAAAAAAAAAGGTATCAAGCTTGTAAAGCTCGTTGATGGTGTCTGCAGAGGATGAGTAGAGCTCATCAATGGATGAGTCAATACAGTTAATAATGTATTTTGGGGTTGCAGGTTGACACTTAGTACATAGTGGGAAAACCTTGCAACCATTCTAGAAAGTCATTGTACCTTCACCCAATCATTTGTCCTGATAAATTTCAACCCACAAGCTTTTTTTTTTTTTTTCAAGTTGGGGAAAATGTTGTAGGGAGCTAGATTAGGTAAGTAGGTTTGGTGTTTCAACAATCAGTATAGCAATTCATGGAGTTTAGCTATTGAAAAAATCTTTTATGATCAAATTTTTTATGAGGTAGCACATTGTCTTGATGCAAAACATTGTTACTGAAATGTCATACTATTTATTTATTTAGATTGGGGGTTCGGTGGAAGGATGGTCTAAACTGTTGGTTTTCGACCGCTACAACCCGGGTTCGATTCCCACATTAAGCACTTTTTTTCTGATTTAAAAAAAAAAATGCTCCAATTGCCCCCGATTATTGCAAAAGTCCAATCTACCAGCGAGTACAAGTAACCAAATGGGGCTCTGGCACATTTGTAAGTGCAAAGTTGAACTGCTTTTCACATGTGTAGACATGTGGTGCACTTACAGTAAAAGCAGTCTCCTACTTCTACCCACCATGATTATCATGGCCTGTACCACGTGTACTAGGGATAAGCAAAAAAAAAAATTAATTTAGAATGAGTCTTATTACCTAGTGTAACAACTGATTATATAATAAAGCACAATTTGGATTATAGATTATAATACAAGAAAATAAGACCTAATCCAGACAAAATTTTGTCTGATGATGGTGACAATGCTGTTTCCGAAACGTCACGCACTAATATATTATTTGGATTAGGTCTTTATTTTCTTGTATTATTATATAATGAAAACTCTTTTTAAAAATTCCGATCAATTTTATTTCAAATTATTGTCCTTAAATCAACCAAAGTTGCTAGTTTCAAATGGTAATTTGATGAGGTTTGGGCTAAGGATCTCTCCTAGAAAATAACAAATTGCAGGTTGGAATAAAGCCAAAAAAGGTTTAATGAGTCTTTTTTTTTTTTCCTTATTTATTAATCAACCAGGGGCGATATTGAAATATTTGCGCCTAATACAGAGGAAACAAAACAACAAACAAATTAGAACTTAGAATTAAATATTTACAAATTTACATTTATTATTCTACAGAGTTCATTAAATTATATAGACAAAGTGGCTGATGTAAGAGAGTTAGATCATTTAGATCAGGGAACAATCGATGTCTCACTTCTGTAAAGTTCGGACAGTTGTAGATAAGGTGAAGTTTGTTCAGTTTCTCCGCAGGAACAATTTGGTGCTTCTGATAGACCTCTTGAGTCTTGTCTTTTCAACAGCAACAACAAAAAAAAAAAAGGTAAATGATGAAGCACAATTTAGATAAAAGAAAATAAGACCTAATCCAAATAATTTGATAGTGTGACATTTCGGTAACATTATTGTTACCATCATCAGAAAAAAGAATAAAAATGATAATTAATAAAAATTATTTTGTCTGATGATGGTAACAATGCTGTTACCGAAACGTCACTCACTATTTGGTCTTATTTTAACACAAGGTAATAAGACCAATTCCAAATAAATAAATAGTGTGTGACGTTTCGGTAACAGCGTTGTTACCATCTTCAGACAAAAGTACTGAATTACCTTGTGTTTACCTTGTGTCTGAAGATGGTAACAATGCTGTTACCGAAACGTCACACACTATTTATTTATTTGGATTTGGTCTTATTACCTTGTGTTTATAATCTATAATCCAAATTGTGCCTTATCAATTAGGTCTTATTTTCTTGTATCTAAAAAAAAGGTTATGGTTAGTGTTGAATTATAATCAGGTGAATGACCTAAGTTAATGACCTTTTTTTTCACTGCTTGGAAAAAAATTTGTTCTTTTATTATTAGTTGACGACTGCTTTGGAAAATTGGACAACTTCATGAAGACAAGGTCTATTTCTGTCTGTATGCGCTTTGTTGATATAAAGATCCAATGAAACCCATCCCTGGACACTTTTATTTTTCCGTTTATCATTACTCTTCACAATTTATCCTTTCATACTTCATCCCTAAGGTTAGATATAACCGTTATTTCTCCTTAGAAAATTTGCGATTTTTCGTTCAAAAATAAACATTTGCGGTATAATTGTCAAATGTCGTTCTACAATATCATAAACTGCATTATATTGTATTATAAACCTATAATTAATGAGATTATATTTTCTTACAAGATAACAAGAACAAATCCATCCAAATGACTCGTAGATCGCTCTTAAAAACAAAGATACTTCGGCCAGTAAATATTTTTATTATTTCGACCTTTCGACAAATATCTTTTGTTCGCTCCTGACGAGGTCAAAGGGTTCTCATTCCCGAAAACTAGATTTGTAAATTGAAAAATAAAAAATTATCCTTGTAAGCCTGAAATTTTCATCTTAAAGTACTTTTGTTATTAGTTTTCTTCAAGTCGACTTTTGGTGATATGAACAAATATTTCTTGAAAATAAAAGATATTTCGGTCACAGTAAATCTTTTTATTACCTCGACGTTTCGAAAAAAATCTTTTGTCCTCGTCAGGAGCAAAAAATAATTAAAAATTTGGCAAGATGCTAAAAATCATTCTCTTTTAATTTAACGCCTTGCCAAATGTTTTCATTTTTGTTTGCTTCTGACGAGGACAAAAGATTTTTGTCAAAACGTTGAGATAACAAAAAGATTTATTGGCCGAAGTATCTTTAATTTTAAGAGCTATGAATGCCGGCCAGGCAGCTTCTTATCTTTACGACTCATACATGGTCTTTCATTTTAGCTTTGTAACCGCCATCTTTCTGATTACACCAGTCTGAAGTGGATGGTAGCAATCTATCTTCTCAACCAGTCATAGGTTGGCAGCATTCCTTTTTTTTTGCTTACCCCTAGTACACGTGGTACAGGCCATGATAATCATGGTGGGTAGTTAGCGACTGCTTTTACTTAAGTGCACCACATGTCTACACACGTGAAGAGCAGTTTGACTTTGCACTTACAAATGTGCCAGAGCTCCGTTTGGTTACTTGTACTCGCTGGTGGGGTTGGACTTTTTGCAAGCATCGAGGGCCATTGGAGCATTTTTTTTTTTAAGACAGAAAAAAGTGCCTTATGTGGGAATCGAACCCGGGTCGTTGCGGTCGACAACCAACGGTTTAGAACATCCTTTCACCGACACCCGCAGCATTCCTTTCCTCTTACAGCTACTTCCCTTCTATGGCTGGTCTTACAAGGTAATAAGACCTAATAAATCTTCTTCTTTCTTATCTCCACTCAATCATATTAAGGTATCAAGCTTGTAAAGCAGACCTAATAAATAGTGTATTATATTTCCAGTAATAATGCTCTTACTGAAATGTCACACACTATTTAGTTATTTGGATTTGGTGTCTTATTACCTCGTAGTTCTATAATCTAAATTGTACCTTAACATATGGCTAGTCTTGATAAATCACAATTTGGATTATATAGATTATAGCTACAAGAAAATAAAACCTAATCCAAATAAATTAATATTGTGTGATGTAACAGCATTTTGTTACCATCATCAGACAAAAGAATAAAATACATTAATAGTGTGTGACGTTTCGGTAACAGCGTTGTTACCATCATCAGACAAAAGAATAAATATAAATAAATAGTGTGTGACGTTTCGGTAAAGGACACTTTGACTCTGCAACTAGGTGTCCTTTACAGGGAGGTTCTACTGTAATATTTTGTTGTATACCTTGTTATTTTGATAACAGGCATTAATACATACATGAATCATCTATTTTTTTAAATATATTATCAACACAAGGTAATAAAACCAAATCCAAATAAATAAATAGTTATTTATTTGGATTTGGTCTTATTACCTTGTGTTTATAATCTATAATCCTAATTGTGCCATATCATTTAGATATTATCTTTTCCACAGGGAAAGAGATAAGAAGTCTTATACCAAAATAGTCAATTCATTTAGTATTTAAAAGGTAAGTTCACCTATTGATTGTATAGTCCTCCTCCTTAGTATTATTTATATTATAATTACTTGAGAATTGAGATAAGGCACAATTTGGATTATTTATTCTTTTATCTTCATTTATTCTTTTGTCTGAAGATGGTAACAACGCTGTTACCGAAACGTCACACACTATTTATTTATTTGGATTTGGTCTTATTACCTTGTTTTATTACTTGAGAACGTATAACAAGGCACCAAGTCCACATTCAAATAATTTGTGTCATATTTCTATAGTTTTGCGGTGAGTCCGCGGTAAATCCATGTATAATAAATTTATTTTCCCTCCAATTTACCCAGACTAATCTATTAGCTTGATTGTCTTTATATAATTTTTCCTGTATATAAATATCATATTATTATTGTTTCTTATCTCCTTGTGTAAAGATTACACAAATTTTAATGGAATAGGGGGGGTAGGAGTGCATATAAATATCACATTACCATTAAGATACTATTACTGTGTTTCCTGCATGTATCCTACATTTTTGCTTGGAGAATCTGTATTAAGACTAAAAGGTCTTATAAAGCTATTTGTTGTTGTGTGACATTTCAATAGTAGTATTGCTACTACATCATTAGAATCTAGAGAGTACTTCTTCTTTCTAATCTTGAAATTAGGCAACTTTAATGAAGGTGCTAGAGGTCTAGTATTGTGTAACTCTTTGTTGAAGTATAAAGATTGGATTTTTGAGAAAAATATAATCCCTATTGTTTCATATTATTGGGGGGAATAAGGTATTCAGGCATTAATAGTGTATGGTGTTTCAGTAACAGCATTGTTACCATCATCAGACAAAATAATTTTTAAAAAATGTTTCACAACATGTACAAATGGTTCTACAACTAGGTATTGTCCTTTACAGAGAGTTTCTAGACACTGTACCGTGACTAGATAGAGACTAGACTGTATTAGACACTAAAAATTATACTTTTTATCCTTCAAATTCCAAGAAGCTCCTCTCTCTTGGGAGAGTTGAATTAAAAAGTAGTGTTTGCCAGTAAGTTTGGTTGCACCATTTATAATATGAACATGTGCATCATAATTTTTTTATTTTTCAAATATTGGTTAATGATAAAGCACAATTTGGATTATTGATTATACAAAGAGTTACACAATACACCTATCCTACGATTTATACGGTAGATACGTTCCTGAGAAAAACGTGTAAATCGGGGGATAGGTGTACACAGAAATAAAAATAAAATGCATTGACAGGTTAAAATATGTAGTCAGCACATAAGCTCGGGATTCCTTGTGAGATGTGTACACAGCGCATGTGTTCAATCACAGTAGCATTTAGTATAGTGTGATAAAAACAAAAAAAAAAACTTATTTGGAAAACCGTGTAAAAGCGAAAATGTGTAAAAAAAGTACCGTGTAAATCGGGGGATAGGTGTACTAGACCTCTAGCACCTTCATTAAATTAGCCTAATTTCAAGATTACATTATCAAATTATTTGGATTAGGTCTTATTTTCTTGTAAATATTGGTTAAAAATGATAAGGCACACAATTTGGATTATAGATTATAAACACAAGGTAATAAGACCAAATCCAAATAAATAAATAGTGTGTGACATTTTGGTAACAGCCTTGTTACCATCATTCAGCACACTTTTGTCTGAAGATGGTAACAATGCTGTTACCGAAACGTCACACACTATTTATTTGGATTAGATCTTATTACCTTGTAAATATTGATTAAAAAAATATCTATTAGTTTAATCTATTAACAGAAATATAAAATTTTAAAATATTTCAGCTTGTTCTGTGAAAATAGAGCAATCCATATTTAAATCTTTCAAAAATATAAAGCATATACAGTTAAACCTGTCTATAGCGCCCCCTCTTGGGACTCACCAAAATAGGGTGCTATAGAGAGGGAGTGCAATAGACAGGTCACTTTTAATCTAAATCGCATCGTACTACGTATTTAAAATCGGCCGCTATAGAGAGGGGGGCGCTATAGACAGGTTTGACTCTATTGGATTATAAAAAGGATTTATTTGCCAATATTTTGGTTGGCTAAATGCCAACCCATTTCAAGGCATTACATTTTGCATAATATAATGATGCTATGAGGCGCTGAGTATGTTTATACAAAATGTAATGCTTTGATAAAGGTTGGCATTCAGCCAACCAAAATATTGGCCAAAAAATATTTTTATTCTATCCAATATATGCTTTTTTATTTTCTAAATGATATCAAATCATCAATATAAACATATACAATACAGTAGAACATAAGGTAATAAGACCAAATCCAAATAAATAAATAGTGTGTGACCTTTCGGTAACAGTGTTGTTAGTAGCTCTCTGGTAAAAGGATACCATTCCCTATAGGACACTTTGGCTCTGCAATTAGGGTGTTCTTTACAGAGCTTTTCCACTATATAATATTTTTTGCAAGCTGTACTCGAATGTAACACCTGTAAACTGAGACGAAATAAATAAATACTTTTATTCAGTACCTTTGTCTGATAATGATAACAATGCTGTTACCGAAACGTCACATACTAATTATTTTTTTGGATTTGGTCTTATTACCTTGTGTTTATAATCTATAATCCAAATTGTGCCTTATTATACAGTAGAACCTCTCTGTAATGGAAACCTAGTTGCAGAGCTAAAGTGTCCTTTTTCCTCCAGAAACGTTGTCCACAATTTATCGACCTGGATGTCTTGTTACCTTATGTTTCTAATCTCGAATTCAAATATTTGTGTTGTACCTTATCATTTTTAATCTTAAGGTCACATCCATCCCTCTACCCACAATTTTGGATGGCATTGTTTCTCTTCTTCTTCTTTCTTATCTTCACTCAACAATCATATTAGGGTATCAAGCCTGTAGAGCTTGTTGATGGTGTCTGCCGGGGATGAGCAGAGCTCAACAATACAGTCAATAATGTGTTTTGGGGTTGCAGGTTGAGAATTGCACTTAGAATACATAGTGGGAAAACCTTGCAAACATTCTGGAAAGTCATCATCCGTAGATGACCAGACTTAAAAATCAAAGACTGTTGTTCTCTTCGAGAGGACAGAACCGGTGCTTGTCCTTCCTGCTCTGTACCAGTCATGTGCAGCATTAGAACTCCATTCCTGCAGACATTGGGTTTTGATGGCATTGATCCTCTTCTTCTTTCTTATCTCCACTCAATCATATCAGGGTATGAAGCTTGTAGAGCTTGTTGATGGTGTCTCTGCTGGGGATGAGTAGAGCTCATCAATGGATGAGTCAATACGTCAATAATGTGTTTTTGGGGTTGCAGGTTGACCATTAGTACATAGTGGGAAAATCTTGCAACCATTCTGGAAAGTCATTGTCCGTAGATGACCAGATTTAAGTCTGGAAATCAAAGACTGTTGGGAGGACAGAATTGGTGCTTGTCCTTCCTGCTCTGTACCAGTCTTGTGCAGCATTAGATTTCCATTCCTTTAGGCTTTGGGTTTGAATGGCATTGATCCTTATGAGACTTAATAAAGTGCAATATTTTGGAGATTAGTAATTAGATAGTAAAACATCATATATTGTATTGAATATAAGATTTATTTGACAATATTTAGGCTGGCTGAACGCCAACTTTTATCAAGGCATTACATATACAAAATATGCATAAATATACAAATATACAAAATATACAATATTATGCATATACAAAAATGTAATGCCTCGATAAAGGTTGGCATTCAGCCAGCCGTAATATTGGCAAATAAATGCTTTATTCAATCCAATATATGCCTTTTTACTATCTAATGATTTAAGTATGGATTACTCTATTTACAGAACAATAGATTACTAATATAAGGTAGCACAATCAAATTAATAAATTGTACATAATATTTAAACAAGAGCTATTACTGTTGGATCCTTTTATTTGTTAAATTTTCTAAATTTAGTCTTTATTTATGCAAAATAATAAACTCAAATCTCTCTAAATTCAATATTGTTGTGTATTAAATTTTTCCAACACCTAAAAAAACTCTTGTAATATATTCTAAGTAATAATATGAATTGATACCATTGGGACTTCTTAATCTTTTTCAGACTTTTAGACTTTTACCCAATCATGTCAAAGTCTCAAGCTTTACAGGCTTGATACCTTAATATCATTGAGTGGAGATTAAGAAAGAAGAATCTTTTTCAGAATGTTTCATGATTATAGCTTTTAATGATGGATAAAATTTGTATTAATACATTTTTGAAGAAAGTAAAAATAATCTTAAATCTCTTTAAATTCAATAAAATATATTTTAATACATCTAAATTCATGTTGTATTTTGAATTTTAATTTAGCATAACTTGCAGCTTATTAATTTAAACAAATTTATTATTCAAATACAAGGAGAGGTTAAACAAACTAATTAACTTAACAAATGAAGAAAAAAGTTGAGCTTTTATATTCTAAGCTATTACTACAACATAAACAAAAACAAACTTAGTCAAAAAGGAACATATTTTTACATCACAGATTATTTTAAATTGATTTGTTTACCAATTTCAACAATTCAATATTTCTGTGAAATTATAATTCTTTTAATAATTACAATTTGTTATTTTACTACATTGTTTTAATTTAATATATATATTTAATTCATTTTTCAAAATGTAAACAAGACCAAATATCCAAGATTCCATTTTTAGAGTTTAAGATCTGAAACTCTTCTCTATATTTCAAGAATTAATAAAATAAATAAAAGAGTAAGTTTTTTTTTTATTTGGATTTGGTCTTATTACAAGAAAATAAGACCTAATCTAAATAATGTATTAGTGTGTGACGTTTCAGCAACAGCATTGTTACCATCATCAGACAAAAGAATAAATCTAATAAAGGGGATTCTTTTGTCTGATGACAATGCTGTTGCCGAAATTTGGATTATAGATTATAGATACAAGAAAATAAGGCCTAATCCAATCTTTTGGATTAGGCCTTATTTTCTTGTATCTATTATCCAAATTGTGCTTTATCATTTTTGATAGACTTCAATGGACCTAAGAAGTTAATAAATGAGAAAAAGAGAATATGGTTTTACCTGCTATTAACCAAAGTGTACAGTTTTAATCTCCACATACTTAATTTTTAGGTTTATTAAGGAAAAATTCCAATGAAGCTTTTTTTTTTTTGTGTGCAATCAATAGATAAAGAGGGGGTAGAAATCCATCGAAATATTTTGAAAGATCATGATAAGGCCCAATTTGGATTATAGATTATAAACACAAGGTAATAAGACCTAATCCGAATAAATAAATAGTGTGTGTGTGTGAATCTCATTCAGTACTTTTGTCTGAAGATGGTAACAACGCTGTTACCAAAACGTCACACACTATTTTTTTTATTTGGATTTGGTCTTATTACCTTGTATTTTGAAAGATTGTTTTTCATTCACAGATTCTCCACATATACCTTTTTAAAAAAAACATAATTATACTTGATGGATCTCTTTTAAACTCAAATTACACTTATCATTAAAGTATATTTTTCCTGTCTCTTTTCAACCCATTTATTTCCTTATTGGCGATGTATTATTTACTCCGTTGTGTATGTCTCCAGGTGACACCATGGCTCGGGAACCTGTTATCCTAAATGTTTATGACATGGTAAGTTTGGTGTTGTTTAGAGAATTATTCTTTAAGGTGCTTTAAAATATCTACTATTCTAACGTAGTAATGGATAACTAGACACAGATCACAAGGATAAAGTAAAATATTGTCGGGTATAAGGCATGAAAACACCTACAACCTCCGCCAATAGGTGGTGCCTGTTTTCGATCTGAAACTGGTGTGGGAATCGCTGACTGCTGTAGTTCTGTTTCCTTGGGCAAATGTTTGTAAATACACTTTTATATTGGCCCTAAGAGGTAAAATAATATAAATACCCATTGAATGTTATTCTAGTTATATGTAATGTGTAGTAGAAATGACAAAAGAAAGAGGAGGAATGTTAGAAGTCTTGTTGCCGGAAAGGTCAACCCGCGACAATATTATAACAGCTTTAGCAAGACTAAGAAGTGGACATATAAAAACTTAAAAATTAAAAAAATGGACAAAAAAACTTCAATAACTGCTTGAAATGCAATAGTGCAGAAGCTTCTCCTGAAGCATGTCTTGTCTGAAGCATAACCCCTTTTTAATGCTGGGGATAGTTTTAGGTTATTAAAAAAAATCACTTTTCACTATTCAATTTGGAATCTATACCATATCTCTTATCAATATATCTTTTATATGTCACAACAGACTTCAATTCACCAGTTTATCAAATCCTCTGCAATAAGGCTATTTAATTTCATCAATTCAGCACCAACCTTGATTCAACCAAAAATTCTGATTCCCTTGGGGTGTTGAATTAAAAGAAGTTAGACAGTATACAGCAGAATCTCTCTATAAAGGATCCCTATTTGCAGAGCCAAAGTGTCCTTTATGGAGAGGTGTCCTCTTACCGGAGAGTTACTAAATAGTAAAAATGGTAATTTTGCAAATGAAAACTGTCCTTTATAGAGAGGTGTCCTCTAGCGCGAGTGTACTCATATGGAGGTTCTACTGTATATTGCTATTTTCCACGTATCCTTGGAGAAAGATTTAAGGATGAATGTTTCAGCAACATTTACAGAATATTGAGTAAAATTAATCATTCCTCCAGGGAAAAGTATCTTTTCAAAACATTTTTATTATTCTCTAGATTTCAGGCACAGACGCCCTTCTACAGAAGAAAACCTGGTATGAATTCCTTCCTGTAGAAGGGCGTCCGTGCCTGAAAGCTAGAGAACAATAAAAATGTTTTTGAAAAGACACTTTTCCCTGGAGGAATGATTTTTTTTTGTTTATCCCTAGTACACCTGGTACAGGCCATGATAATCATGGTGGGTAGTTAGTGACTGCTTTTACTGTAAGCGCACCACATGTCTACATATGTGAAAAGAAGTTTGACTTTGCACTTACAAATGTGCCAGAGCCCCGTTTGGTTACTTGCACTCGTTGGTGGGTTTGGACTTTTGCAAGAATCGGGGGCCATTGGAGCATTTTTTTTTTTTTAAACAGAAAAAAGTGTCCAATGCGGGAATCGAACCCGGGTCGTAGTGGTAGAAAACCAAACGGTTTAACCAGCCTTCCACCGACCCCCTTGGAATGATTAATTTTGTTCAATATTGATTCAAGGGATTATTTTATAGAATTTTCAGAATAGTTTAATGTTTGAAATCTAGAGACTTGAAATTTTCTCCCTGGCAGGTAGTGTACATTCAGCTCCCTCAGCCGACCCAAATTGCCTTTATCAACTTAACCTTCCTCTTCCGTTGTTTGATGCAAGTTGAAGGCCCAATTTTCCCCAGATAACTCCCTTCCTGTCGACGAACTTCCCGCATTTTGCCTGGACTCCCTCTACAACTCTCAGAGTTTTTAAAATTTAGTTTATTTTTTCATTTTCCCTGGTCCATTAGGGCTTTAATATTCATCCTATTTGATAAAGCACATTTTGATTTATAGATTATAAGTACAAGAAAATTAAAATTGGAGAGGAGTGAACTCTTCAGAAATTGGTTTAACCATGGAGATAAACACCACCACCACAATAAATTAAACCTAATCCAAATAAATTAATAGTGTTTGATGTTTAAAAAGACTAATGTTTTTTATTCTTTTGTCTGATGATGGTAATAATGCTGTTATCGAAATGTCACACACTATTAATTTATTTGGATTAGGTCTTATTTTGTTGTAGCAATTCATCCTATTTATATACTGTGCGCCCTGATCTAATAACAAAACTGCTAAATTTACATCTGTACTCCTGATTGCCCTATATGGATAGAATCTTTGGAGAACTCAATGTTTCGAACCTGAGGCCTGAACTCTCCTGAAAAAGCAATAAGAATAGACTCCTTGTTTTCTAGATAAAATGTAGAGGATTAGTAGAAAAAGGGGTATAAACGATCTTTTTTGATAGCTGTGAACCCAGATCGAAACCAATTTGGGGCACTTTTTTTTTAATGTAGAAAAAAAGGTATTTTAATGGCCCCCTGATTCTTTCAGAATTCCAATCCCACCAGTAAGAAGTATGAGTAACCAAACTAGGTAATGGCACAATTGTAAGTGCAAAGGTTGAACTGCTTTCAACATGTGGTGCCTTTAATAGCAGTGGACAACTCTTCATAGAGATAAGAAAGAAGAAGTTGAATTGTTTCGATTAAAATAAATTGCTTCGTCATCCTCATTTTTTCTTCTCAGATTTTTGTGTAGTGACACAAAATATTCCCTTTAGTATTTCTAAAGGGGGGGGTGAGTGGGGGGGGGGGGGGGGCAAAGGTGGCGTGTTCGTAGCCAACCAATAGGAGAGCGCCATTCCAAAAAAAAAGCAAACTGTGACAGAGATGAAAACTGATGACTGATTGTTGATTAGGAGATGAGGAATGACGCTCATAACTGTATATAGAATGTTTCTGTAACACAGCATTGATAGTATCTTCAGACAAAAGTGCCGAATGTACATTAAGTTCTTTTATTTTTTAGTACTTTCAGACATCTTTTTCTGAAGATGATAACAATGCTGTTACTTAAGTCATATATAAATCTATTTATTTGGTGTAGGTCCCTTGTAATTTTGTAAAAATAGAGTAGAACCTTGCTCAAATGAACCAGGGATATGGTGAATCATGACTAGATTATGAACCCAAAGTTCAGTTCCATTGGACTTTAGTGAGGTTTAACAGTACTTCGCTTTGTGGAACGATAACTTATTCAATAAGATTTCTCTAACGTCAAATGTTTTTATAGGTAATTACATTTGTAAATTATTGATTACAGTTATAAAAAGCTCAGCTATTTCTGTTGAATATGTAATGAATAGTGTTGTAGATGGAAATTTTTCCAGGAGGATGATCTATAAAAATAAAGGTTTTAACGGAGAAGAGACATTTGATGTTATATTTTACAGGCTGTAATTGTAAAGTATTTCATTAAAGATACCAATCTCTACAATATATATAAAAAAAAAAAAATGCTTCAATGGCCCCCGATTCTTGCAAAAGTCCAACCCCACCAGCGAGTGCAAGTAACCAAACGGGGCTCTGGCACATTTGTAAGTGCAAAGTCGAACTGCTTTTCACATGTGTAGACATGTGGTGCACTTACAGTAAAAGCAGTTGCCTACTTCTACCCACCATGATTATCATGGCCTGTACCACATGTACTAGGGATAAGAAAAAAAAAATCTCTACAATATACAGTAAAACCCCGCTAAGACGAACCATGGATATAACGAACCTTCCCTTATAACGAACCCATCGAAAATCCCAATTCCATTCCATTAAAATTACTATCGCTATAACAAACTTTTCACTTTTCAAACTAGCGAACTATCGCTATAACGAACCAAATTTTGGTCCCAAAATATTAAATTCTATCAAAAATACCATGCTTATAAAGAACTATTAATTTTAATTCTAAAATTCCAAAATTATAATTTTCAAAACTAATTAAAATTTTGTGTGAGCTCTAGCTCACAGATCGCAATTCAAAACAAAGAATTTAGCGACATTGTGTGTTTTTATTTACGTTCTATTTTTATACTGCGCACTTTTATAAATTTTTCATGCCTTATTGAAAACTAAATTTCTTAACTCTACATTAGGAAAATTCCTTAAAACATGATTAAATTATTAAAACCAGTTTTAAAAGATAATGGAAGTGCCAAAGAAAAAGTCGCTCGTACCAAGATATCACTTGAAAAGAAATTAACCATCATAAAAGCTATTGAGAGTGGTACATCGCAAGCGGAACTTCGGAAGAAAATGAAAATGAGCAAAAGTAGCATTTCTACGATATGGCAAAAAAGAAGACTATAAAAAAAAATGCTACAAAGATGAATCAATCCCAACTATTGCCGCTATCGTCAGTGTCATTATACACTTTTAGAAGAAGCCTTGTATACGTGGTTAGTACAAGCTAGGCTTCATTTTAAAAAATGAAGATTTCTTTGCTAGATATGAAACCAAATTTTTGAGGAATATGTTAAAGCAGAAAAAATAACAGACTTCTTCAAGTAAGCCTTTGTATCCTATATTGTAATATAATAATACAGTCGAACTTGGATAATTCGAACCCCAAGGGACCATAAAAAAAAATCGAATTATCCAAAAATTCGAATTAAAGATGTTTTGAATAAAGGCTTAAGGCTTCTAGGGACCAAGATAAATATTCGAATTAAAGAGGTTTTCGAATTAAAGAAGTTCGAATTATCCAAGTTCTACTGTATTTATTTAAAATATATTTTTATACCTTTTAAGATATTATTAATAAAGTTTTTATTTAATTTTTATGAATAAGGTATACTTTTCTTGGATTTTTTTGACATATGGGGGGCAGGTTGCATTTATACTAATTAAATTATCAGAGGAACTGATCAAAAAGGCAATATTTTCACATGATTTTGTTTTTATTTTAATATACAGCTATAATATATAGAAATAGGTTAATTTAGGGGGAAAAAAGCAGCCAATATTAAGAGGTAGCCTTTTTTTTGCGCATGCCCTTTAATTATATCCTCAAAAAAAATTTAAATACCCAAACCGTGGCTATAGTGAACCGTGGCTATAGTGAACCAAAAGTCCTGTCCCAATGGGGTTCACTATAGAGGGGTTTTACTGTAGAAGGATTTTTGAAAAAATGTATTGATCGCTGATTTAAAAAAAAAAAAACAAATGCCTCTGTGTCTGCCAATTGTACAATGATTGCATTGTGTGTTTACAGTATTGGATGAATGACTATATATCAGCCCTGGGTCTTGGGGTTTTCCACACAGGCATTCAGGTTTATGGAAAAGGTAGGTACAACACTTCCACATCTCTCCCTTTTATACATCTCTATGTGAAAAAATAAGAAAGGTCAGGTGTTGATAGTAAAAATAAAACGGCTTTTCTTGATTTATCAAGAAATTGGGTTTGGCCAAATATCAGGGAACAGACTAAATCAATACAAGGTAATAAGACCAAATCCAAATAAATAAATAAATAGTGTGTGACGTTTTGGTAACAATGTTGTAACCATCTTCAGACAAAAGTATTGAATGAGAAATTTTACCACAGCATGTTTTAAATAGTTACTGTTATCAAATTGTGCCTTATCAGGCTATATAAATGTTTAGTTGATTTCTGTTCCACTAGATGGCGCTCTGCCTTCTGAAAAGCACATGTGCTACTGGTCAGGATATGCCTTTTTTATATATCTGTATCTAATAGCATTGTTACCAAAACATAAAACACTTTTAATATATTTGGATATGTCTTATTTTCTTGTAGCTATAATCCAAATTGTGCTTTATCAACTGTATGTAATGTTATAACATGTCATTGTTACATATTCTATGTGCATATAGCATAGATATAAAGGGTAACAAGTCCATATCCAAATATTTACATTGTGGTAACAAGACTGTTACCGAAGCATCAAATGAAATTCATTTACAGTAAAATCTCTCTATAGGGAACTCCAATAGACTCTAACTTTTGGTTCACTATAGCCATGGCGTGATTTATTATTTTATTAATATTATTTTTTTACTTTTTAAAAATTTTAGATTGTATAATTAAAGGACAGTCATATAGACAGAAAAAAAAGGCTACCTTTTAATAACGCCCTCTTTGTTTTAATTCCCTAAATTGACCCATTTTCATAAATTAATGCCGAATATCAAAGTGGCCAAAAAATATCTTGTGAAGAGAAGTCATTTGAAGATTTTTTTTTTTTTATCATTAGCTTTTCAGTTTCCACATATTCTTCTGAAGTCTAAATTTTGTTTTGAACCTGTCAAACAAACCATTTCTGAGTTCAAACTCACCATAGTTCATGGTAAAAATTTTGTTGCGTAATGGGCCCATTTATTTGGATGCTTTTTTAGCCTAGGTTAAACTAGCTAGACACTTCTGAAAGGGCATGCTAACACTTTAAGACTGTGGCAAAAGTTGGGGTTAATTCCTCTTTGCAGAAATTTTTAATAGCCTAACTAATTTTATCTTTTATAGTAGTAAAATTACATTTTTTCATATTTTAAAATGTTCTGAAGTTTTTCCTGCATTCACTTTGAAAGCTTTGATATTGACTTTTGTTTTTTCTAAAAGAAAACAAGACCTAATCCAAATAATTTATTAGTGTGTGACGTTTCGGCAACAACATTGTCACCATCATCAGACAAAAGAATAAATTCATTTTATTCTTTTGTCTGATGATGGTGACAATGTTGTTGCCGAAACGTCACACACTAATAAATTATTTGGATTAGGTCTTGTTTTCTTTTATTATAATCTATAATCCAAATTGTGCTTTACCATTTTTTGTTTTTTCTGGTGGTAGTTTATTAAGAACACCTTTTCTTAGCATTTTTTTTTTCTATTTCAAATTTGATGAATGCAAAGATATTTTCTTAAATAAAGAGTATAGTGTAAAATGTCTGTAACATGTGATAAAAATAACACATAGATGAACATAAACAGACAATGCAGCTTAAAAATGCTGTTCAAAAATTTTGCTGTTTTAAAAAATCAAATAAAGTAAAACCTATCCCCTGATTTACACGGTACTTTTTTTACACGGTTTTCCAAATAAGTTTTTTTTTTTGTTTTTATCGCACTATACTAAATGCTACTGTGATTGAACACATGCTCTGTGTACACATCTCACGAGGAATCCCGAGCTTATGTGCTGACTACATATTTTAACCTGTCAATGCATTTTATTTTTATTTCTGTGTACACCTATTACACCCCGATTTACACGTTTTTCTCAGGAACGTATCTACCGTGTAAATGGGGGATAGGTGTATTTTAATTAGTAATTAATTTTTGGTGTATTAAATTTGGTTTTTGTTATAGGGGTAGTTCATTATCTAAAAAAAATCTCAAAGTTTGTTATAACAATGGAATTGAGGAGTACCTTATAGGCTCCTTATAAGAAAAGGCTCACTATATATACCCGGGAGGGTTTATTTTAGCAAGGTTTTACTGCATTTGTGATGTGGTCTCCTTGTGTTTCTGAACTATAATCCAAAGTGTACCTTAATATTTACACCTAGTATACCTAGATAATCATGCCGAGGGTAGGGTTTTTGTGATTGGCTAAACCAAGCATGTCAAACTCAAATCCTAACACGGGCCAAATAAAAAAGTAATAAGATTATGTGGGCCGCAAAAAAAGAAAACAAGTAATTAAATTTTTATAGTAACATTTATGTAGGTTTATTTTAAAAAATACTAATAAGAAAAAAGAAAGTAAAGTTAATATTTTCTCCCTGATATTTGGCATCTCTTTTCTGCTACCATCTTTCCTACTTTTTTACAAACTTTTTTTATTAAAATATATTATCTGTTGGGCAGCAAATTTATTCGTTGTGGGCTGCATGAGGGCCGCGAGTTTGACATGCTTGGGCTAAACTGTTAAGTACTGGATAGTGATGTTGTAGTGAGGATTCACTACATATAAGAACCATACATTAAGTCCAGGCAACAATGGTGATGATTCAGTCTCTATAGGGTCCGGAAATGACTTTAGTCCGCGCACTATAAAAATTAATTAATTCCTTTCGGTGCAGCATGTAATAATCTCTATATTTATCATTAATATTAATGATGAAATAAATATATATATTTTCTAAAGTATCAAATCATTAATGTTACGATGTACTAGAGCGCCATCTGTTATCAAATTATAAAACTATTTTAGAGGCGTAATATTCTTTTTTTTTTTTAAATAAAACAATTTCTACTGTCCTTACTGCGATGGAAATTTATAATTATATTTAATTCTGCTGTCCTAAAAGCTTATGTCCATAGTTCTTTTAAAATACCCATTCCAAGAGTCTTACAACAGTCACCTATAAAGGAAGTTCCAAAAATGCAATATAACAGCGGTATGGTAGATTAAACTGGCGAAACCGCTGGAAGGGTTCACCACTGATGAGCCAGGCCCTCCCTTTAATTTTTCCATCGCAGTAAGGACAGTAGAAATTGTTTTATTAAAAAAAAAAAAAAAGAATATTACGCCTCTAAAATAGTTTTATAATTATCAAATCATTAATTAAATAAAAATTAAAATATGAGTAAGCGACAAATTGACACCAGTACTCAGAGAGTTAAACTTAGTAGGTGAATAGAGATGAAACATCTTCTCTCCCTCTTTGGGAGTTTCAGAGAGGTTGGCCCTTCTATGGGGGTCAGCTACATACAAGGCAAGCAGCACCATGTTAGGGTCACATATGAGAGAGAAACTATGTGAATAATGCATCCAGAGTTGCTGAAGTCAGCTGCCAAGCTTTATGAATATGGAAACTCTTCTGCTTACTGATGCTATTCCATTAACACAGCAATTCAGTGACTTAATATCTGTGTCAGAGAGTACATTTAGTGGTGCCTATCTACATATAACATTTTTGTTAACAGCTCCATCTGTCTGTGAAACCTGAAATGATGATAATAGATTGTAGTAAAATTCACTATTAAGGTAAACAACTTAATTTACTGTCATTTCCTATATATGTTTTAGAACGTACATTCTTCTTTCTATTTATAATACTAGACGATTGACCCGGGCAACGCCCGGGTTTACACGATCGCCGCCGTCAAAACGTCACATGTTCTAGAGGGCGCTGCTCGTGAGCTAAGTTGAATAATTTGAATATATAGTTTTAATAATTGATTTATATATTTTTTAAAATAGCCTATCGTCTTCCCTGTATTCTTTTACCTATGTATGGAAATTTTGGTACCAATTGGTTCAGTAGTTTTTGAGTTTATCACGAAACAGACAGACAGACAGACAGAAATTGACTTTTATATATATAGAGATAAACACAAGGTAATAAGACCAAATCCAAATAAATAAATAGTGTATGAGGTTTCTGTAACAGCGTTGTTACCATCTTCAGACAAAAGTACTGAATGAGAAAAACGCCGTTACTGAAACGTCACACACTATTTATTTATTTAGATTTGGTCTTATTACCTTGTGTTTATATCTATAATCCAAATTGTGCCTTAAAAAAAAAAGCTAGTCTTTTTAAAGGATACTCAAGCTCTGAAACTATGTTTTGTCTTTTAAAAAAAGTTTATACTTGGGAAAGATTACCTAAGAATATGAAAAAATTTAAGTTTCACTTGAAGTTGGTCTTATATCGGAGTTTGGTTTTGTTCAGATTCTGTTCTCTTGAAGTTGATCTTTTATTAGAGGTTGGTTTTTTTAATTCATTTTGAATTAATTTTTTACAAAGGTGTCATTATAAAGTTGCTCTCAGGAGAGGTTCACAGTAACAGCAGCAACCAGAACTCTGTGTGTGTACAGAATATGCCTATGGCGGCCATCCCTTCCCCTTTTCCGGAGTGTTTGAGATTATGCCGCGAGACGCGGAGGATCTGGGGGACCAGTTCAAGTTCAAGTAAGTTGTTCTCCTCCCAGGTCTACTGCAATAGGTGCTGCTAGAGATAGGGGAGAACTCACTGAGTGTGTTCTATGTGGACCCGAATATAGGAAATCCTTTTTATGCTCCAGGTAATAAGACCAAATCTACATGAATAAATAGTTTGTGACCTTTCTGTAACAACGTTGTCATCAGACAAAAGTACTGAATCTACTGGTACTGAATCAAAAGCACAAATTCATTACTTTTGTTTGATGGTAACAATGCTGTATGTCATACACTATTTATTTATTTGGTCTTATTACCTTTTATTTGTAATTTATAATTTTTAAACTGTATACCTAATCATAGACTTTTTATGCAAACTTGTGATACTTATTTACACACAAGCACAACAAATAAAGATGATAAAAAAGGAGAGATACAGTTAAAGCTTACTATAACAACATCACTTGAAAACAAGATATAATCTTGCTATAACCATGTTGATGTTATAATTATGTCTGGGGGTCGGTGGAAGGCTGGTTAAACTGTTTGGTTTTCGAACACTACGACCCGGGTTCGATTCCCGCATTGGACACTTTTTTTCTGTTTAAAACAAAAAAAAATGCTCCAATGGCCCCCCGATTCTTGCAAAAGTCCAACCCCACCAGCGAGTGCAAGTAACCAAACGGGGCTCTGGCACATTTGTAAGTGCAAAGTCGAACTGCTTTTCACATGTGTAGACATGTGGTGCGCTTACAGTAAAAGCAGTCATCAACCTCTACCCACCATGATTATCATGGCCTGTACCACGTGTACTAGGGATAAGCAAAAAAAAAAAAAAATGCTTCTTTAATTGGGCCAACTATAATTCAGCACTTTATTTAATTCAACCTGAAATTCTGTCACTTTTGGGATGTTGAATTAAAGAAGTTGGATGGAGGAAGTACTGGACATTTCTATAAATCTCTGTAGAGACCTGGTAAGCCTGAAGAATGTTCTTCTAACCTTCTCTGAATTCTTCTGGATAATTGGGTTGTTGAGATATATATGGCGCATGTACATTCATGGACAAAGCTTATTTGATGTTGCTCGATGTCTATTATTATTATTTTTTTAAAGGAGACGGAGGTATTTTTGTTCATACTTGGGTTATCTCATATGTCTTCAATAAAGGTCACTGTCATATCTTTCAGAGTTATTGTCTGAATCTCGATGTAAATGCTAAAAGCTACAACTTACTTAAGTTTTTGTCCATGTTGTTCTTGCCCATTTCCTTATGCCATTAGTAAAGCATGAGAGGGCAACAAGCCAGTTGAAGTAAGGTGCTGGAGATGTTACTCCAGTTTTTTTTTTTTGCTTATCCCTAGTACACGTGGTATCAAGCCATGATAATCATGGTGGGTAGTTAACGACTGCTTTTACTGTAAGCGCACCACATGTCTACACATGTGAAAAGCAGTTAGACTTTGCACTTACAAATGTGCCAGAACCCCATTTGGTTACTTGCACTCGCTGGTGGGGTTGGACTTTTGCAAGAATCGGGGGCCATTGGAGCATTTTTTTTTTTAAACAGCAAAAAGTGTCCAATGGGGGAATCGAACCCGGGTCATAGTGGTCGAAAACCAAACGGTTTAACCAGCCTTCCACCGACCCCCCCTACTCCAGTTGTATTAACAAACAAGTATTGGTTCCACCTATCCCACAAAATGATCCACAGTTGGGTGTGTGTCCAGACAGTCAGTAGTCCTGGGGTTCACAGACTTCCTGGCTGAAGATGTGAAGCAGATCGTGGAGGACCTCGGACGCAAGTATCGCGGCGACCTCTACCACCTCATCAACAACAACTGCAACCACTTCTCCGATGAATTCACACAGGTGGGTGCTCAAGTCTGGTTTTTGTCAGACTATATGGACAGATGTATTGATGTGTTGGTGACAAAATCACTTTAATCTCATCTAGTACCTATTGCTAGCTTCCTTGACTCCTTCCATCCTGCTCTCTCCCTTCTTCCTTTAATTTTTACCAAGATCAATATATATTTTTTTCTATTATAATCTAATCCCTATTTGCTTTTATTATGCATCCAATGTAGGTGCCAAAAATAATTAGGTTTAGTCTAGTTACAAGAAATAAGACCTAATCCAAATGAATTAATAGTGTGTGATGTTTCAGTTACAATGTTGTTACCTAAACATCACACATTAATTTATTTGGATTAGATCTTATTTGCTTGTAGCTATAATCTTTAATCCATATTGTGCTTTATCATTTAGGTTAGTCTTTGTTTACCTTTTTTTGGGGATTCTATGGATCTACCATGATTAATATCATTGAAGATCGCCCATGTTACCCCATCCCTTATATCTCTCCAGTTATTTAGACCTGTTGGCTGCATTATCAAGATAATTGGGAAACTTTATTGACGTGGAAAGATTAAACAAAATAATCTTTTTTCAGAATGTTATCTTGCTGACCTACATTTATTAATTGTGCGTGGGCAGAATCTAACCAGGCTTATTATAAAGCAACATTCTGAAGCCAAATTTGAGGAAATTAATAATTAAATGTTGGAGTTAAAACCTCGCTATAACATCATTTTGGAACTTAGATTTCTTTACCATTGGCAGCTTTCTATAGAATTATCCCAAAAATATATAATATCTAGAAACATCACAGATCACATTATTCATATCAACTTTAATTCAATGAGGATTGTAGAGAGGTGTCCTCTAGAGTGAGTATCCTCTCATGGAGGTTCTACTGTAATAGGTAGATATTAACTCAATACAGGACATGAGAGGACATTCATGCTAGTGGATACCTCTTTACAAAAGACAGTTTTCATCACCATTTTTACAAATTAGTTGCTTGTTAATGTTGTTTCTTATCCCCTTGTGTAAATATTACACAAATTCTCCATGAGTTCATGCTCCTTGAGCTATTTTATGATAAACAGTGGGCTCTTCCAAAGGTCCTGTATATATTTGTCTTCTAGTAAGAGGACATCTCTCTCTAAAGGACACCTGGCTCTTCAACTCGATGTTGTCTTCTACAGAGAGGTTCTACTGTAATAGCTAAATCAACACAACAATAATTATGTAGGAAGTCCTTGATTGGGTTTTCCTGCTTCCCAGCATTATCTATCTGCTGCCACACACAGCCACGTACAATGCCCACCATTCAATTATCTGTCATTGCAGGCACCACAAACTCTCCAGAATATCTTGACTACATATATTCTAGATATTTGCTTTGAGTAAAAAAAATGTAGAGACTTTAGAAAAATTTGGAATTCAAAACTTTGAGGATATCTTAAACCATTTCTCTTCCTTGTAAACCTGCCTCAAAGTTTACTAGATACAGGACACTTTGTAAGAGATTGGTGATGATAAGAAATTTGGGTTAAACACAAGGTAATAAGACCAAATCCAAATAAATAGTGTGTGACGTTCGGTTACAGCGTTGTCTGAAGATGGTAACAAGGCTGTTACCGAAACGTCACACACTATTTATTTATTTGGATTTGGTCTTATTACCTTGTGTTTATAATCTATAATCCAAATTGTGCATTATCAAATTTGGGTCAAGTTCTCAAAAGACATGTATATTTAAGATAGCATTTTTCAGACTGGATTCAATGTTTTCCAGCTTTATTAGATTTTCTATTTTATATGATTTTTATAATAAGGTACAATTTAGATTATAGATTAGAAACATAAGGTAACAATATCAAATTCAAATAAGTAATTTAGTATAAACTATTTATTTATTTGGATTTGGTGTTGTGTTACCTTATAACATTTTTATATAACCGAAATTTTGATATTTCATTACACAATTTTTGTAAAGCACTGTACTAAGGTTTCTTTTTCACATGAAAGACACAGTAAAAGTTCCAATTTGTAAAATTCACCGGAAATTCTTTCAAACAGCAACTGGGTTATAACATCATAATTCTAAGGTTCCCAAGTTTTTAAGTCCCATTGTGTTTAATCTTGGTTATAACAACAAGAATCTTGGTCGACAAGGTACAATTTGGATTATAGATCCATAAATAAAAGATAATAAGACCAAATCCAAATAAAAATAGTGTAAAATTTCGGTGATAGCTTTGTTACCATTATCAGACAAAAGACTAAAAAAATGACTTTTGTCTGATGATGTTATTTGGATTTGGTCTAATTATCTTTTAGTTATGAAACTTGGTCCTGTTGTTGTGTTCTTATCCCCTTGTGTAAAGCTTACACGAATTCCATGAGTTCATGCTCCTCGACAGATTCTTCAAGATATCTGTCACACTCGACCCTGCGCTGACTTTTAAAAAACCTATTGACACCAAGATAAACAAAGCCAAAAATAGACTCAAAATACTGAAAAAAATATCAGGCTTAACCTGGGGACTCCTCGATCTTAGTCCTAGTGAAGTGAGGTTTGACCGTACATCAATCACACACTGTGGTGTGCCCAGACTCTCTGCGGAAAGGCCATCCCTCCCTGGGTGAACCGGTTGGCCTACGTGTGCTCCCGCGTGCCCTTCCTCCAACGTTGCCTGCCCAAGGAGTGGCTCACGCCAATCGCGCTGCAAGTGTCCCTCCGTGGTAGCTTGGAGTCTAATCTAAGTCCCACGGATCTCTCGCCACTCTAATCAAATTTCCTCCTCCTTTCTTCTCTTTTCTACGACTCTCTTGGAGCTCTCACTTGTACATAGGCCGTCATTTTTATTACTTCTTTTACTCGTAGTTTGATGGTTTGCTCTGCCACCATTATATGCAAATTGATAAAACTTGTTTTTTTTTTCAAAACTTCTCTTTTCTCTTTCTTTGCATATTCTTTAAAACTCCCCCATTCTTCTTCTTCAAAAAACAATATACAGTTAAACCTGTCTATAGGGCCCCCTCTTGGGAATCACCAAAATAGGGTGCTATAGAGAGGGAGTGCTATAGACAGATAACTTTTAATGTAAATCGCATCGTACCAAGTATTTAAAATCGGGCGCTATAGAGAGGGAGGCGCTATTTAAAGGGGCGCTATAGACAGGTTTAACTGTATATTGTTTTTTTTATTGGTTGTTGGGCTGAGAGGGTTTGATGCTTTTACACTACTAGAACCTCCCATAAGATATCACCTAATATACAGAATGTTTATGACAGAATTACTAGAGTCAACATAAGGCTAAAAGTCCTTCTTCTTACCCATTGGATAAACTAATCTCTATATTGAAAAAAAAAAAAAAATATTTATATATATATATATACCTATCCCCCGATTTACACGGTTTTCCAAATAAGTTTTTTTTTTTGTTTTTATCGCACTATACTAAATGCTACTGTGATTGAACACATGCGCTGTGTACACATCTCACGAGGAATCCCGAGCTTATGTGCTGACTACATATTTTAACCTGTCAATGCATTTTATTTTTATTTCTGTGTACACCTATCCCCCGATTTACACGTTTTTCTCAGGAACGTATCTACCGTGTAAATCGGGGGATAGGTGTACAGTTAAACCTTTCTATAGCGCCCCCTCTTGGGAATCACCAAAATAGGGTGCTATAGAGAGGGGGTGCTATAGACAGGTCACTTTTAATGTAAATCGCATCATACTCTGTATTTGAAATCAGGCGCTATAGAGAGGGAGGCGCTATTTAGAGGTGGCGCTATAGACAGGTTTAACTGTATATTGCTGATTTGGAAAAAAACATCATCATCAACCAATAATTTATTTAATTCTCGATGTTTCAGTTATTCGTTGTCATTCTCCTCAGGGGAATATATTGACAGATAGAAAATTAGACAAACTTCAGAATGACAAGGCAATTTATTTAAGGCAAAGAACAACATTTTTAAGATATATGATAAGCAATAAGGAAAGTTTCCAAAGTAGCAAAATATAAATATTAAACAAAATTAATAATCTGTATTTAAAATATAATTAATACTTTGCTACAATATATACAGTTAAACCTGTCTATAGCGCCCCCACTTGGGACTCACCAAAATAGGGTGCTATATAGAGGTCACTTTTAATGTAAATCACATCGTACTCTGTATTTAAAATCAGGCGCTATTTAGAGGTGGCGCTATAGACAGGTTTAACTGTACTTTGCTATAATATATAAATTATTGGTTGATATGGCTGTATTTTTTCCAAATCAACTTTCAACCAAAAAATTATGATCTTCAAAAATAAATGTTGAGGTAGAAAGCCATCTGGATGTATCAAAATGAGGGTTTTATTTGGTATGGGGTCCATTAGATCCTCACTTACGGGTAGGGTCGGGTATACAAGGCCATCCAGCTTGACTTGGGGTTTGTTTCTGGAGTCTCGATTCTCTGTATGACACCCTAATTTATTTAGATATAAGATAAATTGTGATTAATTGCGATTTAATATTATAAAATATCAAAAACCTTCTGGAAAGATAAGACACAATTTGGATTATAGGTTATAAACACAAGGTAATAAGACCAAATCTAAATAAATAAATAGTGTGTGACGTTTTGGTAACAACGCTGTTACCGAAATGTCACACACTATTTATTTATTTAGATTTGGTCTTATTACCTTGTGTTTATAATCTAGTTAGCAGTTCTCTCTGGTAGGACAATCTCTCTCTCTCTCTCTCTAAAAGACACTTTGTCTCTACAAATAGGTGTTGTCCTTTACAGAGAGAGAGTTCTACTGTAGTAACTCTCCAGTATGAGGACACACATCTCTCTCTAAAAGACACTTTGTCTCTACAAATAGGTGTTGTCCTTTACAGAGAGGTTGTTCTACTGTAGTAACTCTCCAGTATGAGGACACACATCTCTCTCTAAAAGACACTTTGTCTCTACAAATAGGTGTTGTCCTTTACCGAGAGGTTGTTCTACTGTATCCTCTCTCTCTCTAAAGGACACTTTGGCTTTGTAACTAGGTGTTGTCTTTTACAGAGAGGTACTTCTGTAGAAACTATCTGTAAGAGGACATCTCTCTCTAAAAGACACTTTGTCTCTACAAATAGCTGTTGTCCTTTACAGAGAGGTTGTTCTACTGTACAACAAAGAGACTAAAATGTTGTGGACCGGGTATCAAAATTTAGGAGAAAATAAAAGCATTTGGTTAATCACAGTACAGTACAAAATGTAAGGGTGTGAATGAAGAATTAAGTCACATCACCAGTTTTGGCATATAAAGACAAAAACCAACAACCTCTATATCATAATTTCGGCTTTGGCTCTCCTCAATACAGGGGTCACTTCATAGCATTCTATGTATGAGGAGCTATCAAATATAATTTTATTCATATTATTATTTTTTTTTTGCCTATCCCTAGTATACGTGGTACTGGCCATAATAATCATGGTGGGTAGAAGTAGGTGACTGTTTTTACTGTAAGTGCACCACATTGTCTACACATGTGAAAAGCAGTTCGACTTTACACTTACAAATGTGCCCGAGTCCTGTTTGGTTACTAGCACTCACTGGTGGGGTTGAACTTTTGCAAGAATCAGGTGCCAATGGAGCATTTTTTTATTAAATCATAAAAAAGTGCCCAATGCAGGAATTGAATCTGGGTCATAGCAGTTGAAAATCAACAGTTTAGACCATCCTTCCACCTACCCCCTTATTCAGATTATAGATATCTCTACAATTTATATAAAAAAATCTTGGAAACAGTACAAGACTAAATAAATAAATAAATAACATAGGACATTTTGGTGTAACACACACATTGTTATAGCGTATATAATTTATATATTAGGTTTTTTTTTTAAATAAAGGTCACCTCTCCCGTCAAAATAGATGTCAAAACTAGATGGCTTCTTTTAACTGTTACCACAAACTAGCAGCTTCAGGTCGGTGACAAAGCCACAATATAAGCATTCTCAGTTTGCCAAAGCTGGTGTTGTATGGCTTTTTCACCAACACAAAGGTGCTAGTTTCCAGCAACAGTCTATAGATGGTGTTCACTTTTAACATCTATTTTGACAGGAGAGGTGTCCTTTATTTTATAAGAGATCAATATCCTCTCAGCAAAATTTCCATTCAATATATTTTATTTCTTTATCATTCTTAAAAACTTCTTATGTGTGAATGTGTATTGTTTTTCTTTTTAATTTGGAGAATATAAACACAAGGTAATAAGACCAAATCCAAATAAATAAATAGTGTGTGACGTTTCGGTTACAGCGTTGTTACCATCATCACAAAAAAGTACTGAATAAGAAATTTTGTCTAAAGATGGTAACAACACTGTTACCGAAACGTTCACACACTATTTATTTATTTGGATTTGGTCTTATTAACTTGTGTTTATAATCTATAATCCAAATTGTGCCTTATCATTTTTAATTTGGAAGTTTGTGTGTGTTGCTTCTAACCAAAATTAATGTTCCAGGATAAATGGTGAACCCTCCAAGCAGAGCAACAAACCCCCCACAATAACCCCAGAAGTAGAAAGGAGGAGGTAGCAAGGTTTCAATGTAACAACCCTATCTTTATGATACTCATTGAAACTCCTGTTACCTCCCTCCATCTTACATATTTACATAGAAGGGCATTAGTGCTTCATCAGTATATATATTAATAAACTTTATTATTTTATTATTATACCACCTACCTACTGATCCTATTGTGATGGAAAGATCCTGGCTCATCAGTAGTAGAACACTTCCAGTAGTTTTGCTAGCTTAATCTATCAGGATGTTCTAATATTGTATTTAGTTGTTCATCTCCTATATATTGTACTTAGAGGAATTTGTGGTGAAAGTGTTTAAGGAAACTATGAAAATGAGGTTTTAAAAATAATGATATATGTTGTTGCTTATTCCTCAAGTTTAAACGATCTCCATTAGGTTCCATTGTCTCAGCTTTTCTCTTATAGTCCTATAGTCCTATAATGATATATAGATACACTCATGGACAAAACTTAAGGAAGTTGTAACTTTTAGCATGTATATCGGGATTCAGACAATAACTCTGAAAGATACACTCATGGACAAAACTTAATGAAGTTGTAACTTTTAGCATGTATATCGGGATTCAGACAATAACTCTGAAAGATACACTCATGGACAAAACTTAAGGTTGTATCTTTTAGCATGTATATCGGGAGTCAGACAATAACTCTGAAAGATACACTCATGGACAAAACTTAATGAAGTTGTACCTTTTAGCATGTATATCGGGATTCAGACAATAACTCTGAAAGATACACTCATGGACAAAACTTAAGGAAGTTGTACCTTTTAGCATGTATATCGGGATTCAGACAATAACTATGAAATATATTTGATACATATTGACCTTTATTCAAGACGAGATAACTAAGTGTGAACAAAATTGCCTCTGTCTCCTAAAAAAATAGATAACATGCGACATCAAAGACTTTCCATTTACTAAGTTTTGTCCATGAGTATATATAGAGGCAGAACCTCTCTCTCTAAAGGACATCTAGTTGCAGAGCCAAAGTATCCTTTGTTGTTGTTTCTTATCATCTTGTGCAAAGATTACATGAGTTCATGCTCTTTAAACTAAAAAAAAGTGTATTTTAAAGAGAGGTGTCCTCTTACCAGAAAACAGCTAAATACTAAAAATGGCTAGTTTGAGATTAAAAAAAAAACTGTCCTTTGTATAGAGGTGTTCTCTCACATGGAGTATGTTTCTTAAAATTAAAGATACTTCGGCCTGTATAAATCTTTTTATTATCTCGATGTTTCGACAAAAATATTCAACACCTTGCCAAATGCCTTAATTTTTATTTACTCTTGACGTTAACAAAATATTTTTGTTTGAAACATTGAGAGATAATGAAAATATTTATAAAACTTTACACAAATAAATTTACTGGCAATGCGTTTCTTTTAAATATCATCAAATATTATTTCTACAGACCTTACTGCAATGATATGAGTTATTGAATGAGAGGGCTTGGCTCATCAGTAGTGAACCCTCTCAGCGGTTTCGCCAAATTAGAAATAGTATTTGATGATATTTAAAAGAAACGCATTGCCAGTAAATTTATTTGTGTAAAGTTTTAACGATAGATGAAAATATTTATACTGGCCGGAGTATCTTTAATTATAAGAACTATCAATGCCGGCCAGGTAGCCTTTATCTTAGATATAGGAAACTTGCGATTTACTATTATAAAATATAAAAAACCTTTTGCAATAGGTTTCTTTAATATCTACGACCTGGGTTCCATTCCCATATTGGCCACTTTATCTGATAAAAAAAAAATGCTCCAATGGCCCCCGATTCTTGTAAAAGTCCAATCCCACCAGCAAGTAACCAAACGGAGCTCTGGCACATTTGTAAGTGCAAAGTCGAACTGCTTTTCACATGTATAGGCATGTGGTGCACTTAGAGTAAAAGCAGTTGTCAACTTCTACCCACCATGATTATCATGGCCTATACCACATATATTAAGGATAAGCAAAAAAAAAAAACCAGTGGTACAGGCCATAATAATCATGGTGGGTAGAAGTTGACAACTGCTTATAATCCTCTATAAGTGCACCACATGTCTATACACATGAAAAACAGTTCGACTTTGCACTTACAGATGTGCCAGAGCCCCGTTTGGTTACTTCCACTCGCTGATGGAGTTGGACTTTTGCAAGAATCAGGGACCATTGGAGCATTTTTTTTTTCTTAAATCAGAAAAAGTGCTCAATGCAGGAATCGAACCCGGGTCGGGTCATAGCGGTCTAAAACCAACGGTTTAGACCAACCTTCCACCGAACCCCATATATGTACAACGTGTACAGGGGATAAGTAAAAATAAATAATGGAGTATGTTCTATAATACTAACTTTCTCAAAGCCTTTATCCATAGGGAGTTTACCCCCAATTCCTCTAAAGTACTGGAGATATAAAACTCACAACTACAATAGTAGAAGTGGTCTGGTAGACTGAACTAACAAGACAATAGGATAAATACAAGGTAATAAGACCAAATAAATAAATAGTGTGTGACGTTTCGGTAACAGCGTTGTTACCATCTTCAGACAAAAGATGTTGATTTAATTTTAAAACATGCTGTGCTATGATTTCTCATTCAGTACTTTTGTCTGAAGATGGTAACAATGCTGTTACCGAAACGTCACACACTCTTTATTTATTTGGTCTTATTACCTTGTGTTTATAATCTATAATCCAAATTGTGCCTTAACAAGACAATTGGATGCTTCACTACTGATGACCATACAAGTTTTCCATCACAATAGTAAAAGTAGAAAGTTGATTTATTTGGAAAAATCTCACTAAATTATTGCTTTGCTTAGTATATATTTATTAGTTTTCTTTTTATGAAATATAGTCCCCCCCTTCCACTTTTTATTTATGTATTCATTTATTCATTGAGATCTCATTTTAAAAATGAAAGATTCTCAAATAGAGAGAGTTTTCATTGTAAATATGTATATACAGTAGAACGTCCCTGTAAAGGACAACACCTAATTGCATAGTCAAAGTGTCCTTTAGAGAGAGGTGTCCTCTTACTGGAGAGTTTCTAAATACAGTAGAACTACCTCTCTGTAAAGGACAACACCTAATTGCAGAGTCAAAGTGTCCTTTATAGAGAGGTGTCCTCTTACCAGAGAGTTGTTAAATAGTGAAAAATGGTAATTTTACCTATGAAAACTGTCCTTTATAGAAGTGTCATCTTACCGGAGAGTTTTTAAATAGTAAAAATGGTAATTTTACCTATGAAAACTGTCCTTTATAAAGAGGTGTCCTCTTACCGGAGAGTCTCTAAATAGTAAAAATGCTAATTTTACCTATGAAAACTGTCCTTTATAGAGAGGTGTCCTCTTACTGGAGAGTTTCTAAATAGTAAAAATGCTAATTTTACCTATGAAAACTGTCCTTTATAGAAAGGTGTCTTCTTACTGGAGAGTTTCTAAATAGTAAAAATGCTAATTTTACCTATGAAAACTGTCCTTTATAGAAAGGTGTCTTCTTACCAGAGAGTTTCTAAATAGTAAAAATGGTAATTTTACCTATGAAAACTGTCCTTTATAGAGAGGTGTCTTCTTACTGGAGAGTTTCTAAATAGTAAAAATGGTAATTTTACCTATGAAAACTGTTCTTTATAGAGAGGTGTCCTTTCAAGGAGGTTCTACTGTGATAAATACTGCTAGTCTTATCATCATCAAAGTTTATCATCATCAAATTTCAACAATCTGTTGCTTCCTGCCATTTTCTGTGTTGCCTATATTTGCATATGTCCTCTTTACATTGTCACAATTCAGGTGATGTTTGAAGTCTTCATCTGGGTTAGCACTCCTGCACTGACTACTCTTCATTCTTTGTGCCATCTTGCCAATAAATTTTTTTACCATTTTGTTTTCCCCGTTTATTTTGTTGACTCCAGATTAAAAAGTTCCTTTCAGAACATGTCTTGGAAAATCTTGATTTCATTTTATTATATGTCTGTTGAAGAGAGTTTTCTTTCAGAATTTCTTCTTCTTCTTTCTTATCTCCACTCAATCACACTAAGGTATCAAGCTTGTAAAGCTTGAGATTTTTGATGGTGTCTGCCGGGGAAGAGTAGAGCTCATCAATAGATGAGTCAATACAGTCAATAATATGTCTTGGAGTTGCAGGCTGAGAATTTCTTATGAAATCTGATAATTTTCAAATGTGTTATTTCTTCAACAGGTTTTCTGGTAGGCTAAATGAAGGATATAGTTACTCCCCTGGGTAATTCTCTCTTCCATGGGTGTCTACTCAAATCTGTCCTGAAATAATTGTTACATGCCATGATAATCATGGTGAGTAATTAGCACTTGTTATCCTATTAGATTCCTAGAATCCCAAATATGTAAACAAAGAATGACCTACTACAGACACATAATGAAAAAAGATGTTGGTGTTGGGAGAAATTGAAATCTGCCCTGAAAATAATTGTTACAAGACATGATAATCATGGCAAGTAATTAGCACTTGTTATCCTATTAGATTCCTAGAATCCATAAATATGTAAACAAAGACTGACCTACTACAGACACATAATGCAAAAAGATGTTGGTGTTGGGAGAAATTGATATCTTCCCTGAAAATAATTGTTACAAGCCATAATGATCATGGTGAGTAATTATCATCTGTTATCCTATTAGATTCCTAGAATCCCAAATATGTAAACAAAGACTGATCTACTACAGACACATAATGAAAAAAGATGTTGGTGTTGGGAGAAATTGAAATCTGCCCTGAAAATAATTGTTACAAGCCATGATAATCATGGTGAGTAATTAGCACTTGTTATTCTATTAGATTCCTAGAATCCCAAATATATAAACAAAGAATGACCTACTACAGACACATAATGAAAAAAGATGTTGGTGTTGGGAGAAATTGAAATCTGCCCTGAAAATGATTGTTACAAGCCATGATGATAATCATGGCAAGTAATTAGCACTTGTTATCCTATTAGATTCCTAGAATCCCAAATATATAAACAAAGACTGACCTACTACAGACACATAATCATGGTGAGTAATTAGCACTTGTTATCCTATTAGATCCCTAGAATCCCAAATATGTAAACAAAGACTGACCTATTACAGACACATAATGAAAAAAGATGGTTTCAAAAAGATGTTGGTGTTGGAAGAAAGAGAGGAATACCTGCAATGAGACCAAGAAAACTACCAGAAGGTCAACTAGATGAGATGTAATGGTCACTAACAAATCAAATTGGGAATATTAATCACCAAAAGTCAAACTCTGACACTAACAAAAACAACAGTATATACTAAATTACAAAACTATTTTAGAGGCATAATATTCTTTTTAAAATAAAACAACTTCTACTGTCCTTACTGCGATGGAAAAATTAAAGTGAGGGCCATTTTCCATCGCAGTAAGGACAGTAGAAGTTGTTTTATTTAATTTATTTATGCTTATGAGGTGATACAGCAGCGTATTTACAATTAGAGAGGAGACAAAATGAATTAAATCTAGAAAAAAGAAGTGAGGACATATCGGTCATTAAAGTCTGAGAGGCAAGGCCTTCAGCCAGTTCAGGGCTTCCGGGGTGACAGAATGGTTTTATTTTAAAAAGAATATTACGCCTCTAAAATAGTTTTGTAATTTGATAACAGATGGCGCGCTAGTGCATCGTAACAGTATATACTGATAAGATATAATTTGGATTATAGATTAGAAACACAAGGTAATAAGACCAACTCAAATAATTTCGGTAACAGTATTATTACTGAAATATCACACACTATTTATTTGGTCTTATTACCTTGTGTTTCTAACAATACATACTATAAGCACCTGTAGAAGCAGTCCAACTTATATACTTACAAGGTTTCGTGTCAGAGCTATATTAGGGTTATTTGTAGAAATACCACTTATGTTACAAA
>CP092885.1:51333645-51349066 GCA_030710605.1 Cordylochernes scorpioides | reverse complement strand
TGACAAAGTATTATAAATATAGAAGAAGAAAACTGAATTAGATAGGCCATGTACAAAGATCTAATGGCCTACTACACTGATTGATTGAGGGACACTAAAGATACCAAATCAAGTGGATGATCTCTTAATACATTGGTGACCATCTGAAGAGAGAAACGAGTCTTACCACCAGACACACTGTGGCTATCATCTTGGACAAGTATGATTTATCATAAAGATAGAAGCTGCCTGGCTGGCATTCATATTTCTTGAAAATAAAGATACTTCGGCCAGTAATAACAAGATTTACTGGCCGAAGTATCTTTATTTTCAAGAAATATGAATTTCCCGCCAGGCAGCCTCTCTCTTTACGAGAGGTAATAAAGTATCTTTATTTTCAAGAGCATATTTTAGGTGAGGACTTGATTCATCTAAATTTACATATTTACTGGTGTAACTTATGTAAATCAAGAATAAGACATCCTTGTTACAACATATCTTAATGAACTTACTTTAAAGAAATAGAGACAGTAGCCAAAATAAATAAGAACTGGAGGATCCCACCTAAGCACAGTTGGTACAGTGGAGTGGACCCAGGAAGTGCTCTGATCCTCAGACAGCATCAAACAACACTAACAGCATTTAGAACAGGCCATCTCAAGCCATTGAAGATAGAAAATAACAACAAAATCTACCCCACTTGCCCAAAATGTAGCTTGGCATCTGCAGCTCCAGAACATATTTTGGCTTATATTAGATGCACTAAACAGGACCTTTGGGAGAGGCTGCTGCTTATCATCAAACAGCTCGAGTAGCATGAACTCATGGAATTTGTGTAATCTTTACACAAGGGAATAAAAAAAAAAAAACAACAAAAAATTTTGGAAAAATCTCAAGAAAACTCATCCTAGGCTGCATTGAATCAAACAAAAAGCTCTTCCTGAATCCTAAAGATATTTTGAAAAAGCTAGATGTGCACAACCTCCAAGAAGACAACCAAGACAGGGATTATTGAAAAGAACTTTTTTTTAGAAAAGTTCTCAATGGTGAACCTAATTCTCAAATGGATGTTGGAAACAATACAAGGTAATGAGACCTAATCCAAATAATTTAATAGTGTGTGACGTTTCAGTAACAGCATTGTCACCATCATCAGACAAAAGAATAAATGGGAGTTATTTAGTCATTTATTTAGGCATATTTTGGCACAATTTGGATTATAGATTTTAAACACTAGGTAATAAGACCAAATCATTTGGATTTGGTCTTATTACTTAGTCATTTATTCTTTTCTCTGATGATGGTGACAATGCTATTGCTGAAACATTCCACACTATTAAATTATTTGGATTAGGTCTTATTTTATTATATTAGGTCTTATTTTCTTATAATCTATAATCCAAATTATGCTTTATCATGGATGTTGGAAACATAAAAGCACAAAAATACCAGATCCCTTTTCTATAATCTTAAAAATAATAAATTGCTTACTGGATTGTCCATAAGTGTAGTTGCAGAGCTTTTTATGTCCTTAAAAGTGAGAGAGGTGTCCTCTTAGTGAAGAGTAACTCATTGGGAAAAATGGTTAATTTTGGTGATGAAAATGATCCTTTGTAGAGAGGTGTCCACTATCAGGATTGTCCTCTCTTGGAGTTATTTTCTAATGTATTAAATGGTGACTGAGAAACATTGGTAAATGTTAATAAAAGGGTATTTTAATCTTTAAATAAATCCAGAGCCTACAAGAATTTATTTTTCTATTAAGTACAAAAAGATGATAACTGCTGAGAAAACTATATGGACCAAATAACAGATCCAATTGGAGAATGTTTGTCTATATTGTAAGTCGAACTCAATATGATGAAGGCGAACAAGAAAAAGATATAAAAAATATTTAAACAAATGTGAAAAAATGTCCATAAGTCTCCACGATGGGTAAAAAGAGTTGCTGTCCTTGATCTACCACGTGACAGTCAGACATTGATCCCCAGGAAAAAATGTACAAAAGTTATATTGTACTGAGATCAGGTATTCAAAACGACCTTACAAGAATGGATAAATCTAAGCTATACTCTCACTACAAAGACATTCACATATCTTTCATGACGGAGGGATACCTTTTAGGGGATTTTCCTTTCCCGGTTGTAAGACTACTCGCACAAGTTAGAATACTTTCAAGTTTTTTTAGAGAAAACCACACCAAGATGCTCTGCGGTGAGGACCCGATTTGTACCTTCTGTAATTCAAAACTAAAAAATGATATCACCCACTATATTTTTTGATTGCTCTGCTCTGAAAGAAGAACCCTTATGCTCAAAACTGGGCAACTCTGTGCTTCACTTCCATCAATAATTGACAATATGACCCAGAATAAGTATATTGCTACGGCGTTTTATGGTTTCCACAAGTCCATATCTCAGAAGAAGGCCAAGTGACACTCACTCCTCACTTTCTTACTGCTACTCTTTTTGTGTTGTTTTTCTTGCTTCCCTCTTTCTTGTTGTTTTTTTTTTCTTCTGTCTATATTGTTGTTTCCTTTGTCTCACTGCTTTGTTCTTATGCATACCTCTGGTGAATCCTGTATAGGGTCAGTGACCCTAAATAAAGGCTTTTTGTTGTTGTTGTACTGAGATCAGGTGAATAAATTTAGAAAAAGACATCTCCTTATTGTGCAACTAAAAGTTACTGATGGCTTACGCCATAGATCAGAATAAATATCAACTAATTGTTGATTTTTTATCATTCCAGAATAGCCAAATACCAAATGATTTTTCAGGATGCCTGAAAGAACAGGTTTATTTTTGGTCGTTGAAGTTGAAGCTTGCACCAACTTAATGATGGCCAACAGCCTAAAATGCATACATGGTTAGCTTTTCTTGATTAATCAAGAATGGAGCCATTTCTATATAGGAAAATAAAAAAAATCACTGATTATAATTTATATTTATTCCAACAGATAACCATCAGCAAATTTTATTTGCATAATCAGGAGATGCCTTTTATTTAATATTAATAAAGTAAATTGTTGATGCACTAGCGCGCCATCTGTTATCAAAATTCAAAACTATTTTAAAGGCGTAAGATTCTTTTTGATATTAAACAATTTCTACTGCCCTTACTGCAATGGAAAAATTAATTTGCTCTTCCGCAAATATCAAATTGTTTCTTTTATTTTAAAAAGAATCTTACGCCTTTAAAATAGTTTTGAATTTTGAAAGTAAATTGTAATTAAGAAAAAAAAAAGAAGAGAAAGAAAGAGACAAAGAAATCTTTTTCTTTATTATAGCACATTTCTATTTATCTTTTTTTTTTAACAAGAAAAATAATTTCACAAATAAAAAAAAAAACATCTATCTAAATGGATAAAATAGCTATGTATTTTTGCAAGCATTAGAGTAAAAAAGTAGATTCGGCGCCAAAAAAGACATCTCTTACAAAATTAATTATATTTACATATATTTATAGAGCTACTAACAACTAAATTATTCTTTTTTATGCAAAAATATCGATTTTTATCTTCTTCAAATCTTTATAATCTGTGATGAAAAATGGGGAGGTTGTACATAGATAGGTAAGTGGGGGGAAAAAGAAAAGAAGAAATATCTTTAAGCATTGAAAAAAACATATTTCATATATTTTATATGTAAATATATATATATATATATATATATGTGGTCATGCTATATTTGTATTATCGAACTAGAAACCTTTTTGTTGTTATTTTGTACAGCACAGCGTGATATTTAAGTTTTATAGATAATTTATTAAGAGAACGTGGCAGTGTTGATTCCATCAGATAAGTTGATAAGAGCACAAAATATATATTTTATTCTACTTTTCTAAAGTTTATACATTTAAAAAAAATTTAAGCCAAAAAAAGTAAAGTCTACTCATTAATTGGGAATAATCACTGGGAAGATAAAAAATGAAATATCCAATTAAAAAAAAAAAAAATCATATTTGTGTGAAAAAAATAGTACAAATGTGATATTGTACTGGGGATAAGGTGCATAAATTATGAAAAAAAGGCATCTCCTTATCATGCAACTGAAAATTACTGATGGCTTGCACCATCTATCGGAATAAATATCAACTATTCTCGTTGATTTCTAATTATTCCAGAATTGGCCAAATACCCATTCATGATTAATCAAGAAAACCAACGGCCCGAAATGCGTCAGTGATTAGCTTTTCTTGATTAATCAAGAATGGGTAATTGGATAATTCTGGAATAATTAGAAATCAACGAGAATAGTTGATATTTATCACCTTGTGTTTCAACCAAAGATTGGAATTTAATGATGATTTGAAAAGTAGAATCAATGCTTTTGTATGTTTATCTTTTTTCTCCTTGACCTTTCTCCTTGTATATAGCCATGATCATTGTTATGATATAAAGAGAGACACAAATATCCCTGAGTTTGGGATATCGTGTTATAGAACATTAATAAAGTTAATATATAAAGAATCAATGATAAGGAGATGCCTTTTTCTTAGTATATTTGTGTGTATGTATATTTTATATTTATACTGGCAGCGTCTGTTCTTCATGTTAGAAGCAGCTGCAATGACGTCTGTCCTCATGTTAGAGGTGGTCACCACTTTGGAGCTAAGTCAGACTGCTACAGTGCTCCCAATCTATTGTAGATTAACAGGAGACACATACTACCCAAAATGAAGGTTCATCTCTCAATGACACAGGGGAAAAAAAAATTATACTAGAGATAAAAAAGAAGTCCATGGATGAGTGGTTAAAACCCTCGATTCCTAACAGCCATGAACAAGGATCTAATACCGCATTGGACACTTTGTTTTAATATGTGAATAACCTTCATATATTATTATTCATTATTTTTTTAATTATCCCAAGTACACGTGGTACAGGCCAATTATAATCATGTTGGGTAGTTAGCGACTACTTTTACTGTAAGCGCACCACATGTCTACACATGTGAAAAGTAATTCGACTTTTGCACTTACAAATGTGCCAGAGCCCCGTTTGGTTACTTGCACTCGCTAGTGGTGTTGGAGTTTTTCAAGAATCGGGGGCCAAAATTCATTCATTGTTGTAAATATCATAAACTAGGTTGTTCTTTTTGATTGGCACCTAGTAAAATTATTTTGTGTAACCAGGATACTATTAACTATTACCAATTTATATAATTAGGACTATTTTTGATTTCCCAATGAGTAATCCCAATTACTAGGAAATACATGTAGCAAACAGTAAAACTTCCATTAAAGTTATAACTCCAAGCTCAAAGTGAAAAAATAGCACAAATGTGAAATTGTACCGGGATAAGGTGCATAAATTAAAAAAAAGGCATCTACTTATCGTGCAACTGAAAGTTGCTGATGGCTTGCGCCATCTATCGAAATAAATATCAACTATTCTCGTTGATTTTTTAATTATTCCAGAATTGGCCAAATACCCATTCTTGATTAATCAAGAAAAGTACAGCTTGCACCACGCTGATGAGGAGGGCCAACAGCCCGAAACGCATCCGTGGTTAGCTTTTCTTTATTAAATCAAGAATGGGTAGTTGGCCAATTCTGGAATAATTAAAAAAGCAACGAGAATAGTTGATATTTATTTCGATAGATGGCGCAAGCCATCAGCAACTTTCAGTTGCACGATAAGGAGATGCCTTTTTCTTAATCCAAGCTCAAAGTTTTAAAAAAATGTTCTGTGGGTATAGAGACATTATATATTAAACTAGAGGAAAAAAAAAAACACTTTTCAAATACAACCTTGCACAATTTGGATTATAGATTATAAATACAAGGTATTTGAAAACATAAGGTAATATATAAGACCAAATTCAGATAAATAAATAGTGTGGGACGTTTCGGTAACAGCGTTGTTACCATCTTCAGACAAAAGTACTGAATGAGAAATTTTACCACAGCATGGTTTAAATAGTTACTGTAATGCTGTGGTAAAATTTCTCATTCAGTACTTTTGTCTGAAGATGGTAACAACGCTATTACTGAAACGTCACACACTATTTATTTATTTGGATTTGGTATTATTACCTTGTGTTTATAATCTATAATACAAATTGTACCTTATCATTACAAGGTATTTATTTATTTGGTCTTATTACCTTTGTGTTTACAGATGAACCTTGTTAAAACATAATAGGGGAAAACAAGATTTTATAATTTGTTCTAAAACCATGTTGTTGTTAGAACCAAAGTTTAAAACAATTGGAAATTGAAAACTTGGAACCTTAGAATTAGGATGCCATGCTGTGGTATTATTATTATTATTTTTTGCTTATCCCTAGTTAACGTGGTACAAGCCATGATAATCATGGTGGGTAGAAGTTGGCGACTGCTTTTACTGTAAGTGCACCACATGTCTACACATATGAAAAGCAGTTCGACTTTGCACTTACAAATGTGCCAGAGCCCTGTTTAGGTTACTTGCACTCGCTGTGTGGTATTATATAAGAGGCTATTGTAACAATGGAGATTCAACTGTACCATCTTTAATTCAACCAAAGATTGATTAGGTACAATTTGGATTATAGATTAGAAACACAATAAGACCAAATCCAAGACATTTCAGTAAAAATGCTATTACCGAAACATCACACACTATTCGACCAAATTCTGGTTCGTTTCCAAGGTGACTAACATGGCAACGGCACCCATTTTCCAATGAAGAGATAGTGGACATTGCTGCTGCTGTGATAGAGATGTATGAAGACATCTGAGGCTCTTCTTTGGACAACAACAACAACAAAACACTATTTATTTAGTCTTATCACCTTGTGTTTCAACCAAAGGTTGGAATTTAATGATGATTTGAAAAGGAGTATCAATGCTTTTGTATGTTTGTCTTCTTCTCCTTGACCTTTCTCCTTGTATATAGCCAAGTTGTTATGATATAAAGAAAGATGTAAATATCCCTGAGTTTGGGATATCGTGTTATAGAACATTAATAAAGTTAATATATAAAGAATCAATGAGAATCATCTAAAGAATGAAAAAAAAAGTATTAAATCATTTGAGATTATAAACACAAGGTAATAAGAACAAATAAATAAATAGTGTGTGATGTTTCGGTAACAGCATTGTTACCATCTTCAGACAAAAGTACTGAATGAGAAATTTTACCACAGCATGTTTTAAATAGTTACTGTTATCAAGTGTGTAAATCTGCTATCTTGTTTACACACTTGATACCAGTAACTATTTAAAACATGCTGTGGTAAAATTTCTCATTCAGTACTTTTGTCTGAAGATGGTAACATGTTACCGTAACATCACACACTACTTATTTATTTGGATTTGGTCTTATTACCTTGTGTTTATAATCTACTAGCCGAATGGCCCGGGCAACGCCCGGGTTTTACCCGATTAAATGCATTTATTCAAATACTATTCGTTAAAATTATAAATTGGCGCCGTGGATGTCATTATTGTATAATATATAAATGAGTTTTAAAAATTGTAAAAAAAAAAAAAATGCATCGGCTGGGAATCGAACCTGGGCCGCCCACGTGGCAGGCGAGCATTCTCGCCATTGAACTACCGATGCTTATAAGAAATGGCCATATTTGGGTATTTATTCCATTCACAAAAGCAAACGATGACAGAATTGATTAAGAATTGTTGATTGATGACTCTGATACTTGTATATTTTAATAATCCAAATTATGCCTTATCATTGAGGTTATACTTTATATGGAAGTTTTACTGCTTAAAAAAAAAAAAAAAATTCCACCAATTAAGAAATATTAAGTAGCACTTATAATTTCCAACAACAACAGAGGGAATCTACTATCCAAATAGAAAAGAAAGAATGGGTATGTGTGGTGCAAATGCTAGTTTTGTACATGGAGGGGGGGAAGGGAACGATGCTTTACATTACTTACACTTAGTAGTAGTTTTAAGAGAGTTTTTTATCATTTTTACCGCGATACAAAAATAAATAGGATGATGACAATGTGCGCAGGGGAGAATTTGACGTGAGTTCCCTGCAGCAACACACAAGTTTTTGTTACCCATTTGTATCACTGGTTAAGGAAGCTGTAATTCATAATGCCCAATTTTTTTTAAGATTTATACATATTTTGAAAATAGAGCAATCCATAAATAAATCTTTAATAAAAAAGACATATATTGGATCAAAATATCATTTATTTTACCAATATTTCAGTTGGCTGAACACCAACCTTTTTCAAGGTGTTATAACATATTTAATGTGTGTCAACAACAAACTTAGCGTTACATAACGTCAACAGAATTAAGTTTAAAAAATATTTTGTTATATTTTCAATGGGGAGAAAAAATTATTTTGTTTATAATATAAATATATACAGTAAAACCCCTCTATAGTGAACCCCATTGGGACGGGACTTTTGGTTCACTATAGCCACGTTTCACTATAGCCACGGTTTGGGTATTTAATTTTTTTTTTGATGATATAATTAAAGGGCACGCGCAAAAAAAAAAAAAAAAAAAAGGTTACCTCTTAATATTGGCTGCTTTTTCCCCCCTAAATTAAACCTATTTCTATATATTAAAGCTGTATATTAAAATAAAAACAAAATCATGTGAAAATATTGCCTTTTTGATCAGTTCCTCTGATAATTAAATTAGTATAAATGCAACCTGCCCCCCATATGTCAAAAAAATCCAAGAAAAGTATACCTTATATATAAAAATTAAATAAAAACTTTATTAATAATATTTTAAAAGGAATAACAATTTATTTTAAATAAATATTATTATATTACAATATAGGATACAAAGGCTTACTTGATGTAGTCTGTTATTTTTTTCTGCTTTAACATATTCCTTAATAATTTGGTTTCATATCTAGCAAAGAAATCTTCATTTTTAAAAATTTCTTCTGCAGTGAAGTCACAAATTCTAGAATATGTCTTCAACCATTTTAAAGATGACAGCACTTTTCATTTTCTTCCGAAGTTCCGCTTGCGATGTACCACTTTCAATAGCTTTTATGATGGATAATTTCTTTTCAAGTGATATCTTGGTACGAGCGATTTTTTCTTTGGCACTTCCAATATCTTTTAAAACTGGTTTTAAAAATTTATCCATGTTTAAGGAATTTTCCTAATGTATAGTTAAGAAATTTAGTTTTCAATAAGGCATGAAAAATTTATAAAAGTGCGCAGTATAAAAATAGAATGTGAATAAAAACATCCAATGTTGCTAAATTCTTTGTTTTGATTTGCGATCTGTGAGCTAGAGCTCACACAAAATTTTAATTAGATTTGAAAATTATAATTTTGGAATTTTATAATTAAAATTAAAAGTTCGTTATAAGCATGGTATTTTTGATAGAATTTAATATTTTGGGACCAAAATTGGGTTCGTTATAGCGATAGTTCGCTAGTTTGAAAAGTGAAAAGTTCGTTATAGCGATGGTAATTTTAATGGAATGGAATGCGGATTTTCGATGGGTTCGTTATAAGGGAAGGTTCGTTATAGCCATGGTTCGTCTTAGCGGGGTTTTACTGTATATCACTTTTTTTTCTCCCCATTGAATATAACAAAATATTTTTAAAACTTAATTCTTTTGACATTATGTGGCACTGAGTTTGTTGTTGACCCACATTAAAATGTTATAACACCTTGATAAAGGTTGGCGTTCTGCCAACTGAAATATTGGTAAAATAAATGATATTTTGATCCAATATATGCCTTTTTAATTAAAGATTTATACATATGATAAAGCACAATTTGGATTATAGATACAAGAAAATAAGACCTAATCCAAATAATTTAATAGTGCGTGATGTTTCAGTAACAGCATTGTTACCATCATCGAACAAAAGGATAAAATGATATACAGCAGAACCTCCCTGTAAAGGACAACACCTAATTACAGAGCCAAAGTGTCTTTTAGAGATAGGTGTCCTCTTACCGAAGAGTTACTAAATAGTAAAAATGGTAATTTTACAAATGAAAACTGTCCTTTGTAGAGAGGTGTCCGCTAGCAGGGTGTCTGATAAAGGGAGGTTCTACTGTATATATAACAAAATTATTTTATTATTTTGTCTGATGATGGTAACAACACTGTTACCGAAATGTCACACACTATCAATTTATTTGGATTAGGTCTTATTTTCTTGTATCGAAGATTTATACATACTAATGGACAAAACTTAAGGAAGTTGTACATTTTAACATGTATTTGGGATTTAGATAATACCTCTGAAATATATTTGATACACAGTGACCTTTATTGAAGATACCAAGATAACCAAGTGTGAACAAAATTGCCTCTGACTCCTTCAAAAAAGAATAGATGATTGGTAACATAAAAGATTTTTCATTTCCTTAAGTTTTTGTCAATAAGTTTACAATAATAGATGTACATGCAATAGCATAGCAGTGTAGTTTATAGAAACTGGCAACAATACTATGAGGGTTCACCCCCAGGTCCTCCCAATAGTTTCCGTTGCAGTAAGGACAGTAGAAAGTGCGACTTTTTGTAAAAGAAACAACCAAAAAAATAATGCTATAGATAATTTTTCATTTCTTTATTAACAAAGTACAACCATGATATAAGGCACAATTTGAATTATAGATTATAAACACAAGGTAATAAGACCAAATCCAAATAAATAAATAGTGTGTGATGTTTCGGTAACAGCGTTGTTACCATCTTCGGACAAAAGTACTGAATATTTTTTAGTACATTCAGTACTTTTGTCCTAAGATGGTAACAACGCTGTTACTGAAATGTCACACACTATTTATTTATTTGGATTTGGTGTTATTACCTTGTGTTTAAAGTACAACCAATATATATGAGTCATGCATAGTATGATAAAGTACAATTTGGATTAGAAACATGAGGTAACAAGACAAAATCCTAATAAATAAGTAGTGTGTGATGTTTGGGTAACACACCAAGTGGAACTTTCCCAGACCAACAGCACCCTTCTTTATCTCTTCTATCAGGGAAACGCTCAGAGCTTAGGAAGAGGTTTCTTTCTGAAAACATGTTATAGTCTCCAAGAAACCAAAAAGAAATCTAAAAAAATCCTGAAAACAGCACATATTTAAAAGAAAAAAAAAACCTTCCCACTGTCCTTTACTGCAATGGAAAAAAAAAAAGAATTTACTTTTATATGTAATACAGTAAAACCTCTCTGTAAAGGACAACACCTAATTGTAAAGCCAAAGTATCTTTTAGGAAGAGGTGTCCTCTTATTGGAGAGTTGCTAAATAGTAAACATGGTAATTTTGCAAATGAAAACTGTCCTTTGTAGAGAGGTGTCCTCTAGCGTGAGTGCCCGCTAAAAGAGAGGTTCTACTGTATATGCAAATTGAGCATTTTCATCTATGGAAAAAAAGGACTCACTCAGTCTACATGGTCTTGGAAGATGAGGCGGACAAAACCAGGGTTTTCTGAGGACAGGGGTGTCAGGCAGAATGGGCAGGTGGTCTGGAATCCATTTGAACCTTGTGGGATAGGCACCACAGACCAGTACCTGGACAAGATTCTGTTAGCTACAGGTAGCCACCAACTTACATTGTCTTACATTATTATTTAGAGGAGAGAGCTTCACATTTTAGCTTGCATTAAATGCACTAAACAGGACCTTTGGGAGAGGCTGCTGCTTATCATAAAACAGCTCGAGGAGCATGAACTCATGGAATTTGTGTAATCTTTACACAAGGGGATAAGAAACAACAACAACAGAGAGCTTCAGATCCTGAACTCTTTAAAATAGAATCCTCAATTGAAGAGATGGCTTAACATCAACATTGATATTCACTTTGGAATTCATTTTCTTCAGCTCATAAGAATTGTCAAATTATATTGAAAAATATTTGCACTTTTTTTTTTAAATCTTATCTCAGGTTTTAGTGGGAAGGATTTTGTTTTCGTTTGATAATGAACCAATCTCTACCGCCTTCTCATCGGACGAATGTGGCCATATCTGTATATAAAAGGGGGCTATAGTATTGCGAAGGAGGAGTGTGGTGGATATTTGGTGTGGAGACACTTAAAGTGTTCTCTGCGTGATTTATCCGTGTCTTGGTGATCTCCTCGCATACCTGTGTGACCCCGGTCCGATCCCTACCAACGCAACAATAAAGATAAGTACTGTGTGTGTGTGTGTTTTGTTTTTATATAGCAATTCGGGAGTTTTTTTTTTTTGCTCCTTTTTATTGTTTATGTTGTACGCATTGTACGCTTTTCTGTGTGTTAGTTACTCTTACGGTAGGCCCTAGTTTAATGCAACTTTGTGTGTTAACTCGTAAAAGTAAAATTTTGTCAGAATAACTTTTTAGGTTCATTGAAGTCTATCAAAAATTATTGTATTGTATAAAAAAAAAACATTGTACCTCTAATCATTGTCTTACATTGTTAAGTAGACAATGGAGTTATTGCTTTGTTATCATTCACTTGGGGATCAATGGAGGCAATTCAGTTAGAGAAAAGTTCACAAACATAAGACCAAAATACAATTTAGATAAGAGATTAGAAACATAGGTAACAAAGGACCATATCTCCAAATTGATAAACTGTTTGTGACATTTTGGTAACAGCATTGCTGCCATCTTCAGAACAAAAGGTATTTCTACAAGTAGTACTACAAGAATAGTACTTCTACAAAAATACTTGACTTCAGTACTTTTGTCATTCTGCTCGAGGAGCATGAACTCATGGAATTCGTGTAATCTTTACACAAGGGAATAAGAAACAACAACAACAACAACAACTTTTGTCATTCTAAAATGGGAACAATACTGTTACCAAACAAGAAGTTTTATTTATTTGGATGTCCTTTTATAGCCCTTTTTTTTTTTTGTTGCATTGCTATTATATTAAGGGACTTAACAAATGGTGAAAATTCTGTTATTCAAAGGTTTAATACACCCATTTTTACCACAACTCACCACACCAGTGAGGGAAAGTAAACCAAATGGGGCTCTGGCATATTTGTACGTGCAAAAGAGTCAAACTTGTTTCTACATCTATAGACATGTGGTGCACTTTCAGTAAAAAAGCAATCACTAACTACCCACCATGATTATCATGGCTCACAGTTGTGCAGGCGCATCTTAGACAGAGAAAGAAAGAGATGACCTACCCTACGGTCCGTTCAGAGGCCATGTGTCCGCAGGGGTTGAAGGCGTAGGTAGGGCGACCATTGTCCACACAGAAGGCAGGTTCCATTCCCATGCAGAGTTTGACCACTGGGCCAATCTGGAACACAGCATTGCCACACATAACCTCATTTGGTCCAGGATTTATATCAATATCTACTCTCATTCCTTGATAACTTAAAAAGCAATAAAGTGAAAGTGGCAACACATACATAAGATACCCATTCCAAGAGTCTAACAACAGTATCACTATAAAAGGAAGTTCCAAAAATAATAGCAAATATAACAGCGGTATGGTAGATTAAACTAGCGAAACCGCTGGGAGGGTTCACCACTGATGAGCGAGGCCCTCCCATTAATTTTTCCATTGCAGTAAGGACAGTAGAAATTGTTTAATTTCAAAAAGAATCTTACGCGTTTAAAATAATTAGATACATAAGTATAACTTCATGATAAAGCACAATTTGGATTATAAATATAAGAAAATAAGACCTAATCCAAATAATTTAATAGTGTGTGACATTTCGATGACAGTATTGTTACCGAAACGTCACACACTAAAATTATTTGGATTAAGTCTTATTTTCTTGTACAGTAAAACTTCATCTTCTTCCTATATATATTAGGGTATCAAGCTTGTAGAGCTTGTTGATGGTATCTGCTGGGGATGAGTAGAGCTCATCAATGGATGAATCAATACAGTCAATGATGTGGGTTGCAGGTTGACACTTAGTACATAGTGGGAAAATGTATAACTTCAGTAATTTAACCAACTCTAATTCAAGTAATTTTTCAAAACCCAACCATTTCTCATTAAAATAACCAACTTTAATTCAACCATTTTTTTTTAATCACAATCAGCCTATATGTGTTGACAATAAAGCACTATTTGGATTATAGATTGGAAACATTAGGTAGCAAGACCACAATCAAATTATTAAAATACACTCATTAACAAAAATTAAGGAAGTAGAATTTCTTTGATGTCGCCGGTAGTGTTGTTTTAAAGAGGACAGAGGCAATTTTGTTCACACTTGGTTATCTCGTGTGTCTTCAATAAAGGTCACTGTAATATCTTTCAGAGTTATTGTCTGAATCCTGATATATATGCTGAATGGTACAACTTCCTTAAGTTTTGTCCAATCTAGACAGGTGTGGTGCGCCTCCAGTGACGCTGCCTCTTGGCTTTGAACCTGATCTTGTTATCAGTCCTCATACAGATCTACTGGGGAATGTTTCTGCCAGGCCTTCTTGGCCAGCTTCATCTTTATCCTGAAGGTCTTGTGAGACGACATCTCAGATGTTTGAGATTAAAAAGGATTTTATTCTAGGTAGAAAAAACCCAATTCACAAACAGCTAAAGTTCTAGACAGGTGTGTATGTGAGGAGGAAATGGTCTAGGATTTGGTCTTCATCCTGACAATTGTAGAGAAAATCGGGTCCTCTCTCAAGAAATCTTTCGAGAGTTTTGTCCATGAAACTAGATGTGAGGTAACAGTGTTGTTATCATCATCAAAACAAAAGTATTGAATGAGATAAAATACCACAGCATGTGGTTAAAATGTATATATTTTTTACAAAAATGAAAACTAACAACTATTTAAAAATATACATGATATTTTTCTCATTCAATACTTTTGTCTGATGATGGTAACAATGCAGTTACCAAAACTTCATGTATATTTATTATATTTAGACCTACAGCTCCAGAACACATTTTGGCTTGCAATAGATTCACAGGACCTTTGGAAGAGGCCGTTGCTTTTCATAAAATAGTTGAGGAGCATAAACTCATGGAATTTGTGTAATCTTTACACAAGGGGATAAGAAACAACAACATATATTTAGATTTATGTGGCGCTGAGTTTGTTGTTGACACACCTTAATATGTTATAAAACCTTGATAAAGGTTGGAGTTCAGCCAATTGAAATATTGGTAAAATAAATGATATTTTGATCCAATATATGCCTTTTTAATTAAATATATTCAGATGTGATATAGTTACCCTACCATAACCATGTTATTATAACTACAGATCAAACACAAGTGAGGGGGAACTTGAAATTTTTCAAAGATAAAAAAGTTCCACACATACATAGCGTTCCATTTGCATATCTCCCTGATCTACCTTGAGACACATGGGGCAGGTCCGGTGGAGAGGATCCTGACGTCCCCAGTCATGCAGCCCCTGAACATGGCCACAGTGGAGGTAGACGTAGGGCTGCCGGTGGGCCAGTGACAGTGTGGCCTTGCAGGGGATCACCAGGGTGTTCAGTCCTACGGGGCACTGTGGCCGGCCTGCATTCAGCTCCCCCAGTAGTTCCTCTAGGTAGG
>CP092885.1:50905315-51333545 GCA_030710605.1 Cordylochernes scorpioides | reverse complement strand
TCCAGTGCCATCTACATCCAGCAGATACTATTGCTAATCAAATGCAATAAGCAAGGAATCTTCAAAAAGACATAATACCTGTGCAACTCAATACCTGAATTTTAAATGCTTGTCTTACTAATTATTGGGGATACAATTTTACCAGATATCCCAATTTTACATATGAAATGGTTTTTTCGCGCATAATTTGAAATTTTAATAAAGCAAATATGTAACATAGACAAAGGCTTCTTCTACTGAATTAATATTTTATAAGGAGTTTACATGTCAATAATTCTGCCATTTTTAATTATTGTTGGCAATTAAAATTAGAAGGTTATTAAAACTTCCATTTCCAATAGAAATTTGAGGAGGGTAATGATCTATACAAATAAAGGTTTCCTCCAGGCAAAACGACACCATCTAATGACTGTCTCTGCAAACTAGCGGCCTCCATTCTCGGTGAGAAAGCCCAAACACCAGCTTATTTTAACTGGTAAGGTGACCTTTATTTTATAGATTATCCTCAAAAATTTTCCATCTATATTTTGGCAATAGGTTTTGCCCCTTTCCCAGATAAACACCTTTTTGGCAGATTCTGAATAATCATGAAATAAAGCCTGCTCTGGACTGCCGAAGGCCATTATCCCTAAACAATAATTTCCAGGTAGGCGCTTTTCAGTTTTCAAAAGCTGGTGCTATGGAGTTGTCACCCACCCGAGGTCGTTTTAGGCGACGTCAATAAATAGCGTCTAGTCTTTAAATCTATTTTGACCGGAGAAGTGACCTTTTATTTTCATGGCTTCATTTCAGTGTTGAGGTAAACTTCAATCTCCATCTCCATCTTTCGCTCCTAGCTCAACTTTTATCTGTTCATGGAACTTTCCTAGTGCAGCTGTGTCTTCGTTTTTTGTGTGGACATTCCCAAGCTATCCACTCTGCTTCGACCACGACTGCCTGTACTTTGTGAGAACTGTTGAAGGTCTACCAAGGTGCAGAGAGGTAGTGGAAAACTCCGCATCCTGACTGTTCCTCTCGTCAACACAGTATAGCGAGAGTCGACAGGATCGCACACCATAGATTAAGTCAACAGGATCTCATCACATATATATACTTAGATAGTTTTATAAAATTATAAAAATACAATAAAGTTTACTTTTAAAACTTTATGGTATCAAATTCAAAAGTTTTTTTAAAATTTCTAATTTAAATTAAATGAAATTCATTTTTGGAATGGATTTTTTGTAGTAAATTTTTCGAATTATGGCAATTCATAAAACTTATAATTTACTATTGAAATGCTAATTCGTTTCCAAAATTGGCTAGTGTATCATAATTCCGAAGCAAAATATGCTAAATATCTATTAAATTACTACTGCTTCAACCATTGTTTAAATTACACATGCACGTGAAATATATATATACGCACATACACACTTGATGTGTTTCTTATAACCAATTCTTCAAAAAATAAAATTCTGAACTTAAATTTCAATCTCTTTTATAGCTTTGACTACTCATTTGTGAGAAACGTGATGTCTAATTTTTTTCAGAGATACAATATTACCAATATTTTAAAATATTTTATTCGATATATTAAGAAAATGAATTTTTTTTTTTCTTTGTTAAAAGGTTTATATAAAAAAAAAAAAGTACTGCCTAAAACAAATAATATTTTTTGACCAATCATCTTTGTTATTTCACACTTACTTCGTCGATAGGTTTCTTGTTTATTATTAAGATATTGTTTAATTATAAGACATTTAAATTATTGAAGTTGTTAGTTAACCAATGTTTGGGTGGACAGGAACTTTTGATAAGTATCTAGGTAGGTAACGTATATTAAAACTCTAAAAATGCGATTAGCGAATTGCAAAATTGCATTCTTTTAAATAAACAATATTATCTCTACCGCAACTCTTCAGCCAAAAGTTGAATATTTCCTATGAAAGATATGTTTAAAATCTAAAATAGGTAAAATATTGTTTTCATCATATATATATTCGCATATGTTTAATCTTTTGTTATATGAAAAATAATTAGAAAATAATTCACACCTTAAAAAAAAATCAAACACTTTCATTTAAAGGTATTTGACAACTATCACTAAAATTCTTTCATTTCATTAAACCATAAATGCATATATATTTATATTCTTGAAAGAGTTATTCACCTTAAATTTGGATTTAAAAATAATTAAATATTGCAAAACTTCCTGTCATAATTAGGGCAAAACATTTTTTACCCTTCCTTCATTTATTTGGAAGAAAAAATACAAATTTATTTATTAATTGCAAGAAGTCTTCTGCTTATATTTGAAATAAAGAATATTTTTTAGTAATATTTATAAATCTACTGCACTATAATGATAATAAATTTAATAAAGTATATTTAAAAGATATCAAAAGAGAGAAGAGTATTTTAAACAAAATATAATTTTAGATGGAATTACTTCCTTTGTAGTTTTAGCCTCATTTCGCAATGATGTCATTGCCTCCCTTTAGATAGACTAAGAAAATATCTTTTGTTTTTGCCAATTCTATTATAGGCTTTGATTTTTATATTAAAATATTCATCTATTTTTCCCCAGAAGCATACACCTATATACAGTCGAACCTCTTTAATTCAACACCCCAAGGTAACAGAGCTTTTGGTTGAATTAAAGGAAGTGTTGAATTAAGGTTAGATGATTAGCTAATCATCTAACGCACTAAAATATATTTAAAAAAAAATTGCTTTGTAATATAAATTAATGATATTAATTGAAACCATTGTATGTACTTTTTTTGTATATTTTTTTTTTCTTTTCATGATTAACTTTTAGTATCAGGGACAAAATGGCAATAATACATATTTTTGAAACATAAATAATTACAAATAATATTTTATTTTAATTGAAGAATATAGCAGTTGAAAGGAAATAAATATGGAAAATAAAAAGAAAATAAAAATTATATTTAAAAATAATCATGAAGATCTTTTAAAATATACCTTTATAGATGTCATTTTTGCACTGAAATCCTATTCAGGATGTATTCCAGATGGTCTCTTTAAAAAAAACATGCATGTCTTTCTTCTTCTGGAATGTGTTTTAAATAACAAAGTATTTTTATTGTATTAAAGGCATCCATTGCTGCTGCAGGTGTTATTGATTTTGTGTTTAAATCTTTTATAATAACATGGAAATGAAATATTGAAATAAAATGTTATTCTAATTATTGTGGCTACATTTTATGAAGATTTATTTATTTAAAAGGAAATTATTTGTAAATTTTGAAATAACTAAAATATTTCCATGCTAAATTAAAAAGAAAATAATATTATTAATTAGCGCACAATATGTCTAAATTCCCGCGTAAAAAAAAATAAAAATACAAAACACTCGCGACAATTCGCAACAGCACTGTAAAGTGAAACTTAAACTAACAGAAACCAAAAGTGCCCGGCGCGTTCCTATGGGCACCCACTGATCACCGCCGCCGTAATACCTTTTTAGCGGTAAAGTTGTGTGTAAAAAAAACATTCAACTGTCGAAATTCGAATTTGAAAATGGTCGAACTATCGGAAGTGTCGTATTATAATGGTAGATTAAACTGGCGAAATGGTAGATTAAACTGGCGAAACCTCTGGGAGGGTTCACCACTGATGAGCCAGGCCCTCCCTTTAATTTTTCCATTGCAGTAAGGGCAGTAGAAATTGTTTAATTTCAAAAAGAATCTTACGCCTTTAAAATAGTTTTGAATTTTGATAACAGATGGCGCGCAAGTGCATCATATTATCGATAGTGTCGAATTACGGTTTGTTATTTGATAGGCCAGATGTCGGGACATCAGAATATGGTCGAATTAAGGTAGAGTGTCGAATTTGCGTGTCCCCAATTAACGAGGTTATACTGTATATATAAATGATCAAGAGGAAAAAATGTATAAATATTTAAATATAAAAACTTCCTTTTAAAAACTTGCCCAAGAATGAATTACGGTAGAACCAACATGATTAAGACACACTTACTTAGAAGACACCTCTCTATAAAGGACAATTTTATCACCAAAATAATCATTTTTTACCATTTTGCATCTCTGGTAAGAGGAAACTTTTCTAAAAAATAATGAAAAAAGCACACATCTCCTTATCGTGCAACTGAAAGTTGCTGATGGCTTGCGCCATCTATCGGAATAATTATCAACAATTCACGTTGATTTTTAATTATTCCAGAATTGGCCAATTACCCATTCTTGATTAATCAAGAAAAGCTAACCACGAATGCGTTTTTGTAAAAAGTTATGAACACAAGGTAAAATAAGACCAAATCCAAATAAATAAATAGTGTGTGACGTTTCGGTAACAACATTGTTACCATCTTCAGACACTACTTTTGTCTGAAGATGGTAACAACGCTGTTACCGAAACGTCACATACTATTTATTTATTTGGATTTGGTCTTATTACCTTATGTTTATAATCTACTAGCCGAATGACCCGGGCAACGCCCGGGGTTTACCTGATTAAATGCTTTTATTCAAATACTATTCGTTACAATTATAAATTGGCGCCGTGGATGTCATTCTTGTATAATATATAAATGGGTTTTAAGCCAATCAGGTTTGAACACGTCACACAGAATGGACCAATCCTATTCGGCTTCAACGAACAGACGCTTTATTATATGTGATTTTAAAGGGCTTTTATAGCGCTCCAGCACATTTGTAAGTGCAAAGTCAAATTGCTTTTCACATGTGTAGACATGTGGTGCACTTACAGTAAAAGCAGTCGCCAACTTCTACCTACCATAATTATCATGGTCTGTACCACGTGTACTAGGGATAAGCAAAAATAAAAAGAGTTTTTTAAGCCTTTAAAAGTTGTGCTAACAAAGAGTTGCACTAATTGGTAAAAAGGATAACTTTGGTGATGAAAACTGACCTTGGTAGAGAGGTCACCTCTAGTGAATGTCCTCTCATAGGGGTTCTACTGTATATAAATAGTTTACCAAAGCTGGTGTTGTGGATTTGTCACTGACCTGAGTCCACTAGTTTGCAGAGAAGGACAATGGATGGTTGTTAGTTTTTAGCGTTTATTTTGACGGGAGAAACAACCATTTTTTTTAAATCGATCAATTGAACCTCTTGGCATAAAAAAAATCTATCAATGAATAGATTTATCTTATTATTATTTTTTTCTCTTGTCCCAGGTCTGGACTTCAAGTCTAGACCAGATCCTGAAGACCTCTTTATCACCTCGATGACCACAGCTGGGTTGGTGTAGATGTCTGTTCGGCAATGCCCTGATGTGATGTGTTCTGGGCTCGCTGGGGAATCCTGACATTTGGTGCAATTCTGAAAGATTTTGGATCCACTTGTGAAAATCATTGGATGTAGATGGCCTGTTCTAAAACGGGGAAAGCATGGTGAAGTCCGATCTGTTAAGTTGTGAGTTGGTTTTCAGGAAGGGAATAGATTTATAGTTTTGGTTTAGATATGCAGTTAAACCTGTCTATAGTGCCCCATCTAAATAACGCCTTCCTCTCTATAGCGCCCGATTTTAAATACGTAGTACAATGTGATTTACATTAAAAGTGACCTGTCTATAGTGCCCCCTCTCTATAACACCCTATTTTGGTGAGTCCCAAGAGGGGGCGCTATAGACAGGTTTAACTGTACTCTTATTTTTTTTTTCAAAGTAAACTTTTCATTTTGATTTGGTCGATTTACCTCATGATTTCTATCATAATTCATTGTTGGTATGGTAGAATCCCTCATTGAGAAGGCCACCTATACAGTAGAACAACCTCCATGACAGGTCACCCATGCTAGAGGACATCTTTCTACAAAGGACAGTTTTCATTTGCAAAATTACCATTTTTACTATATGGTAACTCTCCGGTAAGAGGACACCTCTCCATAAAGGATATATAGCTATGCAATTAGGGAGTATATAGATCTAAACAGACAAAGATCACCTCTCCCGTCAAAATAGAAGTCAAAACCAGACGCCATCTATTAACCGTCGCCGTAAAATAGCGTGACAAAGCCACAACACCAGCTTTGGCAAACTGAAAAGCATCCACCTAGAGACCATGGTTTCAGGCTAATGGGCCCTCGTCAGCCTAGATGGCATCTGGTTTTGATGTTTTTGTTAAACCTAAACTTCATGAATAAATGTTGTTGTAAAGAAAGTCAAAGTTTTTTGGATTTTGATATATTGATGAAGATATCTCTGGTCAACTCTAACCACATAGGGTTGACAAATGTTGTTCAATCTAGTGTTATCTCGTGCCATTTCAATGTTTTTTTTTTTTTTTTTAGAATTGATAAGGACAATCGTCCGCGCTTTCTCCTTGTGCAGACATGGAATGGAATATTTTAGGATCATAAAGTGGAGGGGAGGGGGCGATTTAAGCCTGCTTTTCTGACAACTGGGTTTTTGGATATTCGCCTTATTGAAGTAGTTCTTGAAATTTCTTTCAACTGTTTTCAAAACACACATGTAAAGAACAGGTTGATAATATTTATGGGAAGCCATTAGACTTTGGCACATACAAGATAAGAGAAAAAGAACCTCCATTTTTAGCTCCTTGAACTCACCGGGAGGAGTTAGAGACTCTAGCAAGAATAAACTCTTCTTTCTTATCTCAGTGAAGTAGAATGTGTATGTCATTAAGACTGGGAGCATTATTCAGTGGCTGGCAGACTTAGCTCCGTATGAAATGGCCGCCTCTGACATGAGGAACAGACGCCATGTGCAGCCGCTCCTAACATGGAGTACAGACTCATCCTGTATCTCTGGATTCGGAGCTCTTACAGGATACTATCAGCCGGGCCAGCGGAGCCCAGATTTTTTAGGGAGCTTGTTACTGCTCCCCCTCCTTCTTTTTCATCCGGGCTTGGGACCAGCAAAGGCATTGTTAAGAATAAACTACTGCCACTGAGTCCAAGTAACCAAACGAGGACTCTTTCTCTTATACTCTCAGTGAGTGAAAATCTAATTGTTTTCCACATGTGTTGTTGACATTTGCTATAAGCACTCTCATAAATCTTCACCTATTACCATACGCTGTGTGCTTATTAGGAAAAATTAGAATCATAAGGTGAACACATCCTAATAAAACTTTTTGAGACATTTCAATAACAGCCTATTATCTATTTGGATGTCGTTTTGTTGCATACAGTAAAAATACCAAATCAAAATTAATGAAATGTTTGGTTACTGCATTGTGACTATCATCAGACATTTTATTGTATAAAATTGATAAGGCACAATTTGGATTATAGATTATAAACACAAGGTAATAAGACCAAATCCAAATAAATAAATAGAGATTCAGTACTTTTGTCTGAAGATGGTAACAACGCTGTTACTGAAACGTCACACACTATTTTATTTATTTGAATTTGGTCTTTTTGCCTTGTGTTTGTATAAAATTATATAAGAAAAAAAAAACTTTCAGAAGTATATCCCAATTTTAACCTTACAACCCTGAACACTCGGATTTTCCTGGAAAATCTCTTGAATATTTCTTGAAAAAGCCATGGTCCACTTGTGCTATGTGAGCAGAAGAACTTAAATTGACTTGTTCCATATGTAAATACCTGTTTTCTTTCCTCTTTTCGCTCTCCACTTCTCCCATCCATATTTCCAAAAATTTTTTAATTTTATTTATTTATTTTTTAAAATTCTTCTTATTTCTTTATTCTTTCTTATAATCTGTATATATTTACCATATGTATATATTCTTTCACAATTTTTATTTCCCACTTTCTCCGTTTTGTAACCCCAAGGAGAATCCTCTGTAAGACCTGTGTGTCTTAATAAAGGCTTTTGTGTGTGTGTGTGTATATCCCAATTTTATTAATTTGGATAAACAAAGTTGCTCTTTTTGAGCGGTACCTAATAAAGTGATTTTGGAACAAAGAAATCAATCTTGTCAAACAAAATTTTTTTAATCTCTAATCCAAATTGTTCCTTAGTATTAAAATTGCTATTACATCTTTCTGATTTTGATTTTTTACTTATCCTTTTATTAGTCTAAATTAGACAAGATCTTGGAGGTTGTGCTCATAAAGAAGTTCAAGAACTTGATTTTGTTGCTCCATGGAATGGAGGGGTGCCATTGCCCCGTTAGTCAGCCACATTTCAGAGTTCTCTGTAGGCCTTTACAGTTACTGTAGCGGCTCGGGGCTCATGACACCGGACTACAGGGCAGTCCCTTACTTGTGCTGCTTTTCCCACCCGCCATGCAGAGGAGGGGACACGACACCACCATTATTACATCTTTCTTTTGAAAATTTTTGTGGGCAGCTCTTTTTTTTTTTCTGGTTAAAAGAATATGTGGAGTAAACTCTCCAGATTATAATCTATATCCCTGATACCATCTGGTCAAATGGTGTTGTAGGAAAGTTGGACTGTAGATGAGATGTAGATTCAAAGTTTTTTGGGATCTCTAGGATCTCGTAGCATCCTGCTGCCGTGTTGCACTTCCCTTCCAGCAATCCTCCTCTGTCCTACCACCACCACCTCAGCTGAGTCATCCTATCATTCTATGATAACACCACTTATCACTAGGGCCATTTTGTCTCCTTGCTACAGCTAGATAGAACTATGTGTTGTTGTTGTTGTAGAAAAGGTGACAAATCCAGCCAACTTAGAACTTGATTGGAGCACCATCCTGCAGATTGTTGACATCATACGACAGAATGACGTTCAGTAAGTTGGAAACTACTACCAACCTATTCACTCTTTTTTTTATTATTTTTATTTTTTACTACTATTGCAACATATAAAGTAACTTATAAAAAATACAATTATACTAATATTATAATATTAATATTATACTAATAATAATACTCTTCATAAATCACCCTTTCATACCTCATTAAAAAAAGGATAGAAATAGTCGATATTTCACCTTGAAATAAAATTTCGATTTTTCCTTGAAAAGAAACTCATGCGGTGAAACTTCAAGTGGGGACCGGCAAAGGCAGAGTTAATTATTAAAAGTGTTGTGTTTATAATTTCTAATCCACAGCCATAAACAAACTTATAGCAAGTCTTGCCATATATTGTGGTTTTAGCAATTATCCTTAGAAACCGCTGATTATAGATTATAAACACAGTATTGTTACCATTGAAATGCCTTGTGTTTCTAATCTCTAATTAACAGCCATAAATAAACTTATAGCAAGTCTTATATTGCTATATACAGTGGTACCTCGACATACGAGCGCCCCAACATACGAGTTTTTCGAGATACGAGCAGACGAGCAAGTGATTTTTTGCTCTTAGTTACGAGCGAAATTCGAGATACGAGTTGAAGATATTAATCTGTGATTTTGAATGTTTCTTTTTGACCAGTACTTTTGTTTTGTTTTTGCTTTTCCTAAAATGTTTCTTTCTTCTTCTTCATTATTATTTGTTCTATATGCAAAGCTTTGTTTTTTGAGACTTGAATAAACAAATTCAAGTTTATTATATTTTTGTGTGCTTTTAAAGTTAAAACACAACATGTAGTAACACGCAGTCGCGCCATCACGATCAGTTAGCAGCGTGCTTCCGAACATTCTGATAGGGAGGAAGAAACAAACCTCCTTGGACATATTTTTTTCTAAATGGCCTACAAGTGAAAGCGAGAAAAATGTAGCGAAAAAGGCAAAGACCAGTGAGGATATCTAATTTATTTCTTTTCATTCTCTTTTTTGTTTTTGTGCAATAAATATTTGATATTTATAAATACGTTTTTATTATTTAAAACCACGTAACAAAAATAACTAGGGTGACATTTTGGAGGTTGAAACGGATTAATGGTAGTTCAATTGTTTTGTATGGGGAAATTTGCTTCGAGATACGAGTAATTCAAGATACGAGCAAGGTTGCGGAACGAATTAAACTCGTATGCCGAGGTACCACTGTATTGTGGTTTTAGCCATTATCCTTAGAAACTGGTGATAAACACACAGTATTGTTACCATCATCAAACGCCTTGTGTTTCTAATCTACAATCCAAATTATCATCTGGGGGTCGGTGGAAGGATGGTCTAAACCATTGGTTTTCGACCGCTACAACCCGGGTTCGATTCCTGCATTTGGCACTTTTTTATGTTAAAAAAAAAAAAGCTTCAATGGCCCCCGATTCTTGCAAAAGTTCAACCCCACCAGCCAGTGCAAGTAACTAAACGGGGCTTTGGCACATTTGTAAGTGCAAAGTCTAACTGCTTTTCACATGTGTAGACATGTGGTGCACTTACAGTAAAAGCAGTCGCTAACTACCCACCATGATTATCATGGCCTGTAACACGTGTACTAGGGATAAGCAAAAAAAAAAAAAAATTATCATCTTCATGCCATGTTAGTTGTTTGTTGTTGGGTGCTAAGAGTTGTGTACAAAGGTGTATGCGGGGTTAAAAGGAATGTTGACCTATTTGCATATGTCCAGACCCAAATATGCAATAAATGCCATCAAGAGGAAGTTGTACTCCCAGAATCCCCACGTAGTTCTCCACACCATTAGTGTAAGTCAGTTTACTTGGTTTATTTCCTCTCATCTCTGATCTAAACTGGTGGTGATTGCAGGTACTAGAATCTTGTGTAAAAAACTGCGGCTCCTCCATTCACAATGAAGTTTCCTCTTTCTCTTTTATGGAAGAATTGAGGGATTTTATAAAGGTAAGATTGGTGATCTTGGTTTTTTGTTTGTTTATATTGTGGGTACAGTAGAACCTCCCTTGTTACATACTCACACTACCAGACACCTCTACATATGATAGACACTTGCAGGAATGTGTGCAAGCAGACAATTCAGAAATTGAAAGTTGAGCAAAGAATTTTTATATAAATTTTATTTTCAATGTTTAATAGTATTTAGCGAGTTTATTATAGCTATTTTAACTAATTATAACTATTTACTATTAATATACTATATTGTGGCGAAGAAATAATTTATTATTTAATTTAATTATTCAACGAAAATATTTGAAACAGATTTAAAATTTTACATTTCCTATATAAATCATCATTTAGTTACCTAGCTTGCTTGCTCGATATTCTCTAGCTGTTGCTGCTACCCCGAAACTACTCCTCCAAATGCTTCGAAACATCAAGCATGGATCTACCTCCACAACAATCCTGACCGGACATGGCTACATTCAGGCAGACCTTGCAACGGTATCAAAAGAAGACCCAACTTGCCCCCACTGCCAAGATGAAGACCAAACCGTAGACCACCTCCTCTTCACTTGCCCAACCTTCCAATACCAAAGATTCCAGACAGCCACTCTCCAAGGTCTCACCAACATATGTCCAGCTTCCCTAGAAAATATCCCAAGAAAGAAATCTGCCTGGCAACACCTCATTAATTGGACTTCCACTGGCATTGTACATAAATCCAAGAAGACTTAGGTCAGAAGGACATCCCGGGTAGTTGGCGACTTCTGTACGCTCCAGGAACCTGGGTTACTTAAATAAATAATTCTCTAGCTGTAGATAGTGGGGGTTAATTTGTTAATAATTGTCGACTAGTCGTGGTGAAGTTATCAATAAATACTTTCACATCTTCAGATATATAAAGACTTGATTTCTACGCTACAATATTAATTCATTATGATAGTAAATTTTAGTAAATAGTTATAATAAGCTAGCTAAATACTATTAAACACTGAAAATAAAATAGTAACTCTACAGTAAGAGGACACTTCTTTAAAGGACACTTTGGTTCTGCAAATAGGTGTTGTCTTTTGTAGAATGTATGTTCTACTGTAGCAACTCTCCAGTAAGAGGACACTTCTTTAAAAGACACTATGGTTCTGCAAATAGGTGTTGTCTTTTGTAGAATGTATGTTCTACTGTAGCAATTCTCCAGTAAGAGGACACTTCTTTAAAGGACACTTTGGTTCTGCAAATAGGTGTTGTCTTTTGTAGAATGTATGTTCTACTGTAGCAATTCTCCAGTAAGAGGACACTTCTTTAAAGGACACTTTGGTTCTGCAAATAGGTGTTGTCTTTTGTAGAATGTATGTTCTACTGTAGCAATTCTCCAGTAAGAGGACACTTCTTTAAAGGACACTTTGGTTCTGCAAATAGGTGTTGTCTTTTGTAGAATGTGTGTTCTACTGTATTTGTTTTGGTTGTTTTACTTGGTTGTTTTGCTTGGTGTTCTGTTTGTGTTACTGTTTTAGTGTTGTTTATTTCCTTAACTGTGTTGTTATTTGTGTTATTGTGTCAATGTTTTAGCTTTTGATGCCAAATCCATTTTAAGCCTTTGTCTTTAATCATTTTTTTGTTTGTGTTTCTATTTCAGTATAGTTCATTGTTGCTTATAGTATTATTTTGGGTTTTCAACACAAGGTAATGAGCTGTTACCAAATAAACGCTGTTACCGAAACGTCACACACTATTTATTTATTTGGATTTGGTCTTATTACCTTGTGTTTATAATCTATAATCCAAATTGTGCCTTATTATTTTGGGTTTGTTTTAACACAAAAAATTTTGCCAATTTTTTTTTTTGTAAACTGTCTTTTTTGTGCAATTTGTTGGCCTCTAGTGTTTGATATGTTTGAGTGTAATGTGTTAGCTTAGTCCTTAGTTTGTGTGCAATGTGTTCATTTTTTACTTGTTTGTATATTATTTCAACTTTTACAAAGCACACACACAGTAAGCAGAACTCTTAAATTCATCGTTTTCTCCCCCACTACATGATGGTGATTGATCATCGTGAGGATGCCGTTGTAAGTCGGCAATGAGAGAGGAGAATCTGACTGGTGTCTTAATAAAGGCTTTGTGTGTTGTGTGTGTATTGTGTGTGTATTGTGTTATTGTATTTGTTTAAAATTGTAAATTATTTATATATGAGTTTAACTAATATTAGACTGTCAAGATATGCAACTGATAATTCTAGCATATTTGCATCATGTAATCAATTTAGCCAGACAATCAACCTTTCACACATGGTGTTTATCCATCCAAAAATAGTTACTAAGTTTACTTGAATACATTATTAACCCACATGTTTGTTTTAAATTGAAATACAACAACAACAACAAAAGCCTTTATTTAGGGTCCCTGACCCTATACAGGATTCACCAGAGGTATGCATAAGAACAAAGCAGTGAAACAAAGGAAACAACAATATAAACAGAAGAAAAAAGAAAAAAAAAGAAAGAGGGAAGCAAGAAAAAACAACACAAGAAGAGTAGCAGTAAGAAAGTGAGGAGTGAGTGTCACTTGGCCTTCTTCTGAGATATGGACTTTAAATTGAAATAATAATTATAATATAACTATTTAAAACAACTGATAAGGCACAATTTGGATTATAGATTATAAACACAAGATAATAAGACCAAATCTAAATAATAGTGTGTGATGTTTCAGTAACAGTGTTGTTACCATCTTCAGACAAAAGTACTGAATAAAAGTACATTCAGTACTTTGATGATGGTAACAATGCTGTTAACCAAATGTCATACACTATTTATTTATTTGAATTTGGTCTTATTATCTTGTGTTCATTTAAAACACCTCAAAGTTTTTGGGACCTAATGAAAACAGATATAGATTATATATTGCTTATCCCTAGTACACGTGGTACAGGCCATGATAATCATGGTGGGTAGAAGTAAGTGACTGTAAGTGCACCACATGTCTACACATGTGAAAAGCAGTTTGACTTTGCACTTACAAATGTGCCAGAGCCCTATTTGGTTACTTGCGTTCGCTGGTGGGGTTGGAGTTTTGCAAGGATCGGGGGTCCATTGGAGCATTTTTTTTTTAATCAGAAAAAAGTGCCCAATGCGGGAATCGTACCCGGGTCGTAGCGGTCAAAAATCAACGGTTTAGACCATCCTTCCACCAACCCCCTATGACAACAGATTATTTCTGTTTATAAAGAAATCAAGGTTGTTGTAAATTACCGTATAATTTTAACCAACAAAAGAGAATGAAACGATGGGATAGAGGCCATATGATGTTATTTGAAAGACCTAAAAAAAAAAAATAATATATTAACAATTTTAGTATGTAACAGTTAGAGATACAATAGAATCTCCATGTGAGGGCATTATTGCTAATGGACACCTCTCTATAAAGGACAGTTTTTTATCACCAACATTACTATATTTTACTACAGTAGAACTTCTCTTTAGCGGACAGCCAGCTAGCGGGCACCTCTATACAAAAGACAGTTTTCATTTGCAAAATTATCATTTTTACTATTTAGCAACTCTACGGTAAGAGGACATCTCTCCCTAAAGGACACTTTGGATCTGCAACTAGGTGTCCTTTACAGGAAGGTTCTACTGTAATTGTAAACTCTCTGGTAAGACAATGCCTCTCCCTAAAGGAAACTTTGGCTCTGCAACTAGGTGTTGACATTTACTGAGAAGTTATAATCTATTAGGGATTATATATATGTTATGATTCTAATGTTTTGATGTTGGAATGATAAAAGAATTATTGAAGGTGCAGTCATGATAATAGGAAAGTAGAAAAATAATTATTTACTTCTCAAGTAGTTTTTATTTTCAATTACTTGAAAAGAATTACACATTAAATATTTTTCACAGTAATATAGAATTTATAAAATGAATCCCCTATATTTGTGATTTAAAAAAAAAAATAGGTAGGTTAACTATATATATTTACAACAATTATCGAAGTGTTATGTTTTAAATCTATGGTCAAAAATAAAAGAATAGTCAATGATGAAAATAAAATACCTGTTTTTAAAAAATAAAATATTTGCATTTTAGGTTATATAATATATAATATACACCAATATCTCGCTTTGCGTCGCTTCGTTTTGCGTTTTTTCGAAGTTGCATCACTGCTTAATTTTTACTGATTTTCACTGTGCGTCGTTAGATTTTCGAAGTTGCGTTGTTTTGGGATTCGAGTCTTTAATTTAAAAAAAAATGTTTTTCCCTAAAATATGGCAACACCTTTGTTTTTGATTGTGCCTTCACATATTTTCACTTTGCGTCGTTTCAATTCGCGTCATGTTTTTTTTGGAACGTAACCCCAACGCAAAGCGAGGTATGGGTATATATAACAAAAATTTAAAGGAGGATATAGTGTTCATGTACCAAAAGTGGCAACTCTTCTCTTTTAAAAATGGCATCAAAACAAAGCATTTTGTTTATCCTCCCCAGTACAACAATGTAATGGTGGTGATAACAAATAAACCACAACATCAGTTTTGACAAATTCAGACCCAACCTGTCACATGGCAGTTAACCAACAGTTTGGTGGCTCTGGGCCAGTGAGAGCCATTTGCCCAAAACCATTTTTGCCAAAGATTGCCAAACCTTGGCTTTGTCATGACCAGCGTCCACTAGTTTGCATAGACGGTTTAAGATTGTGCTTAGTTTTGGCATCTTTTTGATGGGAGAGGTGATATATATATATATGTTATATTAAAAGACTGCTAAATCGACCGCCAGAGGTCATGCTTCTCTTATAAAAACTCATTGTTGTTTCCTGATGGCCGGCTCAAACCTTTTGTACATTATGTAAATAAGTTTTCCATTTTTTTATTCTTACGCCTTAAGCCAGGCAGTACTTTTATCAAATTATGTTTTTTTATATATTCCTTAAACTCAAAGCAATTACTGATCAAAGCTATTTTTATTATTATATTTTCAAGATTTCAACCACGACTGCATTACCATAGCATAATCCTCAAGATAATCAAAAATCAAGCAGAAAATCTCTTTTTTTTAATATAACATATATATACAGTAAAACCCCGCTAATACAGACCCTAGATATAGTGAACCTATCCTTATAACAAACCGACGGCAATTCCCAATTCCATTCCATTAAAAATACCATCGTTATAATGAACTTTTGAGATTTTTAAAATAATGAACTACCCCTATAACGAACCAATTTTGAGTCCCAAAATAATTAAATCTATTTAAAATACTATGCTTATAACGAACTTGAAATTGGAATTAAAAAAATTTTTCAAACAACAACCTTTTATGCATGTTTCAGCTCGCGGATCGCGATTTCAAAACAAAAAAATTAGTGGCTTTGTTTGTCTTTATTTGCATTCCATTTTTGCTGTATTTTGTATAAATTTTTACACATTACACTTTTTTAAAAATAGAATATCTTTGCAACCATCAAATTTTAAATAGAAAAAATGCAAATGGCTTCCAAAATAAAGAAAACAAAAGCATTCTAAAAAAAAGTTATTATTAAAATAAAAGGTCGTTTTCAAAACTTTTCAAAGTCAAACAACACATGCAAAAAATTGCAGAACATGTTAAAATAAGAAAATATAACTCTTCTATTATAAGAGATAAAATAGAAGGCTATTAAAAATTGTTACAAAGAGGAATCAACCTCAACTTTTGCCCAGATCGTACGAGTTAGGGCTAAAAAAAGTCAAAATAAACGGACCCATGATGCAACAAAAATTATTTTTTATGCCATGAACTATCGTGATTTTAAAGCCAGCAATGGCTTGCATTACAGGTTCAAAACAAAACTAAATCTAGATTTAAGAGTGCAACAAGGTATTAGAGCCATTTTATTCCAAGTAAACATTGCATTATATAATTTGATAAAGATGTTTTAAAATCATTTTATATCTTTGAATATATAATTAATAAAACTTTGACTAGGATTTGTCTTGATTTTTAAATTAGACATAGAGGTACATGTATGCTAATGATAAGAAGAACCTATCATCTAATGATTTCTATTATTATTTAGTATTAATATAAGGAAATTGGTCAATTAAGGGAATTAAAACAAAGTGACCACTATTAAGAGGCAGCCTTTTCCTGTGTGTATGGCTGTCCTTTAATTATACGGTCTAAAAATTTTGAAAAGTAAAGAAAAAAATAGCCAAACCGTGGCTATAGTGAACCAAAAGCTCTGTCCCATTGGGGTTCACTATAGAGGGGTTTTACTGTATATAGGTTTGTACTAAAAGAGAAATCTCTCCCTTTAATTATGCATTAAAATAAGGCATCATGTTTTATCATCCCAGTATAAAAATTTTATCATTGTGCAGTAGAAAATGTTTAATTTTAAAAAAGAATCATACACGCATATAAAATAGTTTTCAATTTCTTATAATGCATAATTAAAGGTGATAAGGTACAATTTGGATTATAGACTAGAAACACAAGGTAATAAGATACATTAGCGCGCCCTCTGTTATCAAAATTCGAAACTATTATAGACGCGTATGATTCTTTTTAATTGCAGTAAGGGGACAGTAGAAATTGTTTATTTTTAAAAAGAATCATACGCGTCTATAATAGTTTAGAAAGTAATAAGATCAAATCTGATTTGGTGTCATTAATTTGTGTTTCTAAAGAGAGATGTGTGTGTGCCTCTTTTGGTGCACGAATACATCCTCCAGCAAATATTTGTAGATATGGTATCCATTTTATTTGCTAGCTTATTTGTTCTCTGGTGACCTCCATCAGTAATGATTTTTTTAGCAGATCTGTGTGCACATTTTTTTTAAAGCTCAGTAGTTGCATTTAGCAACAAAGTTCAATATAAGATTGTGGGTTTGATTCCTGAAAGTTTTCTTTTTTTTTTTGTATTACAGTATAGCTGCCCTATAAAAAACACCTAGTTACAGAGTCAAAATGTCCTTCCTATAGAGAGAGGTGTCCTCTTACTGGAGAGTTGCTAATTACTAAAAATGGAAATTTTGGAGATGATAGCTGTCTTTTGTGAAGAGGTGTCTTCTAGCGGGAGTTGTCTTCTCATGGAGGTTCTACTGTATTAAAAGAAACGCAAGGTAATAAGACCAAATCCAAATAAATAAATAGTGTGTGACGTTTCGGTGACAGCGTTGTTACCATCTTCAGACAAAAGTACTGAATGAGAAATTTTACCACAGCATGGTTTAAATAGTTAGTGTCACACACTATTTATTTATTTGGATTTGGTCTTATTACCTTGTGTTTATAATCTATAATCCAAGTTGCGGCTTATCAATTGTATTAAAAGAAAATTATTTTTTGTCTATCTATTAAATTATAATTAAAGAAAAAAAATATTTCAGAGTTGTCTTTATGAATTATTTAGTGGGGATCGTGAGATGTGTGATAGCGTGAGAATAGGTCTATCTTTCTTACATCAACACATTTTTAAAGTTTAAATTATTTTCTCTGTCGCATGTGCAGAGGGCTCCAGTATAAATGTCCACAGCCTTGTGCACCACACTGATAAGGGTCAACAGCCCCTCTTTGTGGTGGTTTCTAAATTTCTAGGAGTTGTAAACATGAACCCCAATCCCTCCCTTTGTTGCGCAGACCACACCTCACGCAACAGTTAAAAACAAGCTACTCGAACTACTTCAAGCCTGGGCTCACGCCTTCAGAAACGAACCCAAGTACAGGAATGTGGCTGATTCCATCACACTGCTAAAGCTGGATGGTAAGTCATTTCTCTCCACAATTCAACACAGGATCCTGTTATGGTCTGGTAGGAGACTTAGCAATACCTCACTCATACATCTTTCAATAAAGGCTATCTCAAATACAAGATAATAAGACCAAATCCAAATAAATAAATAGTGTGTGACGTTTCGGTAACAGCGTTGTTACCATCTTCAGACAAAAGTAATGAATGAGAAATTTTACCACAGCATGTTTTAAATAGTTACTGTTATCAATATAAATGATATTTATAGATATGCTTTTAATTATATCTAAAAAAAAAAAAGGGTTTTTTCCACATTTAATTCTAAGAATAATATTCTGTGTTTCTCAGATAACTATCTTATTCTTATCTGTTATCTTGTTTACACACTAGTGTTATATATTTGGATTTGGTCTTATTACCTTGTGTGTTTATAATCTATAATCCAAATTGTGTCTTATCAGCTATCTCAAATATCTATATATATAAAAAATCAATGTTTGTATGTTTGTTTGTATGTCCGGTATACAAATTCGCAGTATTTCACTAATTCAAACCAAAATTTCAATACATAGGTAAAAAAATACGGGAAAGACGATAGGCTATTCAAAAAAATATAACAATCAATTATTAAAACTATATATTCAAATTATTCTACTTAGCACACGAACAGCGCCCTCTATCAAAGATTAGATTAAATTATACTGATGCAAACAAATAGATAATGCTAATAACAAAGAATTATTAAAAAATCTTATCTAAATATATATCACTCGGGTAGATATGCACACGGGTCAATCCCGGGGCGAAGCCCGGGTCACCCGTCTAGTAAATCAATAAAATATGAAACTGATAAGGCACAATTTGGATTATAGTTTATAGCTAACAGAAAATAAGACCCTAAACCAAATAAATTTATAGTGTGTGATGTTTCGTTAACAGCGTTGTCACCATCATCAGACAAAAAAAAAAAAAAAAACTTCCCAAGAGAAAAATACTTACCATATTAGAGTAGAACCTCCATGAGAGGATACTCCCACTAAAGGACACCTCTCTGTAAAGTACAGTTTTCATTTGCAAAATTACCATTTTTACTATTTTGCAACTCTCCAGTAAGAGGACACCTCTCCCTAAAGGACACCTAATTGTAGAGCCAAAGTGTCCTTTAGGGAGAGGTGTCCTCTTACTGGAAAGTTGCTAAATAGTAAAAATGGTAATTTTGCAAATGAAATTATGAATCATTTGTATCAATACATTTATAATGCTAACTATACAATTCAGACATATTTTACCAAATGGCATCCCCAAACAGTTCCATCTAAATTTTATAGGTCACTCAATTTGTCACATCACAGGGAAAATTCCAGCACTTCTTTCATAAAAGTACAGAAGAACCATCCTGTAAAGGACACCTAATTGCAGAGCCAAAGTGTCCTTTAGGGAGAGGTGTCCTCTTACTGGAAAGTTGCTAAATAGTAAAAATGGTAATTTTGCAAATGAAATTATGAATCATTTGTATCAATACATTTATAATGCTAACTATACAATTCAGACATATTTTACCAAATGGCATCCCCAAACAGTTCCATCTAAATTTTATAGGTCACTCAATTTGTCACATCACAGGGAAAATTCCAGCACTTTTTACATAAAATAACAAGGTGCGACTTTGAAGTATTTGCGCCTTTTACAGGGGAAAAAATAAAACAAATTAGAATTAATTATTTACAAATTTACATGTAAAACAACACTTAAAGTTTCACCGCATAAGTTTCTTTTCTGTGAAAAATCAATATATATTTCAAAGAGAAATATTTACTATTTCTAACTTTTTTGGATGAAGTATGAAAGGGTGAAAATATGAAGAGTAATGGCGAACGGAAAAATAAAAGTGTCCAGGGGCGGGAATCGAACCCACAACCTTCCGCTTACCGGGCAGATGCCATGTAATTTATAATGTATTATAAATTTACATGTATTAATCAACAGAGTTAATAAAATTTAAATAAACAAAGAAGTTGTGATGTAACAGAGTAAATGATTTATATCAGGGAACAATCTCACTTCTGTAAATTTCAAATAGTCGTAGATTTGCGCCTATTACAGAGGAAAGAAAGGAAACAGATAAACAAACAAACTAACTAAAACACAGGATTAAATATTTACAAATTTACATGTATCAAGCGACAATATTTATAAAATTTATATAGACAAAGTGGCTGATGTAAGAGAGTTAAATCATTTAGATCACAGAACAATCGATGTCTCACTTCTGTAAAGTTCAGACAGTCGTAGATAAGGTGGTTTGTTCAGTTTCTCCGCAGGAACAATTTGGTGTTTCTGATAGACCTCTTTTATATAAGTATTTCTGGAATTTTCCATGTGATGTGACAAATTGAGTGACCTATAAAATTTGGATGGAGCTGTATTAAATACCATTTGGAAAAATAGTGTGAATTGTATAGTTAGCATTATAAATGGGTGGCTTATGAAAATAAGACAAATTTTTTTTTTAATGTGTAATTATTATGGATGGCTCAATATTCAGAACAAGCTCACATTTGTAGGCCAAGTTTCCTCCTTCTTCTCCTAAATTCTTAGAAAAGGAATGATAAGGGAGAGTTAGAAAATAGCTGGTAGAAAACCTCTTTAATTTAACCAACTACAGTCTCCAACTTCTTTAATTCAACACCCCTAAGGAATCTGAATTTTTGGCTGAATTCAAGTCTGTGTTGAATTATTGTAGGGTAATTTGTAGAAAAAAATACAAGGTGATAAGACTAAATCCAAATAAATAAATAGCGTGTGACGATTTGGATTTGGTCTTATTACCTTGTGTTTATAATCTATAATCCAAATTGTGCCTTATCATGTAGAAAAAAATCTTTATTGGGATTGTAAAATATGGTTGAATTAAAGTAGGTATTGAATTTTAGTTGGTTGAATTAATGTGAGGTTATTCTTAATAATCCAACAGCATTTACTGTAATGTTTTGAGTTTTTCTAATCCCAACCAAGTTATTCCTGCGTTAACCTTCGATAATTCAACACTATAATTATCTACCACGTCTACACATGTGGACATTTGCACTTAGGAATGTGCCAGAGTCCCATTTTGGTTACTTTCACTCGCTGGTGGGGTTGGAATTTTGCAAGAATCGAGGGCCATTAGAGCATTTTTTTTTTTCAATTAGAAAAAAGTGCCCAATGCAGGATTTGATCCCGGGTTATAGTGCCCGAAAACCAATGGTTTAGACCCCCCCCTTCCATTGACCCCTTCTACAAGCTTGATACCCTAATATGATTGAGTGGAGATAAGAAAGAAAGAAAGAAGATCAAACATGATGCTTCAGTATCTCTCCCGGCCAATATTGAGAAACTTCTTCCACGAATGTTGTTACAACCATTCACCTCTCTCTCTCACATAAGTCCACCTTGGAATTACCATAGTTTCTCTGCGTAAGACACAATGGAGGCAGATGTGTATGGGAGAGTTAAGCTGGCAAAACAGCTGAGAATTATAGCCTTTTTTTACTTATCCCAGTTACATATGGTACAAAGCAATGATAATCATGGTGGGAGTGCAAAAGTCAAACTGCTTTTCACATATGTAGACATGTGGTACACTTTACAGTAAAAGAAGTCACCAACTTCTACCCAACATGATTATCATGGCCTGTACCACGTGTACTAGGGATGTTGTTGTTGTTGTCATACCAATGAAGAGCCTTAGATGTCTCCATGCATCTCTATCACAGAAGCAGCAATGCCCACTATCTTGGGTGTGTAAAACTGCTGCTCTGAGTCCATGTCAATTTTCTGCAAGGCTGTGGCCATTGCTGGACATGAGAATATGTGAATAGGTGTTAGTTCCACACCAGGATAATTGTCACATGTCTTATAGGTTATTGTGCCATCTTGATGTATTGTCATTCCTCTATAGTGTTTCGTTCTAAGTCTTGTTATAGTACAAGGGATAATATATAAATATCATGGTGGGTAGTTAGCGAATCATTATAAGTGCGCCATATGCAGAAATCTGTTTGACTTTTTATACACTTACAAGGTGACAGAACCCTGTTTGGTTACTTACATCCATTTTTGGGGTTGGAATTCTAGCAAGAATAGAGGGCCAATGAAGCAGAAAAAAAGTTGTTTAATTATGGATTGGATACAGGGTCGTAGTTGGTAAAAATCAATGATGGTTACCACAATGGTACTGACAATCCCCATCTTTAATTGTAGTTTGATAAAACTGTACATTCCCCCATATCATAATGTTTATTTTAGATAATAAAAAGGCATATATTGGATTGAATAAAAGATTTTAAGATTAAAATATTTTATTCAATCTAATATATGCTTTTTTATTATCTAATAATTTAAATATGGATTGCTCTATATTCAGAACACTTTATTTTATTGAGAAAAATTTCAAATAATTACAATTTTTGTTTTCTTTTTGTTAAACTTGCTTTGTTTCATTCCCCCCTCAAAGAAACCTTCCATAAATGAATAATTAAATGGAAGGCTATTCGAAATTTTTACACCAGATTTTTTGCTGTGTCATTGTTCCCTTCTTTAATATTCAGTGAGTCATTCTCTTCACATTTGGCCACACTGTACTTCTTTGTGGCTTTTAAATAGAAATATTAAATTTGACTCAAGATGACATTAAATGACTGTCAGAGAGCATTTGAACTAGTTGAAAATTCATCTTAAAACCAAGTCTTACGCAGCTTGTGTTTTGATTTTTTTTTTTCTTTTATGGTATAGTAAAACCTCCGGCTAGAGGACACCTCTCTACAAAGAAGAGTTTTCATTGTCGAAATTACCATTTTTACTATGTAACAACTCTCCGGTAAGATGACACCTCTCCATAAAGGACACTTTTTGCTCTGCAACTAGGTGTCCTTTACAGGGTGGTTTTACTGTATATACCATCAATTTTTTTGACAACCTGGGCCAAGGATCAATTCCCGCATTGAGATTTTTTTTTCTAACAAAAAGAGAGTTTTAAACACAAGGTAATAAGACCAAATCCAAATAAATAAATAGGGTGTGATATTTCGGTAACAGCGTTGTTATCATCTTCAGACAAAAGTACTGAATGAGAAATTTTACCACAGCATGGTTTAAATAGTTACTGTTATCAAGACCATGCTGTGGTAAAATTTCTCATTTCTGAAGATAGTAACAACACTGTTATTGAAACGTCACACACTATTTATTTATATGGATTTGGTGTTATTACCTTGTGTTTCTTCTTCTTCTTCTTTCTTATCTCCACACTGGGTGAAGTAAAATGCGTCTGCCTTTGTCATTAAGACTGGGAGCACTACTCAGTGGCAGGCCGACTTAGCTCCAAAATAAATGGCTGCCTCTGACATGAGGAACAGACGCCATGTGCAGCCACTCCTAACATGGAGTACAAATGCTGCTCATCCTGTATCCCTGGAACCCTTACAGGGTACTATCAGCATGGCCAGCTGAACCCAGGTTTTTTAGTGAGCTTGTTACTGCTCCCCCTCCTCCTTTTTCATCCAGGCTTGGGACCGGCAAAGGCGGAGTTTAATAATCTATTCTCCAAATGGTGACTTATCAAAAAGAGAGTTGCTTCAATGGTCCCAATTCACTCACAAAGACCAACTTCTGCAGTGAGTGAAAGTAACAAAACAAGCTTCTGACACACCTTGAAAGTGAAAAAGTCGAACGGCTTTTTACATGTGTAAGACATATAGGAAAAGTAAACATTCAAACATGAAAGTTTCTTTTACAAATAAAATGAATCTCTACTGTCCTTACTATGATGAAAAAATATTGGGAGGGCTTGGCTCATCAGTGATAAACCCTTCCAGAAGTTTCGCCAATTTAATCCACCATAACGCTTCTTTATAGCTCTAATTCTGTATTGGACAATTCCCATTATATATGCTACACTGAAGGGTGGAATATTAGAAATGGCTTTCAAGTAAACTATGGACATAAGCTTTTAAGACAGTGGAATTATATATATGTGATGCGGTATCCTGTCGAATCCTGTCGTTAGGGAATCCAGTCATTACATTCCAGTACATTACATATGATGATGTAATGACACATGTCAACCATGCGTATAATTATTCACAGATGTGTTTCTATTATACAACATCTTGTTATATTATACACAATATAAGATTGTTGGTTTAAATTACCATATATAAATACACCTATCCCCCGATTTACACGGTACTTGTTTTACACGTTTTCGCTTTTACACGGTTTTCCAAATAAGTTATTTTTTTGTTTTTATCGCACTATACTAAATGCTACTGTGATTGAACACATGCGCTGTGTACACATCTCACGAGGAATCCCGAGCTTATGTGCTGACTACATATTTTAACCTGTCAATGCATTTTATTTTTATTTCTGTGTACACCTATCCCCCGATTTACATGTTTTTCTCAAGAACGTATCTACCGTGTAAATCGGGGAATAGGTGTATTTGCATCGAGCAATTCCCTTCTGCAAATAATAAGGGCAAAGCCAGTTAGGCATTAATTAATTATAGGGAATGATAAAAAGCACAATTTGGATTATAGATACAAGAAAATAAGTTCTAATCCAAATAATTTGTGTGACGTTTTGGTAACAGCATTGTTACCAAACTGTTGCTTTTTTATTATTCTTTTGTCTGATGATGGTAACAATGTGTTGCCAAAATGTCACACACTATTAAATTATTTGGATTAGATCTTATTTTCTTGTAGCTATAATTATAGGGAAATAAGGCGCCATCTATATATAGAAAAAGTAAACATTTAAGCCTGAAAGTTTACTTCTTCCTATATATAAATGGTGTGTTATTTCCCTATAATTAATATCTAAGACAACAACAAACAACAAAAAGCCTTTATTCAGGGTCACTGACCCTATACAGGATTCACCAGAGGTATGCATAAGAACAAAGCAGTGAGACAAAGGAAACAACGATATAAACAGAAGAAAAAGAAAAAAAAAACAAGAAAGAGAAAGAGGGAAGCAAGAAAAACAACACAAAAAGAGTAGCAGTAAGAAAGTGAGTGTCACTTGGCCTTCTTCTGAGATATGGACTTGTGGAAACCATAAAACGCCGTAGCAATATACTTATTTTGGGTCATATTGTCAATTGTTGATGGAAGTGAAGCACAGAGTTGCCCAGTTTTGAGCATAAGGGATTAATATGTAAGACATGGTAGGCCCACTCAGAGTGAAAAGTCACATATCCCTACCCACCATGATTAGCATAGCCTATATGTTGTAACATGTATACTTGGGATAAGTAAAACAATTTGCATATTTGATAAGGCACAATTTGGATTTTAGATTATAAACATGAGGTAATAAGACCAAATCCAAATAAATAAATAGTGTGGGACGTTTCGGTAACAGCGTTGTTACCATCTTCAGACAAAAGTACTGAATGAGAAATTTTACCACAGCATGCTGTGTGTACCGAAACGTCACACATTATTTATTTATTTGGATTTGGTCTTATTACCTTGTATTTTTAATTTGCATATTTGTATTGTTCATCCCCTGACTTAGAATTTAATAATACCAACAAACAATTAAGTTTCTTGCACCATTTTTTATCTCTCTAGATTTCAGGCTAACATGCCCTTCAACAGGAGCACCTAGAAATATAACTGACAAAAAAGCAGTCGCGGAACAACAGCAGTATTGTTAGAAGAGGAGAAAGACCTCTCTAAAAATCCTGAGTTCAGTTGATAAACCTCAGTAGAAGTCCCTCTCCAGAGATATGGAGGAGCTATGTCTGTACTCATGGCAGAGTTGGTAGCAAAGGTGTCTGCTTCCATGTTAGGAACGGCCTCAAATTACAGGCAAATTTCACCAAAGTGTGCCTGGATCATGGTGCTGATCAACGAAAGCTGCACCTCTACATCCCATTCCATTGGAATTCATGTAATCTTTACACAAGGGGATAAGAAACAACAGAAGTATAACTTCCAGCTAAATCTACACGCACTTGTATAGTTAGCTATTAACTAAAGTGTTGGACAAAACAGCTAGACAATGTTGGCACAATGGAAAAACTCAAGGATTCATCCTTTATCATCTTGTTTTTGTGAGTGCGCGGGTGGGTCCGTTGAACTCTACGCCCTGCCCTCTACCGTCGATTTTTTTTTAAGGCAGCCGATCGTTGCCGTCGTCAACGCGTCATTCACTCGTCGTTGTCACCGTTTGTTTTTTTGGGAACGTTCGCCAACCTGCCTTCTTTGTGATTTTTTTTTAAAACGATTTTCTCCCCATCATACGTGCTTTCCCTTTTTTTATTTTTATGGTAGCTTGTTAAAGAGCATGTGTATAAACACAAGTTGCGGTACTAGATATCCAAAGTACAGGTGGTGCCAGCTATGATAATCATGGTGGGTAGTTAGCGAATGTTTTTATTGTAAGTGTCGCACCAGCATGTTGTGTAGAAATTAGCTCGACTTTTTTGCACCTACAAGTATGCATGAGCCCCGTTTGGTTGACCGCACTTATTGGTGGGGTTTGGACTTGAGAAAGAATCGGAGGCTGTCGAAGCAATTTATTATTTTTCTTTCTGAATAAAGGGCCCAATTCTGGGGGATTCGATCCCGGGAATGTCGAAAATCGACGGTTTGTACTTTTCCTCCACCGACTAAAGCTGTGAAGTTATTGGGTTGTAGATGGGAATATAGTATTAAATACGAAATCAAAAAAGGTAAAACTGTGCTTGGTGTAGCAGCAGAACTGATATATTTAAAACAAGAAATCATTTAGCTGATGGAACGATCTCCCATTTTATGAACGACACCTTCCTGAGGAATCACTTTTGTAAAACTGTGATTTATTCCAATTTCGGCGACTGAACGACGACCCGGAAATTCAGTTAAACCTGTCTTTAGCACCCCCTCTAAATAGCGCCTCCCTTTCTATAGCGCCCGATTTTAAATACGTAGTACGATGCGATTTACATTAAAAGTGACCTGTCTATAGCACCCTATTTTGGAGAGTCCCAAGAGGGGGCGTTATAGATAGGTTTAACTGTACACCTATATTGCTATCTAGTGCTAGTATAGCACTAGTATGACCACAAATGGCACTGGTGTGAGTAACAAATGACGCTACACAAACACCACGTCGTTTTTAGCTTATTTAGATTTGATAGTCTTATCACCTTTTTGTTTCACCCAAACAAACTGAATTCGTTAGGCAAGATACCCTTCGTCGTTTTTTTTTTTTTTAAATACAACTTCAAGCTCTTCAATCCTATATTTTGTAAACGAGTGCAAGTATAAACAATCAAAGTATTTTGCGCGCCGTAGGAGGTCTTCAAGGATCTTTTTTTTTTTTTGGTCGTTCAAGTACAGCCGTACCTCGTTGACGAGGGTGAGCAATCCAGAATGGGTACGTGATTGGCATCACTTGATTTACCGGGAAAGTTATTTTTAGGGCTAGTATTCTGAAATATTAATGAATCGCAGATAACTTATAGATGACGCAATCCATCAGCAACGTTCGGTTGCGCGATCAGGAAATATTCTTTTTTTCTTCCCCTCTCTTGTTATAATTATCTTCTACGAATGTGTTGGGCAGATAAAACGGACGCGTTTAGGGCTGCTGACTCTATTCGGCGTGACGCAATATCTACACAAATTCAATCTACACGAATTATTCACTTTGGAGAATGCGTACTTCTTGGAATACGTGAACTTCCTTAATATTTAGTTATCGTATTCTACATGCTGCTATACACTATTTCCGCGACATACAACACAAGGACAACAAATAAATATTTTATTGATCAAACACGCAAAGGCAGCGCAATACAGGCTAGCCCTACTATTGGGAAACAAAAGCAAATTATCCCTACACTGCAAACGAACTATATACACGTCAATTATAAGACCAATTCTAATCTATAGCCCCACCCAATCTTTTTAACCGCAAACAAAACCACGTTAAAAAAAAAATTGAAAACTTTGAAAACCAGATACTAAAGAAAATAATAGGGTCCCCATATGGTTTATCAGGAGCGTATCATTAGAAAAACGACCTCAAAATAGAAAATATAAACGATTTCATGAAAAGACAAGCTTTCAACTTCTATGAAAAATCAGAAAAAGTCGAAAACATAACCTTACAATTACAACCAAAGAAAAGGAAACCCAAGCCAAGGAAACTCTTATATCAATTAAGAACAAACGTAGACAAATGGAAAAAAACGAAAGAAAAAACACTTACCCAGAAAAAAAAAAGGATAACAGCCCATCTTAGAAGAGAGAACTCTCCGAATTCAAGACCCCGAATTCAAGAACCTGAACATATAATTCATTGGTAATATCATAAGCTAGGTTGCTCTTTTTGAGCGTTATCTAATAAAGTTATTTTGGAACTTGGAATTGATCAAACACAATGTTTCAAGTGCTTTCCAGTTTGAAAATTGGGGAGAAATTTCCGGCACGTTAAAGGAAAGAGCGTGTCTCAGGAAAAAAAAAGCTCTAGGCTCGAAAATCGTACACTTTTGTGTTAGTAACCCGTAAAACCATATTCTCTCAGGGAAAAAAAGGCAATCCTAGCAATTTGCAAGTACATTCCTTTACTCGGCTCAAGTTATCGGCGAATGGGTAAGTGGGAATGAAAAGATAAGATTGGGGATGGGGTGGGAAAGAGTTCAGCAAACAAACTGTTGATTTTTTTTAGAAGATAAGAGGCCACTTAGCAAGTGAACAGGAATAGTGTTGATACGCAAGAACGCCAACTATTATTATTATTTCGCGTCAAGAATAATTTAATAACATTTAAAATATATTTACAACAGAGTTTTTTTTTTTAAATAATATTTTAAAATCGGATAATCATCGCGTAGTGACGTTGTTTTGTTTGTGCTTTTTGTTTAATTAAATATTTATTATTTAATATTCATTTACATATAATCATGACTAATCGACAGCCAGGAATTCCACTAGGTCGTAAGAATTTTCTTATTTTATTTTCTATTTCCTCCCAACTTGCCAAATTCAACTTGATTGCTCATAAATATATATTTTTTTGTTTTGTTCCATCCCCGTTTCTGTCTTTTTTTTTAAGTTAAAGAATTTTAATCTCGCGTCACAAAAGAACCAAGTTTAATTGATTCAATCAGTTGTTCAAAGATTACCGCCAATACAAAAAGGCTCTAGTTTTGCTCTTTGAAAAATAATTAAAATCTTTGAAAATGTAATTGAAAATTAAGCAGAAGCTTCGCTCCCATATTTAACAAGAATTTCAATGTATGCATTCAATTCTGTGAACCAAATATGAAAATATTGTATTTTGTGTAAGTGGAATAGGGCTATCTTATTTCTCTTGTCATTCTCAATTAAGACACCTGAGAATTTATTATTTTTTATTTCGTTTTTTTATTTATTTTTTATTATAAAAATCATTTTTTTCCCTCGTCAATTATTTACATTCATGCAGTAAGTAAACAGTTTTGGAAACGTAGCAAAAATAAACTTGTCGGCTGCGTTTAAACGTAACGTAATCAACACAGGTACGAATTAAAAGCTCTAAAAAAATGCAAACGTAATGCTCGATGACGCATCGGCCTATCAGACGAATGTTATGACATTAGCTGACGAAACATGTCGTCTATACTTTTCTGTTTTTGCCATTTGCCCCCGTCGTCTGTAAGGTAATAATTTGTTATATTTTATGTATACGCCAAACTGATATTTAATTAATTGATCTGTATATACAGTTATAAGTGGAATCTTAAATATATATATTTTTACCCAGCGCCTATACTACATCCAACCCTCAGATTATATACAAAGGTTCCATCTGCATATGATATTTGAATCTTTATTTTAAAAAAGCGAAATCTTCTTTATATATATAAAATATCAAATAATAATATCATTCCCATCGCAGGACGAGAAAAATTGTTTGAAATTGTGTGTAAAAAAAAAAAAAAAAAAAAATTCGCCTAAAATTAAAGCTTCTAAGATCAGTCTGATAAATTAGAAATACCCGTTTTCAAATATTTTTTAAAATTGATTATGCGAAATTGAGAAAAGTAGAAAAGTGAGACTGTGTAAAATATCAAAATACATAACCCTTTCGTATTATTTCTCAACTTTTCCAATTTAACTTCTACCTTCTATCGAAAAAAAAAAAAAAAAAAACCCGTAGATATTCACGGAATAATTTAACAACCCAAAAAAATTCTTACTAGATCAATAAAAGACAAATGTAATAACAATAGCTAGTAGTTCTCTTACATTACGGCACACACACACACAGTACCCCTCAACAATAAATCCTTTATCTATCTAAGCTGAGGTTTCTTCCTATTTAATAAACGAAAAGTTTATTTTTTGAAAGTCAAAATGGGTTCGATAAGCTATGTAAGAGAAAATAGAGGCTGTTAAATTGATATAAAAAAAAAAAAAAGAAGCGGGATATTATATAGATTTTGATGGATGAAGATTGTCGGAGGAATGTAATATCGCGGCGGAATGTTCCACAATATGGAAGCCACCGCCAGAAACCTCTTTTTCTTTCTTGACAGACGATGGGGGGGGGGGGGGGGGGGGGGGGGGTTGCGCTCCCTCTAGCGGTGGCTGCTAGTGTCACTGGAGGTCAAGGCCGGTCACGTGACGACGGATGAATCAGCCGGTCATTTGATCAATGACGTGTTGTGCTACCAACTTCTTTCTCCACCCCACTTCGTCTGACTTTTACGTTAACTCTCGTTCTCCTTCCTGGCTGGTTTCAATGTTTGCCACTCTCTCTCTCGTAAATCTCAATAGTTTGTTCCCAATCACTACTGTTTACACTAAATACGGTGGAATCTTTTCTTGAGAGACCATAAGCCTAAAAGCACAGTCTTTCCTGGAGGTGGTCTCTTATCAGAAACTGGCATGTCAAGTCATGCATAGACTTTCAACTGAAACAATCTCTAATAAGAGATACCAGGTTTAACTTATAGTTTTTAGGTATCTCCATATCTCAATGAAACCTCTACTGTACTACTAGCTAGAAATGCCTTTACAGAAATGTCATGCTTCTCTAAGATATCTCACTTTGATATTTTGCATAAATACACTCATGGACAAAACTTAAAGAAGTGGAAAGTCTTTGATGTCCGTCCGTTGTCTATTATTTTGAGTCAATTTTGTTCATACTTGGTTAACTCGTCAATAAAGGTTACTGCGTATCAAATATCTTTTAGATATGAATCCTTGATATACATGCTTAAAGATACAGCTTTCCTTTGTCCATTAGTGTATATTCACAAAATACAAACATATTTCAGTCCTTTCCTCCAATTGGAATCCACACATATCTTTGAATGATTAACTCTGATATGCTCTCCGGACAATAGTAGGTTTCATCTTGTGGGTGAGATTATTGCTCATAGGAAACTGTGAACAGGGGTTAGTGACTGCTTCTACAACCCTTATTGTATTTAGTATTTATCTTCATTTCCCTACATACGAAAACCATAAGAAATCAGTATTAACAGGCTATGCTGTATATACAGTAGAACCTCTAAGACAACACCTAGTTACAGAGCCAAAGTGTACTTTGGAGAGAGATGTCCTCTTATCTGATAGCAGCTATTTGGTAAAAATGGATATTTTGGTTAATAAAACTCTCCTTTGTGAATGATAAGGCACAATTTGAATTATAGATTATAAGCACAAGGTAATAAGACCAAATACAAATAAATAAATAGGGTGTGACATTTCAGTAACAGCATTGTTACCATCTTCAGACAAAGTACTGAATGATTGGAGATACTGATGGTAACAACGCTGATACTGAAACGGCACACACAATTTATTTATTTATTTGGATTTGGTCTTATGATTGAAGATACTGAAATCATCCAGTACTTTTGTCTGAAGATGGTAACAACGCTGTTACTGAAACGTCACACTATTTATTTATTTATTTGGATTTGGTCTTATGATTGAAGATACTGAAATCATCCAGTACTTTTGTCTGAAGATGGTAACAATGCTGTTGCTGAAACGTCACACATTATTTATTTATTTGTATTTGGTCTTATTACCTTGTGTTTCTCCTTTGTGAACAAGTCTTCTCTAGTGAGAGTGTCCTCTCAAGGAAGTTCTACTGTAGTAAAATATAATAATAACTCCTGTATTACCACACACATACACAAATACCCAGGTGGCTTGAGATATCTGCCATCTACAGGATCTATCCAATAGATAAATAAACATTAAAACATCAGCAAGTGAACAAAGTCTACATTTTTCTCCCTTTATATACATTAGATACTTTCTAAACTTCGCCTTTGCCGGTCCCAAGCCCGGATGAAAAAGGAAGAGGGGGAGCAGTAACAAGCTCACTAAAAAACCTGGGTTCAGTTGGCCCGGCTGATAGTACCCTGTAAGGGCTCCTAATCCAGGGATACAGGATGAGCAGCGTTTGTACTCCATGTTAGGAGCGGCTGCACATGGTGTCTGTTCCTCATGTCAGAGGCGGCCATTTCTTTTGGATCTAAGTCGGCCTGCCACTGAGTAGTGCTCCCAGTCTTAACGAAAAAGGCAGACGCATTCTACTTCACCCAGTGTGGAGATAAGAAAGAAGAAGAAGATACTTTCTAGACATTCCTCCCCAAACACCTCTACTGCTAAACTATGCCCCATCTATTGACTGTCACTACAATCTAGTAGATAAGGATCCGTGACAACCCCTGGCTTTGTCAAACTCAGAAAGCCCCTCTGGAGACTATCTTCTTCTTTCTTATCTCCACTCAATCATATTAAGGTGTCAAGCTTGTAAAGCTTGAGACTTTAATGGTGTCTGCTGGGGAAGAGTAGAGCTCATCAATGGATGATTCAATACAGTCAATAATGTGTTTTGGGGTTGCAGGTTGAGAATTGCACTTTGCATGATCTGGAGACTATGGTTTTGGCTATGTTCCTTCTTTGTCCATGTCAAGCTTTGATTGCATTTGACCCACAAGAATTTCATGTATCAACATGATGTATTAAGTCACCGTCTCCTGTTTGAAATTTGTTCTATTTATCACCATTTATTCTCCAGTTTAATCTACCATATCGCTCTAATATTGTATTGGGCTATTTTATTTTTATACCAATACTGGCAAAACTGCTGGAAGGATTCACCACTGATGGGCCTGATCCTCCCATTATTTCTATCATTGCAGTAAGGGGGCAGTATAAAATTGATTTTCAAAGAAACATGCATGTCACATAAATTAGTTGAAGATTAGATGATTCTCCCGCAGCCACAGAAAACTGAGCCACAACACTTCAATAAATACAATATTTCAACCTCACATAAATTAGTTCCAATTTCCAATACTTTCATTTATTCTTTATTATTTTCCTAAGAGGTATTTAGCTGGTAAAGGGTCCAAATCTATGGCCAAAATATAAATTGAAAATTTTGTGAGTAGGATTTCATTTTATAAATTTATAAAAAAAAAAGTGACTTCTCTAGTTGTACCCTCTGTGCATGCCACCTGCTGGTATACCCAATTGCTAAGTTAAAAAAAAAAAATGAAATTTTATTTATTTAGTATATTTAATATATTTTTCAGGGGGTCGGTGGAAGGCTGGTTAAACCGTTTGGTTTTCGACCACTACGACCCGGGTTCGATTCCCACATTGGACACTTTTTTCTGTTTAAAAAAAAAAATGCTCCAATAGCCCCCGATTCTTGCAAAAGTGCAACCTCACCAGCGAGTGCAAGTAACCAAACGGGGCTCTGGCATAATTGTAAGTGCAAAGTCGAACTGCTTTTCACATGTGTAGACATGTGGTGCGCTTACAGTAAAAGAAGTCGCTAACTACCCACCATGATTATCATGGCTTTGAGATAAGAAGAAGAATATATTTTTCCATAAGTCTCCAGGATGGGAGCTGCTGTCTTTGATTGGCTATATACCACATGACAGTCAGACTTTGTCTCCCTCCCCCCGTATTCCAACCCTACCAAGATTGTAAATTTAATCCGTGAATTTTCGGTCTCTGTGACTTTGTATAATTATACAATAGATTATATATATAATAAATATATACAGTAGAACCTCCATGAGAGGACACTCGCCCTAGAGGACACCTCTCTACAAAGGACAGTTTTCATTTGCAAAATTACCTTTTTCACTATTTAGCAACTCTCCGGTAAGAGGACATCTCTCCCTAAAGGACACTTTGGCTCTGTTAATTAGGTGTCCTTTACAGAGAGGTTCTACTGTATTTAATATACAGTTAAACCTGTCTATAGCACCCCCTCTAAATAGCGCCTTCCTCTCTATAGCGCCCAATTTTAAAAACATAGTACGATGCGATTTACATTAAAAGTGACCTGTCTATTACACCCCATCTCTATAGCACCCTATTTTGGTGAATCCCAAGAGGGAGGGGGCGCTATAGACAGGTTTAACTGTATATAATAAATATATACAGTAAAACCTCCATGAGAGGACACTCGCGCTAGAGGACACCTCTCTACAAAGGACAGTTTTCATTTGCAAAATTACCTTTTTCACTATTTAGCAACTCTCCGGTAAGAGGATACCTCTCTCTAAAAGACATTTTGGCTCTGCAATTAGGTGTTGTTCTTTACAGGGAGGTAGTTCTAGTGTATATATATTGTAACATAGTATTCATTAATTTTATTTATGTAACATAGTATTTATTAATTTTATTATTTTTTTATTAACAGAGTGGACATTTTTATGTTTATATCTTGCGACTCTGTAAATTTCCCTCGTGGCTTATCTTTTGTTTACATTCTTAGTTTTGTCCTTCCCTGAAATAAATTGTTGTCTCTTCCTGAAGTTTTTGTCTTCCCTAATTTTCCACATGGTAATATCAATTATATTTTCAAATAAGTTAAAGGTAACTGATTGTCATCACCCAGTCATTGACCATATATGGGATGCAGGTTTCAAGTTTCCCCCGCCCCAAGAAAGCGACCTGATGTTCACCGCGGACACTGCCCCAGACTGGAAGGATGGCAACTGCTGCCATCGATGCAGGGTTCCCTTCAGTACCTTCCAGAGAAAGGTGAGTACACACCTCCTTGGACACATCAAAACTGAATTGACCATCACAAGAGACCATCACTTCCCATTATTTTTCTCAGACACTCTTTAAGTTATAATAAGGTTGTCCCAAAAGTTTGTGTTTTTTTTATTACTTAGCAAATACATCTTCTTCTTCTTTCTTATCTCCACTCAATCATATTAAGGTATCAAACTTGTAAAGCTTACAACTATCATGACTGGGTGAAGTAGAATGCATCTGCCTTTGTCATTAAGACTGGGAGCACTACTCAGTGGCAGGCCGACTTAGCTCCAAAAGAAATGGCCGCCTCTGACATGAGGAACAGACGCCATGTGCAGCTGCTCCTAACATGGAGTACAAACGCTGCTCATCCTGCATCCCTGGATTAGGAGCCCTTACAGGGTATATCAGCCGGGCCAGCTGAGCCCAGGTTTTTTAGTGAGCTTGTTACTGCTTTTTCATCCGGGCTTGGGACCGGCAAAGGCAGAGTTGGCTAATACATAATACAAATAGGGGGTCTGTGGAAGGATGGTCTAAACCGTTGGTTTTCGACCGCTACGACTTGGGTTTGATTCCCTCATTGAGCACATTTTTTCTGATAAAAAAAAAAAATGCTTCAAAGCCCCCGATTCTAGGGTCTGTGAAAGAAAAATATTTTTTTCTAAATATTTTGAGGGATTATTGCACAAAAATATAAAGCCATATATATATTAATATATAACTTTAATTTTTTCAAGTTTTTGTGCAATAAATTAAGATATGGAGCAATTCCTCAAAATATTTGAAAACTTTTTTTTTTTTTCAGATTCAGATATGCCTTTTTTATATACAGTAGAACCTCCCTGTAAAGGACACCTAGTTGTAGAGTCAAAGTGTCCTTTAGAGAGAGGTGTGTTTTTACCGGAGAGTTACTAAATAGTTATTTTGCAAAAATGAAAACTGTCCTATGTAGAGAGGTGTCCACTAGAGTGAGTGTCCTCTCATGGAGGTTCTACTGTAATTATATTCAGTAGATGATTGATTTTTCCTTTTTATATTTAACTAGCGGATGTACCCGGCTTCGCCCGAGGTTTTACCCTAGTAAAGGTTTGTCTAACGAACATTTGTTAAAACAATTATCTATAAACTTATAAAAAAAAAAAATATATATATATTTTGATAATTTGAAACTCGTAAATTTGAATCTCTTGATAAAGTGAACATTTTTTCCCGGTCCCTGTGTGCCGTGCCATCCTGAATTTTGTCTTTCCTAATTTTCTACATTACAAAATCATCATTTTATCTAGTGAACATTTTTTCCCGGTCCCTTGAAAAATACTCGATAAGTTGAATAAAATCAATATTAATTGGTTCCCTCGGTAATTGGAAGTTAAAGGAATAGTATCTTCGCCTTGAATTGTATCATTATTCTTGTCTCAAATAAATTGCCGTGTCATCCTGAGATAATCTTACTTTTGATAAATAATCTTTAAGATAATAAACTTGGTGATAATAAAACTTATAGATAAAAAAACTTGTTATCATCGTCGCAATGGTGGCGCTGCTTGCGAGTTAAATCTACAAATCTGCAAATAACTCTAAGGATATTCAAGATATTCAAGAAATTATTTTTCAAAAACCTTCCCGGGGATATACCTAATAATATCCCAAATTTTCACGGTGATTGGATGTATGGTTTTTGAATCTATAGAGTACACACAGACAGACATTCAATTTTATATATATATATATCTTATTATTAAAGCGCAAAAAATGTCTGGATGTTTGTTTGTTCCCTAACTCCTCTCTTAATATTTTATTTTATACGACAATATTTCGTATACATTTTACATTTAGTCCCGGAATTATTCAGGTAACTTCAAAATTATATTTAAACTTTTAAAAATAATGCAGTTAGCGAAAATACGCATTTAGCTCGACGTTAAGCTCGACGTTAGCGACACGCTCGGCCATTGATTGAAATAAAACGAAATAATTTGAATAATAATAATTATAATTATTTGAATAATTTAAATAATAAATATAATATATATAATATATATAATAATATATAAATATATATAAATATATATATTATAAATAATATATTAATATATATAATAATAGATATAATATAATAAATAATTTACACTTTAAATACTTTTCATACTTGCCTTCTATTTAAATGCGTACTTTTAACTACGACATTTTTCATTTTAGTAAATAATTTTACACTTTAATAACATTTTTCATTTTTAACTTTTAACTTTTAACTTTGTTCATTTTAGCACCGTTTTTATTTTGTTAAGGTCATTTTTCATATTTTTTATATTTTAAGATTATCTATAATATCTAATTATCAATGCGCAAAAAATGTCTGTTTGTCTGTATGTATGTTTGTTCCCTAACTACTCTCTTAATATTCTATTTTATACGCCAATATTTAATTACGCCAGAAATTGGCTATTTTAATATTGCTTATATTAAATATGCCTATGCGTATTTTTTATTTTATTAAATATTAATTATATATTATATTATATTATTAATATTATATTATTAATTATATTTATATTCTTTATTCGATATTTAGTTAATATTCATTTTGATATTTAGTGAATATTCAAAATAGACGCTCAAAATAAAATAGAATAAAATTTCAATATATATCGAAAATTGATCTATGTCACATTGTTATATTATAGTGTATATAGTGTTATATATTATAGTGTAACGTTTTTCTTTTACATTTTTACACTATACTATAAAATGTTGATAATATGCCGTGAGAGTACAACTGAGAGTACACACTAAATAAAATAGTATATATAATATAATTAATATAATATAAATTATATAATATAATTATAAATGCAATATATTAAAATATTAGAATGTTATCAAAAAGGTGCTTTTTAAATTAAATTAAAAGGACCTTAACAAAACTAAAACAGTACTCTAAAATAATGTTATTTCCAATTAAGGTTTTTCGATAACGAAAACATATTGATGTTAGAGTTTCAAAAAAATGAAAATGTTTTTAAAATGAAAAAAAAAAAATGAAAATGTTGTTAAAGTAAAAAATTAAATTGTGCTGTCTTATATTATTGTTTTTTATTATATTAATTATATATTAGCTCAATTGTTTTTTTGTTTGTGTGATTTTCTTCATAAATGTTATTATGTCTGTGAAGAAGGCAGGATTGTATGTGCTTTAATTTCTTTTATTAGAGCGACGTAAGGCGCGCTAAATTTGCTAGTATAGATTATATTTAGATATTCTGTTAATAGCATACATTAGAGAATCTCTCTCTGTAAAGGACAACATAAAGATGATGCAGAAACAAAATGTTCTTTAGGGAGAGGTGTCCTTTTTAACCAGAAAGCAGCTAAATAGTAAAAAAAAAAATTGGTGATGAAAACTTATCTTGTTATAACCAAGTTGCTGGGATATATAGGAGAGGCAGCTATGAAAAAGGTCTTCTTCCTCTTCTTTCTTATCTCCACTCAATTATATTAGAGTATCAAGTTGTGACCCTTGATGGTGTCTTTTTGACAACCATCATAATTGGGTGAAGTAAAATGTGTCTGCCTTTGTCATTAAGACTGGGAGCACTACTCAGTGGCAGGCCGACTTAGCTTCAAAAGAAATGGCCGCCTCTGACATGAGGAACAGACGCCATGTGCAGCCGCTTCTAACATGGAGTACAAATGCTGCTCATCCTGTATCCCTGGAGCCCTTACAGGGTACTATCAGCCGGGCCAGCTGAGCCCAGGTTTTTTAGTGAGCTTGTTACTGCTCCCCCTCCTCCTTTTTCATCCGGGCTTGGGACCGGCAAAGGCAGAGTTTCAAGCTTGTAAAGCTTGAGACTTTTGATGGTGTCCGCCGGGGATGAGTAGAGCTCATCAATGGATGAGTCAATATATGAAAAAGGTTATAAAGAAAAATGCATTGTGTGTGCAAAAGATTTGATTTTTTTTTAAATTTATATTTGTGAATGTTTCTGTTCATGGAGGTTCAACTGTATTATAATTTTGTTCATCCTATATATGCAAATATGTATGTATGTATGTGTACAGCACCATTGCCGCAACTGCGGAGAGGTATTCTGCCAGCGCTGCAGCGCCAAGCAATGCCCCATCCCCAAGTTTGGCATAGAGAAGGATGTCCGGGTCTGTGATACCTGCTGGGACATCCTCAACAAGTACGTGTACTCTCTTTACATATTTCCTCACAGACCATCTCCCGATTATGCAACTTGAAAATTAACGATTGGCACAGCCACCGTCTATCACAATAAATATTCACTGAACATGTACAATATCACATTTGCACAATTTTTTCACATTATGTCGCGGTCTCATGCAACCTGTTTCATGATTTTTCAAGATGCCTGAAAGACCAGTTTTTTGGTCGTTAAGGTACAGCTTGCACCACACTGATGAGGGCCAATAGCCTGAAACGTGTACGTGGTTAGCTTTTCTTGATTAATCAAGAATGGGTATTTGGCAAATCCTGGAATAATTAGAAGTCAATGAGAATAGTTGATATTTATTCCAATAGATGGCGCAAGCCATCATCAATTTTCAGTTGCACGATAAGGAGATGCCTTTTTCATAATTGATGATAACGTTACAATATTTGGATCAAAACTACAAGGTGACTAAATTCAAATAAATAGTGTGTGATGTTTTGGGTAACACCATTCTTCCCGAAATGTCATACACTTTTTATTTATTTGGATTTTTAGTCTTATTACAAAGTAAAATAAAATTTATTTTAAAAAGAATGATATAAACTGTGACCCTCACTGAATGTGTACAGCCTGTGCACAACGGCATGACAATATGCATCTTTATAAACAATTCAAGAAAGGATTTTGGAAAATTTCATTTTCAAAAAAATCAAAAAGTTGAGTTAATATTTATTCTGACAAATATGACAATTCATGGGGGTCGGTGGAAGGATGGTTTAAACCGCTGGTTTTCGACTGCTACGACCCGGGTTCGATTCCTGCATTGGGCACTTTTTTCTAATTAAATAATGCTCCAATGGCCCCCGATTCTTGCAAAACGCCAACCCCACCAGCGAGTGCAAGTAATCAAATGGGGCTCTAGCACATTTGTAAGTGTAAAGTCAAACTGCTTTTCATATGTGTAGACATGTGGTGCACTTACAGTAAAAGCAGTCGCCTGCTTCTACCCACCATGATTATCATGGCCTGTACCACGTGTACAAGGGATAAGAAAAAAAAAAAACAATCTATGTCCTGATATGATAGTTTTCTCTTTTAAAAGAATGTACTAGACCTGTGTTCTCCCCATATTTATGTAGTAGCTACTAGACAAGGTGGTGATTGTAATCTCCCCATGATAACTTGTCTGTGATAAAGCTTTGTGTTGTGCCCAGTTATCATCGCTGACCTTATGTATTATGATTGGCTCCCTCGGAGTTGTAGTCATCCATACTATACTTTTGTTTCAATAAAGCACAATTTGGATTATAGCTACAAGGTAACAAGATCAAATGCAAATAAATTAATAGTGTGTGACGTTTTGGTAACAGTATTGTTTACCATCATTTTTCGATAAGGCACAATTTGGATTATAGATTATAAACATAAGGTAATAAGACCAAATCCAATTTATTTATTTAGATTTGGTCTTATTACCTTGTGTTTATCATCATTTTTCCTTTTGTCTGATGATGGTAACAATGCTGATACCGAAACGTCACACACTTTAAATTTATTTGGATTTGGTCTTATTTTCTTGTAGCTATAATCCAAATTGTGCTTTATCGAAACAAGGGTATGGTATGCAATATGGATGGCTACAACTCAGAGGGAGCCAATCATAATGTCAGTGATGATAATGATAATTTACTTGCAGATACCTTTGTTTCTTTCTGATAAGGCACAATTTGGATTATAGATTATAAACACAAGGTAATAAGACCAAATCCAAATAAATAAATAGTGTGTGACATTTTGGTAACAGTTTTGATACCAAAACGTCATACACTATTGGAATTTTTTTTTTTTTTTTTGCTTATCCCTAGTACACGTGGTACAGGCCATGATAATCATGGTGGGTAGAAGAAGGCAACTGCTTTTACTGTAAGTGTATCACATGTCTATACACGTGAAAAGCAGGTCGACTTTGCACTTACAAATATGCCAGAGTCCCGTTTGGTTACTTGCACTCGCTGGTGGGGTTGGACTTTTGCAAGAATCGGGGGCCATTGGAGCATTTTTTTAAACAGAAAAAAAGTGCCCAATGCGGGAATCCAATCCAGGTCGTAGCGGTCAAAAATCAATGGTTTAGACCATCCTTCCATAGACCCCCTTACTATTGGATTTGGTCTTATTACCTCTTGTTTTTTTCTCTTTGCCCCCCCCTCCCCATCTTTTTCATTTATTCTAAGTACCAGTACACTGTACCCATGTTAATCATGATGGGTAGTTAGCTTTTTTCACTGTAAGTGTTACACCACATGTCTTCAAATGTAGAAAGCATTTTGACTTTTGCATTTTTATTATGTAATAAAAGGAACCCAGAAGCATTGAATATATTTCGGATATAAAAAATGCGTGCAAATATCCTTCATTTTGATTATAGATAAAGAATTCTTCCTGGATTGAATCTAGACGATAAAAACATGGAGAAGGAAGACGAGTTTCTTTTATTGATGCATTAGAGCAAGCTTTCGGGCAAAAGCCCTTCAACAGGCAAGATAAAAACGACACTATGAGCGATACCGATGGCTGTAGTGAATATATAAATACACATATACATATTAATTTACATAAATATAGAAAAAAATATATTTATGTAAATTAATATGTATATGTGTATGTATATATTCACTACAGCCATCGGTATCGCTCATAGTGTCGTTTTTATCTTGCCTGTCGAAGGGCTTTTGCCCGAAAGCTTGCTCTAATGCATCAATAAAAGAAACTCGTCTTCCTTCTCCATGTTTTTATCGTCTAGATTCATTTTGATTGTTTTATTTGATTATTATAACCTTTATTTTTTTTTTCAATATGCGCTTGAGTAGCTTTGATTTTTAATTATATTTTTTTAGCAGGGCGAGTTATAATGATGAACCTGTAAGGTTGGTGAGGAGTGAAAGATTGTATAAAAAATATACCACACAAAGGTTTGTTGTCCCCTTTAGTAGCACCCCCCCTTTCCTTTATTTTAACCTTTCCCTTGTCCCCCTATTTTAAACCCTCCCTCTACCCTAATTCCTTAATACCCTTAATATATATATTTTTTTCCCCCAACCAAATCTCCTCAAAAATTTGAATGACCCTGAATGTGTGGACCTATTTTTGAGTTTGTCCGGAAGTTTCTTGATTTTGATAGAGCACACATAAAAAAAAAAGATACAAGAAAATAAGACCTAATCCAAATAATTTAATAGTGTGTGATGTTTCAGTAACAGCATTGTTACCATCATCAGACAAAAGAATAATTAACACTTTCGACCCGAGCTATGCGATTTCGCGTCCTTTCCGATTTTGCATCAAGCCCGAAGTACGCGAATTTGCATCCTCGATTTTTCAAAATTAAATATAAAATCACCGGAGGCCGACATGAATTTGCGTCCACAGGGATCTTTTCCCATACCTTCTTGCCAATCTATCAGTGGGTTGGGGAGAATCTCAGCTGACCCAATGTACATGTAAAAAGTCTGCAAGGATGCAAATTCGTGTCTCTCGGGTCGAAAGTAAAAAAAAAAAAAAATTTTTTTAATTATTCTTTTGTCTGATGGTGGTAACAATGCTGTTACCGAAACATCACACACTATTAAATTACTTGGATTAGGTTTTTTTTTTCTTTTATCTATAATCCAAATTGTGCTTTATTATTCAAGACAAAAAAAAAGTTAAAATCTCTCCATTTATTCAACCATTTGTGTTGGTTCTCTTTTTATTGTTTTTTTTTCCCAATCTTCCCCCCCCCCCGTCAAGTTGGTCCTCCAGTTAGCAATTGTTCATTTTTTTTGGCTTATCATCAATTTGATAAGTAGCCCCTTTATTTCACACTGGGTCGTGTTTAACCTTGGGGACTAGTATTGCTGCAATTAACTCCAATTTCCACCATTTAAAAATTAATTAGTCGCACAATTATGAGTAGTGACGAGGTAGTACAATATTTGGATTATCGGAATACCAGGTAATAAGACCAAAAATCAAATATATAAGTGATTTATACTATACAGTAGAACCTCCATGAGAGGACACTCTCGCTAGAGAACACCTCTCTACAAAGGACAGTTTTCATTTGTAAAATTACCATTTTGACTATTTAGTAACTTTCTGGTATGAAGACACCTCTCCCTAAATACACTTTAGCTCTGCAATTAGGTGTTGTCCTTTACAAGGAGGTTCTACTGTATATATAATAGCACTGTTACCACTTCCCAACAATAGTTTCCCAATATTTACACAGATATGCAGTAGAACCTTGCTATAGTGAACCCTAATAGGACTGAGCCTTGATTCACTATAGCCATGGTTCATTATGTTATTATGTTAATATTGGGAATTATTTTATAGCTTTGTTATATTGGATGGCTGGCTATATCCCTGGATCATTTCAGTGAGGTTTTAAATTTATGTTCATTTAGAACACTTTTGTCTGATAAATGACCCAGGTTTGGCCTGGAACTGCCCAACAAATATCTTATTATAAAAAAATATAAGATGCTGCAACTCTTTTTATACAGTAGAACCTCCCTTTAGCGGACACCTCTATACAAAGGACAGTTTTCATTAGCAAAATTACCATTTTTACTATTTAGTAACTCTCCGCTAAGAGGACACAGGGAGGTTCTGCTGTATACTTGATTAAAGGAAACTTTCAAGCAAGCAGTGTCTTATGGTTTATTTTTGTAATTTGTCGAAACCCACAATCTTGTGATAATGATGTTGTTATAAACAAAGATTTATTGCCAGTAGTGTGATAAGGATAAAGCAGGGAAATATAGGCGCTGTTATTGAGTTGATTTGATGTTGAAACTACGATGGTGATTCCTTCCTCTTCTTTTTTTGTAAAGTTTGGTTAGATGGGATATCTTCACAACCCATCAAACCTAACATTCCCTGTGGTTGTTGTTCCAGACCTAATTCTGCCCAGAAAGCAGAGGCTGAAGGCCAATCACCAAGTGGACAAACAGAAAAGGTAAGTACTGATGACACCTCTTCTTCTTTCTTATCTTCACTCAATCATATTAAGGTATCAAGCTTGTAGTGTGTATCATGGAGTTTTATATTCACTTAAACAATGCAGGTTCTCCCAATATTTAGAAATTTCAGTATGGATCTGTAAATCATGCATATTCCCTTTGGAGAGATTGAAACACCTTTAATTCAATATAATACACTGCGACCTTTGATTGCAAAACGACACTTGAAGTTACACCGCATGAGTTTCTTTTCAATGAAAAATCAAAATTTTATTTCAAGGTGAAATATTGACTATTTCTAACCTTTTTGGATGAGGTGGATAAGAAATGGAAGCATTAAAACATGAATGTTTCTTTTTAAATATAAAACAAACTTCTAAAGAAATATTTGTGATTTAATGCTTCTTATATTCTTTCTTATATTTTAGATATTTGTTGTATCTTATCCCCTTATGTAAAGAGTACTCAAATTCCATGAGTCCATCCTCCTCAAGCATATTGGATATTTATCAACCCTTTTAGCCGGCCAATGGGAAAGGAAATATCTTTATTTACGGGGGCTGCTAACCAAAATAGATGATTTTTGAGCACCAGAAGGCCAACGGGAAACAACAACAATGAATTTTAAATAGGGAAAGCCCTTGCGGTCGACTTTACAGAGTAGTTGGTTCTAAAAGTTATGATTTTAAAATAAAAGAATTTTATATAACATATATATGCTGTTTTGAAAAATAAATATACTCAAGTATTTTTATATATCTTTTTTAGTAACACAATGTATAACATACAGTTGTAGATTTGTGTGAGGTTTGTTATTATTGACCATGTTTCGGTCACCATTTACAAGTTAAAACAAATCTTAGTCTAGATTTTCTCTAATAAAGTTGTAACCCACTTTAATTCAACACCCTGAGGGATTAGAATTTTTTTTTTTCAGTTGTAATTCAGTTGGTTAAAAATAATTGAAAATAGGCTGATTGGAATTTTTAAAAAGTTGAATTAATGAGGTTACAGTGTGTATCCATCCAAGTAATAAACTCAAGATACTAACCAAGAAACTCAAAGGAATCAATAGATCCATAGATTTGCCCGACATATATCATAGTGTAATTCCTCCTACCTAAATAATAATCTCTGGTTTCCCAATTTGTTTGTTCCTCACCTCACATAACCTCAATAGAGCAGTTAGCACTAAATAATAATCCATAGTTTTTTAAAAAATTAAACTGTATTATTTAAATCAGTATTTGCATATATCTCATATTTCCTACTTCTTTAAATATACAGTTAAGCCTGTGTGTGTGTGTGTTGTGTGTCTATAGCGCCCCCTCTAAATAGCGCCTCCCTTCTATAGCGGCCAATTTTAAATATGTAGTACCATGTGATATTTACATTAAAAGTGACCTGTCTATAGCACCCTATTTTGGTGAGTCCCAAAAGGGGGCGCTATAGACAGGTTTAACTGTATATGGATTTATTTGGTTTCTAAAAAGTTTTAGTATCGTAGTTATACCTGTCGTAGGGCTGTTGAGCCTGAAATCTTGTATTGCCGTTATATATAAAAATAAATGTTTCCCTCAGCGAATCGTCTTTTATTTATTGAATGTGTTGTGTTCAGAATTCAGAGAGCCGCTCCCAGGAGCTGAGAGAAGAGGAAGAGCTGCAGTTGGCCCTGGCGCTGTCCCAGAGTGAGGCAGAGATCCAGGAGGTAAGTCTGTCTGTCTGTCTATGTGGTCCACTCTCTCACCCCCTCTTGTCTCTCTCTCTGTAGCAACAGAAGAGGAAGTCTGCAGCTCCCAAGGCTGTCTTACCACCGGTATGTTCTACCCACACATAACACACTAAAACTGGGTTATAGACTACCCCAATATAACAACCTTTAGTTCCCTATAGCAATATAGTTCACTATAATTTTAACCTTAGAATTGGGGAATGGTTTCATTTTAGCGAGGCTTGTTTTACTGCGCCTCCATAAGGCTTTCTTTTGTAAAATCAAATAACTTGTCCTTTTATTCTTTATTTTCACCTCTTAATCATTTAAAGATATAAATACTTGTGGATTTTGAGTTTTATAATATCTGTGATTTAGTCATTAAGAGACTGGGGGCACTACTCAGGCCACTGACTTAGCTCCAATATGAAACTCTGACATGAGGAACAGATGACATGTTCAGCCACTCCTAACTTAGATTACAGACACTGTTCATTCTGTGTCCCTCTCTGTATAAGGAATCCTCACAATCAGCATGGCCAGCTGAACTCTTTTTTTTTTTTTAAAGCTTAATACTGCTCCCCTTTTTTCATTTTTCATATAAGCTTGGGGCTGGTAATGGAGGAGTTCAAAACTTTTTTTTTTTGCTTATTCCTAGTACATGTGGTACAGGCTATGATAATCAAGGTGGGTAGAAGTAGGCGACTGCTTTTACTGTAAGTGCACCACATGTAAAAAGCAGTTCGGCTTTGCACTTACAAATGTGCCAGAGCCCCGTTTGGTTACTTGCACGCGCTGGTGGGGTTGGACTTTTGCAAGAATCGGGGGCCATTGGAGCATTTGTTCAAAACTTAAATCTGGTCATCTATGAACAATGACCTTTCAGAGCTGTTGCAAGGTACCAAGTGTAACACACTCCCCCCCACCCTACAATTCCTAACCATACCATGGAGTACATCAAGACCCACAATATCCCATTGCAAAGCTCAAAATCCACAGAAGTTCATGTGAGTTGTTTATTATATAATTGTGAGGTTTTGATCTTTACAAGAAAGAAAGATTTTGCTTAAATTTTTTTTATCAAAGTGAAATGAAAGAAACTTTGGGATCCGATGAGGTTTATGCCTGGAAGCTTCCTGTATATTTCACTTTAATACAAAATGTTATGTCAAAATATTTCAGTTTTTAAATAATTATTTGAAGTTAGTTCCTCGAGGTTTATAGAGGCTACAAGGCTTTATAATTTTGGTGGCTGAGATGTAGAGGCAGCGCATGTTTGTACCCGAGAGCTTTCACATATCTGTGTTTTATCAAGAGATAGCTTGTGTGTTTGGTAGTGGTGACATCATGTGTTCTTTGATCAAGGTTCTATCAACAGGACCAGCCGAGAATCTACAGTGTTTTAGAAAGCATATTACTGCCCCCTTTCTCCTTTTCCATCTGAGATTGGGACCAGCAATGACAAAGTTTAGCCATTTTCTACATACACTCTTGGACAAAACTTGAGGAAATTGTACCTTTTAGCATGTATATCAGTATTCAGACAATAACTCTATTCAGACAATAACACAAAAGAACCCTTGCCATGTAAAAATAAACTTACTTTTAAAGAAATAGATACAGTAGCCAAAACAAAAATAAACAAGAACTGGAGGATCCCACCTAAGCACAGTTGGTACAGTGGAGTGGACCCAGGAAGAGCTCAGAACTTCAGACAGCATCAAACAACACTAACAAGATTTAGAACAGGCCATCTCAAGCCATTGAAGATAGAAAATAATAACAAAATCAACCCCACTTGCACAAAATGTAACTTGGCACCTACAGCTCCAGAACACATTTTAGCTTGCATTAGATGCACTAAACAGGACTTTTGGGAGAGGCCACTGCTTATCATAAAACAGCTCGAGGAACATGAACTCATGGAATTCGTTTAATATTTACACAAGGGGATAAGAAACAACAACAACAACTCTGAAAGATATTTGATACAGTGACCTTTATTGAAGATACACAAGATAACAAAGTGTGAACAAAATTGCCTCTGTCTCCTTCAAAAAAATAGATGACCGGCGACATCAAATACTTTCTTGCCATTTCCTTAAGTTTTGTCCATGAGTGTATATGTATAATTGTGGTATACCCTCAGTACAAATAGTGAGAATCTTTACTCGCCATGATTATCATGAGCTGGTACTACTTGTGTAGATATTTGGTTTACTTAGGTTTAACATGGGTAGTAAAAGATAGTCCTTAACTACCAACCTACCTTGGTTATCATTTTTTTTTTGCTTATCTCTAGTACACGTGGTACAGGTCATGATAATCATGGTGGGTAGAGGTAGACGACTGTTTTTACTGTAAGTGTACCACATGTCTACACATGTGAAAAGCAGTTCGACTTTGCACTTACAAATGTATATCAGCGTACTTGTGGTCTTGTTTGTTGAAAGTGAAGAGTGTGGAGTGAGTTTGTGTTGTTGTTGTTTCTTATCCCCTTGTGTAGAGATTACACGAATTCCATGAGTTCATGCTCCTCGAGCGAGAGGAAAGGCGTCTGCTTCCATGTTAGGAACAGCCTCAAACTACATGCAAAGTCAGACTTTCACCAAAGTGTGCCATGGTGCCATGATCAACTAAAGCTGCACCCCGACACCCCATTCCATGAGTGAGTCTGTGGTATCAGAGTGTGTGGTGCCACAGGAACAGATAGGAGCAGCAGGCAAGGAGGATCCAGAGCTGGCCTACTACCTCAACAGGGACTACTGGGAGAGCCGGCAGCAGGTCGATGACTCCCGGACCAGTCCCTTGCCTAGTGCTCCACCTGATGCCAAGACCCTCGTAGTTGAGGTAACCCTGACAAATGTTACGGGTTAACACACCGTTGACTTAACAAACAAACAACTTTCTTCGCTCCTCACAACTGAGAAGCTTAAAACTGCTTATGTTTGTCAAATAATTGACCCCTTTCTTGGGAAAAATGTCTTTCAGAGCATTTTCTTGCTTGGGTTGTGCACAGCTTTACTGTGGTTTCCTAGCTTGTACAAGGTTAACACACAAAGTGAAATTAATTAGGGCCTAAAGTAAAATAACATACAAAAAGCGTACACACAAGAGTACAATGACAACAACAAAAAAAAAAAAAAAAAGGACGTAAATAAAAACTCACAATTTGTTAAATATATATATAAAAACCAATATTTATATTTTATTGTAGCGTTGATAGGGAGCGAACCGGGGTTACACAGGTTTCCCAAGAGACCACCAAACACGGACACAGAAAATGCTTTAAGCGTATCCACAGAGCTCACTCCTGGGAAAGACTCCTTCGGCATACCTAGGGTCCCCCCTTATATACAAACATGGCCACATTTGTCTAATGACGTGGGAGATCAGTTCACTTAACAAACAAACAACATTCTTCCCTCCTCACAACTGAGAAGCTTAAAACTGCTTATGTTTGTCAAAATAATTAGACAAGACCCCTTTCTTGGGAAAAATGTCCTTCAGAGCATTTTCTTGCTCTGGGTTGTGCACAGCTTTACTGTGGTTTCATAGCTTGTCCATTTGGAAAAAAAACTTCAAATAAAACCAGATCTCCAATTAAACTCTGGGTCACATTTTTCAATGTTTTTTTTTTTTGTAATATTTTGTATGATGTTGGGGCAGCAACTGAACTGTAAATTCTCTTCTTACATTTGTTATTTATTTTATTTGGATACACTCAGCGCAATCTCTAGTTTGGAACGGGGTAAAGGAGGCAAGGAACTGGTGGTGCCATTGCAAATTTCTTCCTGGAATTATCCAGGGGATCACCAAGCCTGCCTTTTTTTGTCTTGCACATAGGAGTGGTGTGATCTGTGGTTTCACCTAGGTAGAGACCTGCATGGATGTGATGTTGTCACTGAGGAAGGCTGTCATGGTCTATGCTGCTCTCAAATATCAGGGACTCTTTTTAATATAAGACTTGGTGATTTCAGCCAATACCATAGGTTTTTTTTGTATATGTGTGTTCAGATTTTTAAATAATTTTAATATTATTCTCCTGCAATATTTGTGTGAATCTTGACAAAAAAAGGTTGGGGTGCGGCAGAAGCTCCAGAATGGGGAGGTGATGAACGGAGCAGAGGCCAACGAAGGCCAACTGGATGAGTTTGTGGGCCAGCTGCAGTCCACCATAGAGATCTTCCAGAACCGGATGAAGAGCAACTCCAGTCGGGGCCGGCCTATCGCCCTGGACACCTACGTGCAATCCCTCTTCATGTCCCTCACCAGCCAGCACTCCCACCTCATGCAGCTGGTGCAGGACCAGGATCAGGCTAGGGGTGAGTATACACTCTGTTGTTTGATCTCATGGAACAGCTTGAGGAGCATGGAGTTTGTGTAATTTCTGCACAAGGGAATATAAAAAACAACAGCATACACTGTTTGATCTTATGCAAAGCTTGAGGAACATGGACTTATGGAATTTGTTTAATCTCTGCCCTCATGGAACAGCCCGAGAAGCATGGAGTTTGTGTAATTTCTGCCCAAGGGGATATAAAAACAACAACATTCCCATCCATTTGATCTCATGGAACAGCTCATGAACTCATAGATTTCTTGTAATCTTTGCATAAGAGGATGTATAAGAAACAACAGCATACACTCCGTTTGATATCATGGAACAGCTCGTGGAGCATGGACTCATGGAGTTTGTTTGAATCTTGCACAAGGGGATATAAAAACAACAAGATACACTCCATTTGATCTCTTGGAACAGCTTGAGGATCATGGACTCATGGAATTCGTGTAATCTCTGCACAAGGGGATATAAGAAACAACAGCATTCACTCCATTTGATCTCTTGGAACAGCTTGAGGATCATGAACTCGTGGAATTCGTGTAATCTCTGCACAAGGGGATATTAGAAACAACAGCATTCACTCCATTTGATCTCTTGGAACAGCTTGAGGAGCATGAACTCGTGGAATTCGTGTATTCTCTGCACAAGGGGATATAAAAACAACAACATTCCCATCCATTTGATCTCTTGGAAAAGCTTGAGGAGCATGAACTCGTGGAATTCGTGTATTCTCTGCACAAGGGGATATAAGAAACAACATCTTACACTCCATTTGATCTCTTGGAACAGCTTGAGGAGCATGAACTCGTGGAATTAGTGTAATCTCTGCACAAGGGGATATAAGAAACAACAGCATTCACTCCATTTGATCTCATGGAACAGCTTGAGGAGCATGAACTCGTGGAATTAGTGTAATCTCTGCACAAGGGGATATAAGAAACAACAGCATTCACTCCATTTGATCTCATGGAACAGCTTGAGGAGCATGAACTCGTGGAATTAGTGTAATCTCTGCACAAGGGGATATAAAAACAACAAGATTCACTCCATTTAATCTCATGGAACAGCTTGAGGAGCATGGTCTCATGGAATTCGTGTATTCTCTGCACAAGGGGATATAAGAAACAACAAGATACACTCCATTTAATCTCATGGAACAGCTTGAGGAGCATGAACTCGTGGAATTTGTGTATTCTCTGCACAAGGGGATATAAAAACAACAACATTCCCATCCATTTGATCTCATGGAACAGCTCATGAACTCATAGATTTCTTGTAATCTTTGCATAAGAAACAACAACATACACTCCATTTAATCTCATGGAACAGCTTGAGGAGCATGGACTCATGGAATTCGTGTATTCTCTGCACAAGGGGATATAAAAACAACAAGATTCACTCCATTTAATCTCATGGAACAGCTTGAGGATCATGGACTCATGGAATTCGTGTAATCTCTGCACAAGGGGATATAAGAAAAAACATCTTACACTCCATTAGGGGACACCTCTTTAAATAGGACAGTTCTCATCATTGAAAAAAATTACAATTTTTACAGAGAAATGAAAAGATATAATTTTTGGATAATAGACTGAAAAAAAAAAAAAAAAAAGGTAACAAGACCGTATTTCCAAATGAATAAATTAAGCATGACGTTTCAATTACGCTATTATCAAAATGTCATGCTTAATTTATTTACTTGGATTGGGTCTTGTTAACTTATGACATTTTTACCAATTATCTGCTCTCAGGATATTTCTAACACTTTAAAAGATACGAAAATGTTGAGAAATATAGATGTACCGCCACACCATGTATATCACACACACACACACAAAGCCTTTATTAAGACATTAGTCTTATTCAGATTCTCCGTACAAGGTGCAATATCAGGAAAAGAGCAGCACAGGAAACCAGTAGTTCTGCAACTATATTACACCATGCATATCAAATAGCACAAAACAATCTTATAAATTGCAATAGAAAATGCCAAATTAAATGACTTACTTGTGGAAATGGTTTTACAATGCATGTGTGAAACAATTGCTTATTACTATTGTACTTTTGACAATATAAAAGTATATTATAAGTATATGACAATATATATTCCAGTAAATAATGTAATTTGGATCTGCTTTATTCACCTACGCCTTATAATATTCAATGCATCATCTTTTAACTCAAAAATTCACCTAGCCACAGAACCTGGGTCTAATTTATCATGAAATTTCATGATTGGGTTCCCAAGAGAACAACAGTCTTTGATTTCCTGACTTAAGTCTGGTCATCTACGGACAATGACTTTCCAGAATGGTTGCAGGATTTTCCCACTATGTACTAAGTGTCAACCCACAACCCCAAAACACATTATTGACTCATCCATTGATGTGCTCTACTCATCCCCCTGGTAGACACCATCAACAAGCTCTACAAGCTTGCTACCCTGATATGATTGAGTGGAGATAAGAAAGAAGTTGAAATATCAATGGAAGGATGTCTCAAAAGACAAGGGAATTGATTGCCCTGTGTGTTTCCAGCCCACTTTGAGAGTCTGCAGGACAAACTGGCCCAGGTGCGCGATGCCCGTGCAGCACTCGATGCCTTACGCCAAGACCACCAGGAGAGATTGCGTAGACAAGCTGAGGAAGCAGAAAGACTGAGACAAGCTCAGATGGCTCAGAAGCTGGAGATAATGCGCAAGCAGAAACAGGTAAAGTTGTGTTATCACTTGATGTCAACTTTATATTCAGTCACCTCAGCCAAATATTTTGTCAGAGATGACAGAAAGTCACCAAAACTTTAATGTGGTATGAAACTAATATCTGGATGAAAGAAGTAAGAAAAAAAATTAAAAGGTCAGGTGGGGGAGACATTAAAAATGAAAAAGACATATTTTGGCCGCTCACACGGCCATTTTAAATGCCGAACGCTATCTAATGGAATAAAAATAATCTAGGTCTGTTCCATAATATTTGGCCAACTCATTTTCTTGATAAATCAAGAAAAGCCAACCACGTACGCATTTTGGTCTGTTGTCCCTTGTTAGTATAATAAGGCTTTTTAAAGATCTTACAAATGTAAAATGTAGCTAAGCACCTGCAGCTCCAGAACATCTTTTGACTTGCATTAGATGTACTAAGCAGGATCTTTGGGAGAGGCCACTGCTTTCATTAAACAGCTCGAGGAGAATGAACTCATTGAATTTGTGTAATCTTTGCACAAGGGGATAAGAGTAAAACAAGTTCTTAGGATTTTGAATGGAACCACTGATTTATTATAGGGTAATCAATTCATTTATTGGATATGATCTTTGTGTGTTTTTCTTTTTTTTCCAACTATGTCTGATGTTATCCAGAGATGATGGGTTTCTTTAAGAGAGATTTTATTTATTATATCTCTAGCTAACAATGCTTAAAACCATCCCTTCTACAATAGAACATTTCAAACCTAGTAAAATAGTTTATTTAATAACATTTTAGTATTTTTTCAAGTTAAAAAAATAAATGTTCTCATATATAGAAAGGACCTTTTTTAAGCTCAAAAGATGGAGATAAATAGATACCAAAATAAACTCATTTCACAATTACTTATTTTTCATTTTAATTGAAAATAAGCGTGTAATTTAATAAATATATACAGTAGAACTATCTCTCTGTAAAGGACACACACAAGTTGCAGAACCCAAAGTGTCTTTTAGAGAGAGGTGTCCTCTTACCAGAGAGTTGCTAAATAGTAATAATGATAATGTTGGTGATAAAAGCTGTTCTTTTTAGAGATGTGTGCTCTAGTGGGAGTGTTCTCTAATGGAAGTTTTATTCTATATAACCCTACTGCAATGAGAAAGTTACGGTAGAGCCTCTCTCAGCCTCACTACAACAAGTTGCAGAGCCAAAGTGTCTTTTAGGGAGTTGTAGGTATTTTTAGAGATGAAAGTTGTCCTTTGTAGAGGTGTTATCTAGCAAGAGTGTCCTCTCATGGAGGTTCTCTACTGTATTGGGAAGACTGCCTGACTTCCAGCTGTCTAGACGTCATGTGGTATGTTGCAGGAGTACCTGGAGTACCAGAGACAGCTGGCTCTCCAGAAGATGCACGAAGCCCAGTACTATCAGGCTGAAGTCAACCAGCGGAGGTTTGGCTTCCCTCCACAGCCCTACTACCAACCTGGTCTGCCTGGGGCCTACATGCCACCACCACCGGCTCCTGGTGCTGCTGCCCCAGACCAGCCTCAGCCCATGTATAACATCTACCATGTGCCAGGTAACTCTATATGTACACTGTTCTTTGTTTTCCTTGTATGTACACATATATGACAGTGGTTCTGCCCTTCTCAAGTTGTTTGATTAATTTTTCTGTACCTAGATGAGGATATTCTTGACATTTCTTTTAGAAAAATTCCCCTTGCATGTATGTTTTTCTAATGATTTAGTTTTATACATTATTGTCTTGAACTTCTGCATGCATGCATGCATATTAATTTTATAATGCATTAAATTTTTTGTCCAAGTTTTTACATGGATTACATGGCTGTAAATCAGATATATCATTAATTCAGATATTTTCTCTGAACCCTTCTGAAGTAAATGTTGTACTCCAGTTAAGTATGTTAAAAGCAATTAACAAATTCAATACAAACCATCGTAATGCTATGTAGATATGTTCTATTGGTATGCAGGTGCTATGCCAGGAGTGATGGCTCCAGGGCCACAGGGAGACTACCCTCAGTCCCCACCCCGCCCTTCGATAGTGCCAGCCCACCATCTCCCGCCTCACATGATGGCCCCTCCCCCCACCACAATGGCTCCGCCTCCCAACTCCATGGCTCCGCCCACATCCATGGCCCCGCCTCCGAACTCCATGGCTCCGCCTCCCAACTCTATGGCTCCACCTCCCAATTCAATGGCTCCGCCCACAATGGCCCAACCTACTGCAATGGCTCCGCCTCCTAATTCCATGGTCCCGCCCCCCAATTCAATGGCCCCACCTACTGCAATGAATAATCTTCCCCCGGCAGACTCTGCCCCCAATGCCATGCCACCAGTTGCTAATACAAGTGTGCCCAATCCCGGCATGATGGCTGCACCCCCCACGACGACAGTTCCCACCATGGCACACCAGAACATGATGCACATGATGCCCCCAGCTCCACCTGTGGCCAGCGGAGCTGAGGACGGTTGCCTCATCTCCTTTGACTGATCTACCTAACGGAACATTGCAATTCCACTCTTCTTCTTCTTATTGTTTATTATTATTATTATTGATTATATTATTACTATACTATATATTTAATTTTTTTTTATATAGAACAATATTCAATCATGCTCTATTCATGTTGTTTCTTTCCCTTTCTTTTTTTCCTTTCCCTATCTCTCTCTTTATCTTTATATATATATATATATTAAAAAATGTTCTCTTTATAATTACTTTTTTTTAATTTCTCTATTTTTTATTGTTAGTGTTGATTTAAAAAAAAAATAAAAAACTCTCTTAGATTAATTTGACATTTCTTTTGATTGGTCACTTTTTTTTTTGGTAAGTTCCTTAAACTTTTTATCTTCTTTTTTATTTTTTCCATTCCGCAACTTGTAATTTTTTAACTCGCTGTAATTTCCACGTGGCAGCCATAAACTCTCTTGATTTGCAATAGATGTAATTTTGAGAAAAAAAAAAAAGGTGTACAATAAATTTGATCACTTCACAGCTGGAGTTTTTTTTGTTTATTGTTCACACTGAGGTGGTATTTATCTCTAGTGTTGTGGTGTTTTTTTTTTTTTTTGCTTATTCCTAGTACATGTGGTACAGGCCATGATAATCATGGTGGGTAGAGGTAGGCGACTGCCTTTACTGTAAGTGTACCATATGTGAAAAGCAGTTTGACTTTGTACTTACAAATGTGCCAGAGTCCAGAGTGTTGTGCCGTGATTGTTTATTAAATTACAGTTAAACCTGTCTATAGCGCCCCCTCTTGGGACTCACCAAAATAGAGTGCTATAGAGAGGGGGTGCTATAGACAGGTCACTTTTTATGTAATTCACATGGTACTACATATTTAAAATCGGGCGCTATAGAGAGGGAGGCGCTATTTAGAGGGGGCGTTATAGACAGGTTTAACTGTATATAAAGAAGTAATTGGTCACTTGAATTGATTTTGATTTGAATTAGATTTTTATTAAGACTTGATTCAGATTTTAAGAGTTTTTTTTTTTGTTGCTCATTCTGTGGGGTGGTACATATCCCTAGGTTTTCAACTGCTATGACCCGGGATCAAATCCCACATTGGGCTTTTTTTTCTGATTAAAAAAAAAATACTCCAATGGCCCCTGATTCTTGTAAAAGTCCAACCCCATCAGCGAGTGCAAGTAACCAAACAGGGCTCTGGCACATTTTTTGTAAGTGCAAAAGTCGAACTACTTTTTACATGTGTAGACATGTGGTGCACTTACAGTAAAAGCAGTAGCTAACTACCTACCATGATTATCATGGCCTGTACCATGTGTACTAGGGATAAAAAAAAAACATCCTTAGTGTTGTGATTGTTCATTAAATTATATAAAGAATTACTTGGTCATTTGAATTGATTTTAAATTAGATTTTTATTATAAGAATTGATTCAGATTTAAGTTTTTTCAGTAAAAATTGAAATTTTCTGGCAATGTATGTCTTTCGACATATAAAATATCATCAAATATTATCTCTACAGACAAGTTATTGAATGAGAGGGCTTGGTTCATTCACTCAGTGGGTTCTCAGATGGTAAGAAAGAAGAAAACGTTTTTCAGTTTTTATTGAAACCCAAAAAAGGTTCCGGATTTAGATTTTTTAAAAAGTGTTTTTCACAAAGAATTATATACATTGAATTGTGTGTGACTTGAATTAAAATAATGTAGTAAAATTACAGATTTTCCAATTATTATGAATAAAATTATGTTCATAAATATATTTTTGTATTATGTTATATATGGATGGTGCGTTATTGCTTTGTATTAATTTATTATATATATATATATATATTTTTTATATTATATCTAGTACACATGGTACAAGCCATGATAATCATGGTGGGTAAAATAGGCAGCTGCCTTTACTGTAAGTTCACCACATCTACACATGTGAAAAGCAGTTCGACTTTACACTTACAAATGTGCCAGAGCCCCGTTTGGTTACTTGCACTTGCTGGTGGGGTTAGACTTTTGAAAAAAAGTGCCCAATGCGGGAATCAAACCTGGGTTTTAGCAGCCATAAACCAACGTTTTAGACCTTCTTTCCACTGATCCCCAAACCACATCATTGACTGTATTGACTCATCCATTGATGAGCTCTACTCATCCCCAGCAGATATCATCAAAAGTCTCAAGCTCTATGCGCTTGATACCCTAATATGAATGATTGAAGATAAGAAAGACTCATCCCCAGCAGACACCATCTCAAGCTCTACAAGCTTGATACCTTGATATGAATGATTGGAAATAAGAAAGAAGAAGAAGACTCATCCCCAGCAGACACCATCTCAAGCTCTACAGGCTTGATACCCTGATATGATTGAGTGGAGATAAGAAAGAAGACTCATCCCCAGCAGACACCATCTTAAGCTCTAGGAGCTTGATACCCTAATATGAATGATTGAAGATAAGAAAGAAGACTCATCCCCAGCAGACACCATCTTAAGCTCTATGAGCTTGATACCCTAATATGATTGAGTGGAGATAAGAAAGAAGAAGAAGACTCATCCCCAGCAGACACCATCTCAAGCACTACAGGCTTGATACCCTGATATGATTGAGTGGAGATAAGAAAGAAGAGACACATCCCCAGCAGACACCATCAACAAGCTTTACAGGCTTGATACCCTGATATGAATGATTGAAGATAAGAAAGAAGAAAGACTCATCTCCAGCAGACACCATCTCAAGCTTTACAGACTTGATACCCTAATATGAATGAGTGGAGATAAGAAAGAAGACTCATCCCTAGCAGACACCATCAACAAGCTCTACAAGCTTGATACCCTAGTATGAATGAGTGGAGATAAAAAAGAAGAAGCCTCATCCCCAGCAGACACCATCAACAAGCTTTACAAGCTTGATACCTTAGTATGATTGAGTGGAGATAAGAAAGAAGGACTCATCCCCAGCAGACACCATCAACAAGCCTGATATCCTAATATGATTGAGTGGAGATAAGAAAGAAGAAGAAGACTCATCCCCAGCAGATACCATCTTAAGCTCTACAAGCTTGATACCCTGATATGATTGAGTGGAGATAAGAAAGAAGAGACTGATCCCCAGCAGACACCATCAACAAGCTTTACAAGCTTGGTACCCTGATATGATTAAATGGAGATAAGAAAGAAGAAGAAGAAGCAAAAAAAGTTGCTGTAAGAGATCAAATGCACTATGCAATAGAATCTCTCTCTAAAGAACAATACCTAATTGCAGAATCAAAGTGTCCTTTAGGGAGAAGTGTCCTTATACCTGTGAGAACAGCTAATTGGTAAAAATGATCATTTTGTCCATGAAAACTGTCTTTTGTAGATCTGTCTACTCATGGAGACTATACTATACTAGCCGAATGACCCGGGCAACGCCCGGGTTTTACCCGATTAAATGTTTTTATTCAAATACTATTTGTTACAATTATAAATTGGAGCCGTGGATGTCCCTCTTGTGAAACGTCCCGTTCCAAACTTTACATGTACATTAGGTCAGCTGGTATTACCCCCCATTTTCACCGCTAGAGGCGCGAGCGAAAGAGCAAATTTGCAAATAACACGACGGATATTCGGGATAGAGACCTGAAATTTTCACTAAGAGTTTTTCCAGATTCTACTTTATATACTGTTAAAATTTCAGTCAGATTAGTTACGTATTGTGGACGTGTATAGTTGACAAACATACATACATACATACATACGCTGACTTTTATATATATAGGGATAATAATATGAGTTTTAAAAATGGTAAAAAAAAAAAATGCATCGGCCGGGAATCGAACCCGGGCCGCCTGCATGGCAGGCGAGCATTCTACCACTGAACCACCAATGCTTATAAGAAATGGCCCTATTTGGGTATTTATTCCATTCACAAAAGCAAACGATGACAGAATTGATTGTTGATGACTCTGATACTTGTATATTTTAATAGAGATGCCATACATTAGAAAAAGTTGTAGAATAAATAAATTTTATTTACATCAAAAAAACAATTACAAGAGAAAATAAATAAATAAAATAACAAATGGCCCAATATCTCTATATACAGCTATCCCCTCAAACCTTCAGAGATTCATTTTATAATTGAATCATTTATAGACATTTCCCACAAAGATGGAAAAAAAAAACACAAACACATAAATAAGAAGAAATTAGGGTAAATGATTAGCTAAATATGAAAAAAAGATTGCTAATGAAAAGGGGGGAAAAAAAGTACTCCATAGTAAATACTGACTGAAACAAACCTAGGAATGTATACTTCAGAAACCATAACATTTTTATCTAGAACATGTGTGATAGACAACTTGTGTTAAATCTCTCTTCAATGTTAAGACACAATTTGGATTATAGATTATAAACACAAGGTAATAAGACCAAATCCAAATAAATAAATAGTGTGTGATGTTTTGGTAACAGTGTTGTTACCATCTTCAGATAAAAGTACTGAATGCTGCTAAAGTACTGAAGTTCCAGTACTTTTGTCTGAAGATGGTAACAACGCTGTTACCAAAATGTCACACACTATTAATATATTTGGATTAGGTCTTATTACCTTGTGTTTATTCTCTTCAATGCATTTCTTAAGTACTACAGTTGGGTGTTTGAAAAGTCTGCGGTTAATATTGAACACTTATATAAACACAAGGTAATAAGATCAAATCCAAATAAATAGTGTGTGACATTTCGGTAACAGTATTGTTACCATCTTCAGATATTTCAGTACTTTTGTGTGATGGTAACAACGCTGTTACTGAAACGTCAAACACTATTTGGATTAGGTCTTATTACCTTGTGTTTATAATCTATAATTCAAATTGTGCCTTAATACATGAACACTTATATGTAATCAAGTAGCTTACAATATGCAAGAATTGTGTGAGAATTCTGATAAACCTTTCTAGCATATTTCTTGTAGGGTAAGAGATCTCTAACTATTAGATACAAGGTATTATAAAGCACAATTTGGATTATAGATTATAATACAAGAAAATAAGACCAAATAATTTAATAGTGTGTGACGTTTCTGTAACAGCATTGTCATCATCATCAGACAAAAGAATAATACAATTTTATTCTTTTGTCTGATGATGGTGACAAATGCTGTTGCTGAAACATCACACACTAATAAATTATTTGGATTAGGTCTAATTTTCTTGTAGATATAAGGTAATAAGACCAAATGAATAAATAGTGTAATGGCAAACTTTCAATCAAAAGAGATTATGAGAACAGGTCTTAATCTAGTATTTCAATAAAGTAATTTCCTTTATCAAATTAAGGTGGAAGGCTTCCAAGAATGTGAGTTTCACTTTACAAATATTTGATATCTTCATGTTCTGACAGTTTTCTGAACTGAAAATATTTGGGAATGCCAGAAAAACTGAGAAATGGGAATAAATGTGAAAAAAAACGCGAGTTCAAAGAAAATGCTTGGAGATAAGAAAGACATTTTTAAAAAAAGATTGAAAAATTCAGTGTGGCAACTTGGCATGTTCTTGCCAGGTGGTTAGCCCAGTGAAAAAAGGTAACGCCCTCAGAATAAAGAATAGATTTTTGTAAAAAAGAAGCAAGTTCAAAGAAGATGTATACCAGATGTATCACCAAAAAGAACGTTGAAAGGTTAATAATTTTAGACTGGGGCAATTTGCTCTGTCGGTTTATCCGGTTAGATAAGTTTATATATATTTTATAACAGAAAAAAAAACTTATTATAACCTTTTAAATTCTTTATTCCTACGTTTAAAGTGAATCGCTGTCACCCTTAAGGTTTATTTCCCTTGTGAAAAGGATGACAGATGGTCACTGAAAAACGTTGGAATAAATAATTTAAAAGGTTGTAGAATTTAGATTTTATCGCATATATAATTAAATATGTAAATATATTATTTTTCTCTAGAAAAAAAAAAAACGTAAAAAGAATTTGAAAAGATGATAAAGCACAATTTGGATTATAGATTATAAACACAAGGTAATAAGACCAAATACAAATAAATAAATAGTACTTTTGTCTGAAGGTTGTAACAACGCTGTTACCCAAACATCACACTCTATTTATTTATTTGGATTTGGTATTATTACCTTGAATTTGGAAAGATGTGTAGTAGATTTATATATAAAAAAAGAAAATAATGGTAAAGAAAAACAATTTCAGCGGGACAATTCGACATGCCTTGCCAGTTTATCACAAAGATAAAGGAAACGACAACAAAACAAAACGATGTGAATAAAGAAGAAGGACCAAGAACAGAGATCTCAAATAAAGAACTAGAATAAAAAGAGGTGTCAACGTGGCAACTCAGCATGCTCAGTGGGTCTGTCCAGCGGGTAGTTGTAGAGAAAGACGGCCAACATAACCAGCCCGGCCCCAGCCAGGAATCCCGGGCCTGGGGAAGCGTGGAAGAGAATCGCCATGGCGCCTGTTGCCATCACAATGGAGACAGAAGCGCCGAGCGTCTTGTGCAGGTTATCCAAGTGCCTCATGACCAGCGAGACGGTGATTCCTGACCCCGCAGACAAGGCTATCAGCGCCCAGACGGCATGGGTATAGCCGAGGAAGAATCCCTGTTCCCTAATCTTCGCCCAGTCCCCTCCTAGACAGGTGACGCCAGCGGCCATCGTGCCCAGCACGTACATCTGGAGATTCCTCACCCAGAACGGCACCGTGGAATGTTTCAGCAGCTTCTCGAAGTAGACCCCTGCACACAGAGACACTGCTTTCAGCCAGGAACATCTATATTGGAGAGGATTGTTGACAACAAAACCACACCAAAGAGGTTTATTTTTATGATGAAAGAGCATTTAATATTATCGTGCAATTGAATGTTACTGATAGTCCACTGTTAACTATTAAAAAAAATCTTGAATCGTAAAGAAACGGTGAATATCCTCTTGTCGAGTCTGCGACGTACGTCTTCGGCGTATTCTGCATTACGCTGACGAGGGAAAACAACCCGAAATGCGTACTCTCTCCTGATAATTCAACCAATCAATACCTTTATTAAGACCTTTAGTCATATATACAGATTCTACTGAGATATATACAGCAAAGGTCTCTCATCAGATACTCTGTTTCGGTTTAAAGACTCCTCATGATTTTACCTGACATAACAGTCTAATAATAGACTACCTCCAGGAGATATTGGGTCAATTCATGTTTTTAGGCCTTATGGTATCTCTCATGTGAGACTATTATATAGTTGTGTATACTTCTTGTATTTTAACTTGCCCTTCTTAATTGTGGATTTAGTTGAGTATCAAATGAAATGTCAAGCAAGTGTGGCGACAGAGAGAGGGGGCTAGACATTCTATTTAGGGTCCAGAAGCTAGCATAGACTAGGCGTTTCTTAGAGTAGAGAGACGCTAGACCCTTCCGGTCACTTCAAATATAAATCAAGAAAACAGGGGGACCTGGAACATTTAAACTAGACGCATTCTACATGTTCACTTAGAGCTATGAGCTGACATCAATAGAAGTATATGGCCGGGTCACGTTATTTGTTCAATGGGAATTGAAGCTCCTGCTTCTCTGCGAATGCTTCAATTCACTCCACTACTGTCAACTCCGCTGTTTACAACTTCACCACATGTTGAGCCGACAGACCTGGCCGAGCGAGAGAAGCCAATACTTCAGGAACAAAGGCCGAAAACGGATCTAGATACCTGAGAAGCCGGAGATGATACAGATGACCACCATGGCACTCAGCCCCGCGGCCAGACTTCCCCCCGCGGGATCCCTGTGCGGTAGCAAGCCCGGGGAGAGCTGCACGAGGCACACGCCGGAGAACAGCACACTCAGGGCTGCCCACTGCCCGCGGGTGATCCTGACGTCCAGCAGGGTCCGCATGAACACTGCCGTCGTGAAGATTTTCAACTGTACAGTTACCTGTACCACACATTTATACAACATATTGCACACATCAAAACGTATCATTGTTGTATATACATTAATTAATTGTTACCATAGAGTGTGTGTAAGCTCACAGGTAAATAGGCGCTAACCGAAAGAAAAAAACAAAGTTCCTTTGTTTAATATTAGTTTCCCTTTTATATTTTGTTCTCTCTCTTGTAAATCAATAAATATAATGTTTATTTAATAATTATTGGAATCAGTTTCATTAAAAATTCTAAGCAAAGTCAACAATTTGTATATGATATTTGAAACAGCGCATCTACAGGCACCTTGAGCACTCCATACAACGTCATAGCACCTCTGTACACACGTCATTCTACCAAATACATGTGGTACAGTCCATGATGATCATGAAGGGGTAGTTAGCTACTGCTTTTACTGTAAGTGAACCACATGTCTACACACATAGAAAAAAAAAAAAACAGTTCAATTTTTACATTTATAAGTGTACCAGAGCACCGTGAGAAGACACTCGCACTAGAGGACACCTCTCTATAAAGGACAGTTTTCATAGGTAAAATTACCATTTTTACTATTTAGAAACTCTCCGGTAAGAGGACACCTCTCCCTAAAGGACACTTTAGCTTTACAATTAGGTGTTGTCATTTACAGGGAGGTAGTTCTGGTGTATATTTCAAAAGGCAAAGTTCAGTATAGTAGATGATACGTACTGTATAGGTAGCTGGGTCGAGGTTAGTCAGCGCATAGTAGTAGAGGTTGTTCTGGACGGCGTAGAGAGAGGCGGGCACGAGGATCCGTAGGGCCTCCCGCGGGCCGTCGGTGACGAGGACGGTAGACAGGCGGGGCAGGGAGCCGCCGCTGAGGACCAGCAGGGCCGTGAGAGCGGCGAACAGCTTGGAGCACTCGGTGAGCAGCACGGCGGTACTGGCGAGGTACCGCGGGCCTGGCTGACGGCGAGTGTAGGCGGTCAGGACGTCGGTGGTAGCACCGCATAGACATAGCGCTCCCAGCAGGATCGGCTTCAGACATTTGGATCCACTCGCTGCTGCTACTGCTGGGAAACGCATAGTATCCTTTAAATATATATTGAATTAAATATTGGAACAGAAGAATATTATTCTCTCTTCCTTGATGTAATTCCTAGAGAAATAGTATTATTGTCTCTTAATCAACACAGATCACAAATTATGATATTTTGCTACTATGCAAATTTTTCTATCCTTGCTCATCTCTTTGATGCAAATATGGACAGGGTAGTTGGCGACTTCTGTATATGCCCTAGGAACACCTAGACTAATTAACTAAATAAATAAATAAAAAGCAACTAAGGCCTTACATTTGGCTTCCTTCATTTTCTACGTGACATGTTCATTAAAATAACGTGCTATATATGCAAATATACATATTAGCATTGTAGAACGACATTCATTGTGAAGAGTAATGGTAATTAATCCTTTCATACTTCATTCCTAAGGTTAGAAATAAATTTCGATTTTTCGTCCAAAAGAAACACATTCGGGATATTTTCCAAATGTCGTTCTACAATCATAAGCCGCATTATATTGTATTACATATTAGCATGTTAACGGACTTTTGAATATTCTGAATTTGAAACTATGACATCCTTCTAGACTTAACTCTTTTATAAGTTGTCAAAGTTACATCCATATAGGTCAAATAGTGATGTATGTGGAACAAACATAAGCATTTTTTTTTTAAATTCCATAGATAAGCAGCATATGTTACTTCACCTTTCAGTTAATAGATAGCATGCTGATACACTCATGGACAAAACTTCAGTTGTAACTTTTAGCATATATATCGGGATTAAGACAATAACTCTTAAAGATATTTGATACACACACACACAGTGATCTTTATTGAAGACACACGAGATAACCAAATGTGAACAAAATGACCTTAAATAAAAATAAAAATAGACGACCGGCGACAACAAAGACATTCCACTTAAATTTTGTTCATGGGTGTATTTTGAAGTTTCCTAGGAACGAACAATCTGATAACCGACCACTTCTCAGAATCACCACCTCTCTATAAAAATAAAAAAAAAATTGGTGTGAATTAATTGAACCTCCAATAAGAGACCACACAAGGAGATCCGAGTTCTCTATATTTGATCCGTTCTCTCACGTCAGGTTCATTAGGCATCCCGAAACAGACCCAACCTGCCCTCACTGCTCAAAAGAACCACAGGCAGTTGATCATCTTCTCTTCAGCTTTCCAGAGATATAAGATTAAAACAGATGTTTGGACTGACCCACCTCAATTCTACATCTATGGCCAAACTCAGCATGGAACTTCCTGGTCAACTGGTTCAACTCAGCAATCAAAACAGGACGCGATTAAAAGCGCTTAGCATTAGTCCATACTAGTGACTTCCCGGGTAGTTGGTGTTCTGCACTACCTGGTTTATAAATATCTTTCTGTCAGGTTCTAATGTAGAAATAAATTTATTACGTGAGTCCGTCACACACATGCGAATCGAGACCTCGAGCTCACATTTAATATAGAACTTCCGCCGCTTAACGCAACCACTGAGTTAAAAAAAAAAAAAAAAACACTGTGCATGCTGATTGGCTAATACATTCAATCATAATTTACCTTAATGGTCATGTGTGTTAGTATATAACCAATCAGATAGCGAATAAAATGGACAGCATATATTTGTCCTGACAAAGACAAAAGATTTTTGTCGAAACGTTGAGAAAATAAAAACCTCCAACTGGCCGAAGTGTCTATTTGTCATATATATATAGATATTGTGACTTACCTGACTGTAGGAACGATGTATTGATGTGATACATCGATTTGTTGGCCATTTGTGCCAATGACTTCCAAGCAATTGAGAATAGAATATATAATATCGATTGACTCGGCGAAGACGATATGATATTCATTTCTACGATAATTGCTTAATTCCACAGCCTTTCTAAATCATAGAGGGTGAAAACACGAGGGAATATTTATCGAAAATGTAAGTATAGATGAGAAAGCAATTTGCATACACCGCTACTATCCAAAATTCAATGAATTTTGTTGATTCTCTGTTGATGGCTGTTTGTTCTGGCTTTGGTTGGCTGTTAATTCTCTACAAAAGGGTGGGCTATCAATGGACACAGTAGTAAAATTTGTTCAAACGAAATTGATATTTTTGACAAGATATTAGTTAGTCGACTTTTGCAATATTGTCTCCATACAGTGATCTGAAGTGAAACATAGCTGTTATCAGTGACAACAAGGATATAGAGATAAGCCTGGGTTGGTTCCTGGTGAGGAAAAAACCAGTTAACTATCTGGAATCAATGTTGACATTTATTATCAGTAATTTCACTGAAGTACGGTATAAAGATACACTCAGAGTGTTATGGACAGCTACCCCGCGCACGGCCAAGTGCGCTAACTGCTTAGTCAAGGGCCTCTCTGCCGACTACGAGGCAAGATCAATGTCTTGCCCAACTGCCAGAGCTAGAGCTGCAAAGGTCTAGTCCTCCCGCCTTCTTCCTGCCTCCTAACCTCCGCGGACCCAATCCGGCCTAACCTGCCTCTTCCTTAACGGAGATCCTGTTCCTAGCCTCTCCAGCCTAGCCATAGTGGTTTGTATATATTCCGCTTTACGCGGCCATTGGGGCTCTAAAATCATTTTATTTTGGTTAGCAGCCCCATAAATAAAGATATTTCCTATGGACAGCTAAAAAGGACAAAAATTTCATGATTAAATGAAATTAATCCTGGTAGATCCCTAGAATACCATAAAAAGGTAAACAAAGAATGACTTACTTCGAAAACATAATGAGATCAAATAGATTAGAGGAGATGTTGGGAAAAATTAAAGGGAGAGAAGAAAGAGAGGAAGACCTCCAATGAGCTGGCTGAAAGTAAACAAGGAAGCGATATGGAAGGTCACTAGATAAGCTTCGAGTAATGGTCACTAACAGATCAAATTGAAGAAAATTTGTCCATATAGGCTCACTAAAAGTCAGACTGAACTTGATGGACATAACAACAACAACTTTACAAAACACTTATGTGAGAAACATCTACTTTGGATAATTCTTCTTCTTTCTTATCTCCACTCAATCACACTAAGGTATCAAGCTTGTAAAGCTTGAGGCTTTTGATGGTGTCTGCCGAGGAAGAGTAGAGCTCATCAATAGATGAGTCAATACAGTCAATAATATGTCTTGGGGTTGCAGGCTGACACTTAGTACATAGTGGGAAAACCCTGCAACCATTCTGGAAAGTCATTGTCCGTAGATGACCAGACTTATGTCTGGAAATTAAAAACTGTTGTTCTCTTGGGAGGACAGAACCGGTGCTTGTCCCTTCTGCTCTGTACCAGTCATGTGCAGCATTAGATTTCCATTCCTGCAGGTATTGGGTTTTGATGGTACGGAGGAGGTCTCTTTCGCCTAGTTGGGTGTAAGATTCTCTGACTTCAGGTAGGCCTAGAGAATTTGGATAATTAATTAAGAAATATAAATATTTTTGAAAATATACACACTATTTCTAAGGCAATTAAGAGAAAGACATTTCTTCTGATCGTGAAACTAGAAGGCTTGCGCCATCTGTCAGAATAAATATCAACTAATCGCTGATTTTTTAAAAATGATTCCAGAATGGGTCAAAATACCGTTTCTTGATTAATCAAGCAAAGCTAACCACCAATTCGAACTGATCTTGAAGAACCCTCATCTTAAAGGCTTGTATTCCATAACTGGGACTCTTGAACAGCATAACTCTTCGGGAACCATGACTAGATCACCTTATATTCCCATACTCGGTCAAAAGTGAAAACTATCCATTCGAATTATCCATTTTGATCTCGGTAGTCCTATGAGGGTCAATTTCTTTGGCAGAAAAAAACTTTATTGTCTCTCGACCATTGTAGATTTATTCTCCAGTTTTGACTTTCTTAAGGATAAGCTTTCAACGTACCAGAAATCTTAAAGACATTCATAGTATAGAGAGGGAAAACGAGATGAACTATATATAAGATTAAAAAAAGGACCAGATAATACCAGTAAAACTGAATTTTCGTATTTTTCTCCATCTTCTCTTATTCTTTCTTATCTACACTCAATCAAATTAGGGTATCAAGTCTGTGAAGCTTGAGATGGTGTCTGCTAGGGATATGAGTAGAGATCATCAATGGATTTGCTAATGCAGTTAATGATGTGGTTTGGGATTGAGAATTTCACTTAGTGCATAGTGGAGAAAACCTTGCAACCATTCTGGAAGGTTATTGTTCATAGATGACATAAGTTTGGAAATCAAGGACTGCTGTTCTCTTGGAAGGAGAGAATTGATGCTTTTAGCACACATTTAAAGGGATTAAATAAGAGGTAACTTTACCGTAAATCACTTGAAACAATGTGAGTACTAACAGGACATTATTGGGCAAAGCCAGAACATTTTTGGCAGATTTCCAACATGTTTGGGTAGAAGCTGTGAACACAGCTGCCGATTTATTTAATCTACTCTCATTGAGAGAGACAAACTTAAGGAAGATGTGCCTTTTAGGATTTATATCGGGATTAAGACAATAACTATGAAAGATATTACAGTGACCTTTATTGAAGACACACGAGATAACCAAGTGTGAACAGAATTGCCCCTGTATCCTAAAATGATAATAATAATAGACGACCAGCGACATCAAATACATTCCACTTCCTAAGTTTTGTCCATAAGTGTATATCCCATTCTTTCTCTGTCTTTATTGGCGATCTTCAACAGACATCGTTATTCTCCCAATCACATTATTCTAATTTTTATAATATATATAATTATTCTGAAAAAATATATATATATAGAGCAATCCATACTTAAATCATTAGATAATAAAAAGGCATATATTGGATTGGATGAAAGATTTATTTGCCAATATTTCGGTTGGCTGAACGCCAACCTTTATCGAGGCATTACATTTTTGTATACACACCATTTGTGTAAACAATTTGTATACCATTTGGGGGAACATTTGTGTATACAAAAATGTAATACCTCGATAAAGGTTGGCGTTCAGCCAACTGAAATATTGGCAAATCAAATAAATTGATTTGAACATTGAGTTTCTTTGAACTGTTGACTTTGTGATGTATGTCAGGTATAACTGGGGTGTGACAAAAGTTGGATGTCACATGTTATAACCGATCTGTTAGGGGTCGGTGGAAGGATGGTCTAAACCGTTGGTTTTCGACTGCTACGATCCGGGATCGAATCCCGCATTAGGCACTTTTTCTTGATAAAAAAAAAAATTGTTCAAATGACCCCTGTTTCTTGCAAAAGTCCAATCCCACCAGCGAGTGTAAGTAACCTAACAGGGCTCTGGCACATTTGTAAGTGCAAAAGTCGGACTGCTTTTCACACGTATAGATATGGAGTGCACTTACAGTAAAAACAGTCGTCTACCTCTACCCACCATGATTATCATGGCCACATGTACTAAGAATAAGAAAAACAAAAGGCTTTCAGAGGGATACGTTTCTTTAAATATTTTCGAATTTACCAAGCTCCCTAGTTTTAGAGCATGAAAGTCCTACTTCAGGAGAAAACATGATAAAACAAATTACCAAAAAGACACCATTTAAAATATAATAAAACTATTTTACATAATTTATTTTCGTAAATATTGAGGCTGCCTGGCCGGCATTCATATTTCTTGCCTGTACACACACAATGTGTACTACGGATAATAATAATAAAATAATAACCGATTTAAAAATCTACTAAACCAATAACGTATTTTAGTGTATTACTCCAGTACTAAACGTAAGGATATCATGATTGACAGAATGTGCCACAAAACCAGTTTTATCTTAAATCCACAGTATCCTGGTTAACATGATGTATAACTCCGTCTTTGCCGGTCCCAAGCCCGGATGAAAAAGGAGGAGGGGGAGCAGTAACAAGCTCGCTAAAAAACCTGGGCTCAGCTGGCCCGGCTGATAGTACCCTGTAAGGGCTCCTAATCCAGGTATACAGGATGAGTCTGTACTCCATGTTAGGAGCGGCTGCACATGGTGTCTGTCCCTCATGTCAGAGACGGCCATTTCATATTGGAGCTAAGTCGGCCTGCTACTGAGTAGTGCTCCCAGTCTTAATGACAAAGGCATTCTACTTCACCTAATATGATTGAGTGGAGATAAGGAAGAAGACATGATGCATTAACACCCCATCTTTTATAAGAAATTTAAATTATTTTTGAAACGTATGATTACGTTTTAAATAAAATAATTTTCTACTGCCTTTATTGCAATGCTAATTTAATGGGAGGGCCTGGTTCAGTGGTGAATTTTCCTATATATTTAACATTGAAGTAAGGAAAATAGATTTTTTGTTGTTGTATATATATTAATTAATTGTTACCACAGAGTGTGTGTAAGCTCACAGGTAAATAGGCGCTAACCGAAACAGAAAAAAAGTTCTTTTGTTCAATATTAGTTTCCCTTTTATATTTTGTTCTCTCTCTTGTAAATCAATAAATATAATATGTAATTAATAATTATTGGAATCAGTTTCATTAATAATTCTAAGCAAAGTCAACATTTGTTTTATTTAAAAAAATAATCATACGTGTTAAAACTAGTTTACATTTTTCTTATAAGGTCAACTTTTGTCTGAATTTTCCCAAAATAATGTTGTGGGGAATCATTCTTTATGAACATATTGACGCGTTCTGTACTAGGGTGTGATAAACAAAATTCATTATTTTAATATGTTTACAATATCCACACTCGCCTGTTCAGTGATTCGCTAACCATGACGTATGCACAAAGGAACGTGTCGCCATTGGACATGCGTCGGACCAGGAGGCTGTTGTTGGGTGCTGCGCTACCTGGAGTATAGGAGCTCCATCTATTATTTCTTCCTTTGGTGAATCTGTATAAGACCGGAGGTCTTAATAAAGCTCTGTGTGTGTGATTATTTCATAAAGTAAATTCTCATTTCATATATTGCGAAATGAAGAAGTGAAAATATATCCACATTTTAACAAATAGAGGATGAAGTAGAGGATCTTCTTCTGTGCTTCCTTCCTGTGGTGAATCTTGTATAAGACCGGTGGTCATAATAAAGCTTTGTGCGTGTGAATATGTTTACAATATCATCCTGTGACCTGGGGAGTATTCTAGGTAGAGCATCCCAACTTCAGATATGATGCATTAGCGCGCCATCTGTTATGAAATTTCGAATATGGTAGATGGCGAAACCGCTGAGAGGGTTCACTACTGATGAGTCAGGCCCTCCCATTAATTTTTTTTCATTGCAGTAAGGAAAGTAGAAAATGTTAAAAAAGAATCATACGCGTCTATACTAGTTTCGAATTTGGACAACTTCAGATATCTTCCGGCACTGTTCGACCATTTGCCTCGAGGTTTTAATCTGCTTGATATTGTTTATGGAATGCGATGGCTGATTTTTCGGATGGTGTTGGCTTGGCGAGGTTATCCAAGGAAGAGATTGTTGCTCCTTCATCAAAGAAGAAGAATGCTTCCGCTTTGTTCCCTCTGATCAAAGTTCCCAATTTGTTCTCTACGATATCAATCCAATTATGGCTTTTCTGAGACAATACCAGTCTCCAGGTCCGACGCATGTCCAATGGCCACACGTTCCTTTGTACATACGTCATGGTTAGCGAATCACTGAACAGGCTAGTGTGGATATTGTAAGCATATTAAAATAATGAATTTTGTTTATCCCACCCTAGTACAGAACCATCAAGATGTTCATAAAGAATGAGCCACCACAACATTATTTCAGAAAGTTTTCGAAGCCAAATTTGTATCCATCTTAATTGCTACAGATTTTTCTGTACTTGAACATTTTCCGTCGCTAGCTAGATAGGTATTGGCGACAATTTGATGGCATTCTTGCTATTATATTGAGGATTCTCTTCGCAAACCGCAAATACCACATATGGATAGGAAATCTCCATCTCCAACGCCGAACATGCAGAGTGTTCTGATTTTTTTTTAAAAGTAGACAGAGGCAATTTTGTTAACACTTGGTTATCTCGTGCTCTTCAATAAAGGTTACTTTTTCTATGAAAAATAGACACTTCGACCAGTTAGAGTTTTTTTTTTCCTCAATGTTTCGACAAAAATCTTTTGTCTTCGTCAGGAGAAGTAAATAAAAATAAACTATATGAATGCCGGCCAGGCAACCTCTATCTTCAGGATAAAGGTTACTTTGTATCAAATATCTTTCAGAGTTATTGTCTCAATCCCGATATACATGCTAAAAGATACAACTTCCTTAAGTTTTGTCCATGAGTGTATCTTACAGTGTTATTGTCTGAATCCCGATATACATGCTAAAAGGTACAACTTCCTTAAGTTTTGTCCATGAGTGTATCTTACAGTGTTATTGTCTGAATCCCGATATACATGCTAAAAGGTACAACTTCCTTAAGTTTTGTCCATGAGTGTATCTTTCAGAGTTATTGTCTGAATCCCGATATACATGCTAAAAGGTACAACTTCCTTAAGTTTTGTCCATGAGTGTATCTTTCAGAGTTATTGTCTGAATCCCGACATACATGCTAAAAGGTACAACTTCCTTAAGTTTTGTCCATGAGTGTATCTTTCAGAGTTAATGTCTGAATCCCGACATACATGCTAAAAGGTACAACTTCCTTAAGTTTTGTCCATGAGTGTATCTTTCAGAGTTATTGTCTGAATCCCGATATACATGCTAAAAGGTACAACTTCCTTAAGTTTTGTCCATGAGTGTATCTTTCAGAGTTATTGTCTGAATCCCGATATACATGCTAAAAGGTACAACTTCCTTAAGTTTTGTCCATGAGTGTACCTTTCAGAGTTATTGTCTGAATCCCGATATACATGCTAAAAGGTACAACTGCCTTAAGTTTTGTCCATGAGTGTATCTTTCAGAGTTATTGTCTGAATCCCGATATACATGCTGAAAGGTACAACTTCCTTAAGTTTTGTCCATGAGTGTATCTTTCAGAGTTATTGTCTGAATCCCGATATACATGCTAAAAGGTACAACTTCCTTAAGTTTTGTCCATGAGTGTACCTTTCAGAGTTATTGTCTGAATCCCGATATACATGCTAAAAGGTACAACTACCTTAAGTTTTGTCCATGAGTGTATCTTTCAGAGTTATTGTCTGAATCCCGATATACATGCTAAAAGGTACAACTTCCTTAAGTTTTGTCCATGAGTGTACCTTTCAGAGATATTGTCCGAATCCCGATATACATGCTAAAAGGTACAATTTCCTTAAGTTTTGTCCATGAGTGTACCTTTCAGAGTTATTGTCTGAATCCCGATATACATGCTAAAAGGTACAACTTCCTTAAGTTTTGTCCATGAGTGTACCTTTCAGAGTTATTGTCTGAATCCCGATATACATGCTAAAAGGTACAACTTCCTTAAGTTTTGTCCATGAGTGTACCTTTCAGAGTTATTGTCTGAATCCCGATATACATGCTAAAAGGTACAACTTCCTTAAGTTTTGTCCATGAGTGTACCTTTCAGAGTTATTGTCTGAATCCCTATATACATGCTAAAAGGTACAACTTTATAACTTCCTTAAGTTTTGTATAAATATATTTTCACCATTTTCAATTATTAATTGAAAATCTTCTCATTAAGCGAAATGCCTTCACAGTTCAAATTTAAAAGTAGAAAATATGACAGTTCACATATATAAATTTCGCCTACAATTTATGTAAATTTTGCGTCTACCACCGTTTCAAAGTTAATACGACAAATACACAAAACCTTCAGAGCTTATAGTATATATATCGCATCAAAAATGTACTTTCCTTTTAAATAAAGTTACAATCATTTGTGGGTTTTAAATGTAAACAATTTTTTTCGAAAGCACACACACAACCCTTTATTAAGACATTCCGTCTTATACAGACGATTCTCCTGTTAGAAATGAATCTAAAAAGAAATGAGAAGCAGGGGAAGAAACTGAATCCTCGCTCAGAAAGAAGAAAAAGAAGAAAAGGAAAGAATATCTATGTACAAAAGACTATATACATCGTTTTTCGTGCATAGAACACAATGAAGAAGTTGACTATTGAGTAAATGGTTGCATCTTGTGAAGAAAAAAAAATATCAAAAGCAACTGATACAAAAGTTATAATTTAGGAGAACCTTTATTAAAACTTAGACACTTTATAAAAGTTTTTTTTATTAAACTCTAAAATGTATTAAGTAATCTCAAAACGCCATTTTGTAGGTTGGTTTTATAATATAGTTCCTTGAAATTGACGACAGGATCTTCTATACGATGGAAGTATTACTACTAATTGATGTAAATAATTTACGACTCAAATATTATTATTAAACTTTTAAAAATTGTCTTAAATGTGTACAAAACTCATATTATACACAAAATACCCCTAATAAAATCAAAACTATCGCGATTAGATCTTTATATATATTTTATATAGCTTTATAATTATAAAAAAATTGAGTTTATACTTAATATATTCTAAAATATACATATTTTAATGTATATTTACTCTTGAAATATACATATTCATTATCGAAATATATATAAAATATAAAATGTATTTCCTACTCCATATTATTAAATAATGAAAGCTTTGGACATATATCTGTATATAAATTAAAATTATATTATTATACATAATAATTAATACTCACATCGTAAATAAGAAGCAATGCAGACGAGTTCCATTTGTCATATTACTGCCATTTTTGGCACACTGCCCTCTGTTGGCATTAAATCTTAAAATCTACTTAAGATAAGAAGAATTAGAAAATCATTATAAATTTATATATTTTTCAAACATTAACTTTTCTTAGAAAACTTATTCCAATACATATTTTCTACGTCTATATTAAATAGATTAAATATATTGTATTTAATTTTTATATTAAAAAAAAAAACATTTTTATTATGAAAAAAGCATTTTTGGTGAAAAGAAAAATCTATATTATATTTTTTAGGTAATGAAATAATCAATAGAAACGTATTTATTTATTAATCAAATACTATGCTAATCGCGTAATTTTTTTTTTTTGTAAATTAAGAAAACACCTTAATTTTTCAAATAGGTTTAACTATTATACCCCAATACAAATTAATACATTTAAATACTATTTGATTAAATTTAGTTCCTATAAATGAGACATTTAAACTCATTAAGTTATTAGCAAAGTTACAATCGAGGTATTCAAGAAGTTTAACTCAATAAAGTTATTAGTTTATCGTTTTTTTTTTACTAATTGACATATCAGCTAATATAAGGACCGGAATCGGAAGTTAGACTTACGCCACTATATCCGGGTACCCAATATGGCCCTCAAGACAATCAGAACCTCGTTCTCTCAAAAGCAATCGCTAGTAAAAAACATTTTCTGTTTTCACAGAGCAACACATCCGTGTTTTAATGATTGATATAGCTGAGATGCTCAAAATGAAAATCAATTTTGAATAGTATTTTGTCATGGATTACTCTGCGATTGTTTACTCTGTAAACAATGTTTTTTTTTGTTGTTTTTATTTGGTTAGCAGCACCGTAAAATAGAAGTCGGTGGACGAGTGAGTAACACCCTCGATTCCCGACAACCATGAACCGGGATTGAATCCCGCGTTAACATTTTGTTTAATATGGGAATAACCTTCACATATTATTTATTGTTGCCATTATCATAAAATAGGTGGCTATTTTTGAGCGGTACCTAATAAAGTGATTTTGGAACCGAGCCCCGTAAATAAATATATTTCCAAATATTTTATTTATATATATCTCTCTGGCTGTTTTTTGTTATTATGGAAAGGTTTGTAAATAACTTCTTGTGACTATAAATTTACTCATTTAATCATTACTCTTTCTAGTCTTTTCTATAATATAGCCATGGAGCAATCAAATATCGTCGTGAAACCAATCCCCAGAATGGTGGGTTTGTTCTAACCTGTTCTGATTAATGATTGCCCATTCTGGTCTCACTTATAATCTTGATATGGACCAATCAAATATGGACATAAAACCCATTTTCCATGATGGTGCAATATCTAGTGGAGACGCTGGATATGACTCCCATTAATTATAAATGGTAATATAACCATCCACAAGTACGATGGGAGTGAAAATCCCCGAGAATGGATTGAATCCTTAGAAGAAATGGGATTTATATATAATTTGGAAGATTATATTATCGCCAGAAAAATACTGGCATTAAATTAGTAGGTAGAGCCAAACGTGGTATGACCTGTACAATCCCTATTTCATCAAATGGGGATCACCAAAAGAACATCTTATTGAAGATTTTTTCACAAAGGATTACAAAGAAGACCTAGAAAGGAAATTTAAAAGAATGCAGAATTGGAACGAGCCCCTCTATAAGATATGCAGAAGAAATTCTACTATTCTGCAATAAGTTCGATCCATCAATGAAAGAGAAGGGAAAAATAAATTATTAGTAGATGGAATAAAAAAAATAATACTATTTAGCATTATATATAAACTCGTCTGTTTCAACAGAAGAACTGCTGAATATCTGTGAACTCGAGCAAGAATATAAAGAAAGAGTGGAGAAAAACAAGGAAACTTTTAAGCCAAGTCTTCCCACAAGGATCCTTTATTACTCTCAACCAAGAAATCAAGACTTTCAGCCAAGAAGACAATACTTCTATCTGATCTATTTCAAAGGCTAAGCCCCAGCTTATTAATAATACCAATTAGAAACAAAAAAAAATGGCCCCCTAAATACTTCTCAAGAGCAACTAATCGCATACAAAATTATGAAACAAACACCACTTGTGTGGTGAATAAAATTAAGACCGAGGATGGTAGACGAAAATGCCATAAATGTAAATGACCAGATCACTAAGTACTGTAGAACAAACTTTTTCAGAATGATTCATACACCAGGAAACCAGCCTTTAATTTCCAGAATATATGATGTGGCGACCACACTTTGCTTCAGCGAGCACGAACTGGGACAAAGCTTAACTACACATACGGGCAGTAGTGTAGCGTCCTTACTACGCATGCGCGCGGGGCGACATACGGAACTCTCTGGCCACGCGCGCGGTAAACAAAAAGGCTTGCTCCAACGGCCGTTACTTCTCCTTACATTTCTGGCTTTAAATAAATTAATTTTAATTATAATTTTATCAGCGGCCTTTCCACAAGCCACACCAACACATCACGCAACCACAATGATAATAGCGGGAACAAATAAACCTTGAACACGTTCCCAAACATAAAACCTACGCCGATCTTTACAGCCAAGAACTGAAAATACCTAGTGAAGGGGCAGTTTTTGTCCACAAACGACCCATTCAAACATGTTTACTTTGTTGTCTGCACACTTTTAACACCTTGTTCTTTAACAGTTGACTATTGTTGATTGTAACAACCATTTTTTTTTACTCTGCTCTCTGTTGGAAGGCTTTTGTGTAAATAATTTGATTTTCAAAGAATTTAGTGTCAGATTGCCTTTATAACATGACCCCCATTATATAATTGCCCTAACAGATTGTCATACAACTGTAGAAATAAGCCATTACAAACCTACAAATATAGTGTAGTTGATTGTTATGTCTACCTATCTACGCCGATCTTTATGAAGAACCAAACATATCTATGCATAACCAATATATGTTGTGCTAGATGATTTAAACAAGGCTCAGTTAGATTAAATTGGCGAAACCGCTGGGAGGGTTCACCACTGATGAACCAAACCCTCCCAATTATTTTTTTCATCGCAGTAAGGACAGTAGAAGTTTGTTTTATGTGTAAAATAAACATTCATGCTTCAATGTTTTCATTTATTAAGTATAGATGGCGTGTTATGGCTTTATAATTAATAGTCTATTTATATTATGATATACATTAGCGCGCCATCTGTTATCAAAATTCGAAACTATTATAGACGCGTATGATTCTTTTTAACAGCGGTATGGTAGATTAAGCTGGCGAAACCGCTGGGAGGGTTCACCACTGATGAACCTAGGCCCTCCCATTAATTTTTTCCATTGCAGTAAGGACAGTAGAAATTGTTTAATTTTTAAAAAGAATTATACGCGTCTATAATAGTTTCGAATTTTGATAATAGTCTATTTATGTCTCCCATTTACTTTTACTGTTTCTAGATTAGCGTTTGTATCTTGACGTAATGTTAATAAAATGGTTTAAACACTAATCTATCTCATGCGATATCAAATGAATATATGCGTAGAAGCAGTAAGTGTAGATTTATATGATCACATAATCCCCCATTAGGTTTCTGAAATTCTTTAGTCGAGATAAACATACGGAAAATTCAGAAAAGGCGATATGTCAATTCTGTTTATTTTTTTAAATTTGAGTTTTTATTAAGAAAAGGGCATCTCCTTATCGTGCAACTGAAAGTTGCTGATTGTCATGCGCCATATATCGGAATAAATATCAACTATTCTCGGTGATTTTTAATTATTCCAGAATTGGCCCAATACCCATTCTTGATTAATCAAGAAAAGCTAACCACGGAGTATTTATGTTTTTTTTTTCTTCTTCTAAATTCTCTCTGTATCATGGTTGAGCCATAAAGATAATTTATAAGATAAGATAAACTTAGCACTTACTTCAACCTGTAGATCTCAAATAAATGATGTTATATATGTTTTCTATCCATATATTGGTGTTTAGAAATGAAGAGGTTGTAGAGGATAAGTCTTTATGGATTCAAGATGAATCAAAATCTCCCATAAGCGTGGACATGAACTATGTACAGAAAGACCTATTCGGCCCACTTTGTCTCCAGCTGTGACAAATTACCGAACTGTCACCCATTCCCAGATGGCTTGCACCTGTGTTACTTCTGTGTATCTAGACTGTTTGCTTGCTATTCGGTCCTTTACACGCTTGTAAATTGTCCGTTTGGGTCTTTTACACGCTTGTAAATTGTCCGTTTTGGTCCTTACACGCTTTTAACTTGTTCATTTTGGTCCTTTCCGCTCCAGTAACTTGTTAACTTTTGTTTTTTCACGCTTGTAACCCCACCTTTTTGTCTGTTCCCTACTTATATCTCGCCTAATTTGGTATTTTCCGAGCGTCTCTTTGGAGGGAAGTCTTGGCTTTGACACGGCGGTGGAATCCTGGAGTCAGTTGTGTTAAAGAAATGTAGTCACAATACCCATGATCTTAAGATCTGCTCGGGGATCTTCACTTTGTCTTTCCTAATCTACCCAGCATCTCCATTCAAATGTCACCTAGAAAATTACGAAAGACAAATTTCAGGATGAAGCGGCAATTTATTTAAGGTAAGAGGAGATGTCTTTCTCTTTAAATGATCAACCTGCTCCAAGTACAAATTATGTACTGTTTCTCATTGAGCTTGGCGTTCTCACATCCTCACGGTCTTAAATACATATTCCTTGATTTTTCAGGAAGCCTCAAAAACCAGCTTTTTTAGCCGTTGAAGTACAGCTTGCACCGCGCTGATAAGGTCCAACGTTTGTAAAGCGCAATTGGTTGGTTTTTCCTGATTAATTAAGAAAGAATATTTGGCAAATTCTGTAATAAGTAAATCTTATAATGATATACATGCCAAATCAAACCAGAAAACTCTAGGAAAATCAACCAGTTTTCTTGAAAGAGCGTGAGAGAGTGTGGACTCCTGAAACGATAGGCAAACTATTAAACCCTAGATCAGGGGTCGGCAAAATTTTTGAGTCGGAAGAGACAAAAATTGCAATTTACAAAATATCAAAGTTTTTAAAGATTCACAATTTTTTTTCTTGCCAACAATAAATAGTACTCGCATAAATAATATTTACATATGGAACTATATAAAGAGCTGCATTTTCACATCCAAAGAACCGCATGTGACTCGCGAGCGACCGCAGTTTTCCGACCTCTGACCTAGATCATATGTAGTGAGATCTCAAGATAGGATATATATATACTATTATTGTGCCTTCTACATGCTTAAGGATAAGTATTTTAAGGCATAACTCATAGTTAGGAGTCTCCAAGCGCCCGCCGCAATGGAGGGCCAAGGAGAGGGCTGGAGAGGCGACGGCGAGGCCGTGGGCACCCCGGGGGAGAGGAGGGCTAGTGCGCACCGTTTTGAGGGAACCAAGGCAGCACCAAGCACAAGTAAGGCGCCGCAGGCTTCAAAAATAGTTAAGAGAACATATCAGGGATCGAGATCAGGCGATCAAGACCCAGAGCTCAAGAGGTCTGGCTTTTATCGTCTAACAAGATAGGATATTGCAATGTAATCAAGTCTTCTTGAGACCTGTTCAAGGTGGACCAGAAAAATCTATCTTTTCTTATGGACAATCATAGTGAAATTGAGAACACTGGACCTCCTCCATTTGAAAGTGAGACACATACATCCCCACCTGCACCGACTTCACTGGACAACACTGGCAATATACCCCAAGGTTGAAGGAGCCCGTGGAGACAACACAGATGTTACTGACACCCAAGCTATAAGAACGAGGTCAAGACACCTCATTAAGCCAGTTTCTCGGCTGAAACTTAAAAAAAAAAAAAAAAAGAAGAAGAAAAAAAAAAAGGGAGATGTAAATATAAATGTAATTAGTCTAAATTAATTAAATTATTCTAAAGTCAATAATAATCATATGGATAATATAAAATCATGATACATTAGCGCGCCATCTGTTATCAAAATTCGAAACTATTATAGACGCATATGATTCTTTTAAAATTAAAACAATTTCTACTGTCCTTACTGCAATGGAATGATGGCCCTCCCATTAATTTTTCCATTGCAGTAAGGCCAGTAGAAATTGTTTTATTTTTAAAAGAATCATACGCGTCTATAATAGTTTCGAATTTTCATAATATAAAATAACAAACGGTTAATATTTTGTATTGTTTTTTGCTTGTTATTTAATAATAAATTGTATAGCTGCTTAAGAGATTGTGTGTTTGACCTTAAATAAATTACAACGCCAAATTAAAATTATAATATAAATCAACGATTAATTGATATTTATTCCGGCAGATGGCGTAGGCTATCAGCAACTTTTAGTTGCACAATTCAAAGATGTCTTTCCTCTTTAAAATATTGTAACATGGATGACAAGGCCAAGATACCAGAGTAAAGTTGGGGAAAGAGGGGTGGACTCTAGCTTCCCCCGTTGCCATGTGGCAGGTGCTAAAAACATCATTCCTGTGTGAGGGAGGACAGAGTCTGATTACATCTGCGGCAAGGAGAAGACGTGGCGACTTGTCTCCGGGCCTGTAGATGATCCTACAAGACGGTGCCAGGAGAACCTGTCATTAGAGTGACCTACAAGACGGTGTAGTCCAGGCTGGACGTACAGTGTGGAACGGAAGGTTTCACAAGAGTGACATCCACGGCGCCAAGGATTCTTCTGACGGGGAGGTTGAAGGCAAGTTCCACTTATTATACTCCTTCTGTTAAGTGTCACGTATAATAAAGCGCTAACTTTAGCTGTATCCTTCGAACTCACGTGTGTATCTTTGTGGCATCTTGAGTAGACAAAAAATACAAACAATGTCTGGGTACGACATATCAATATATTTACATACGCTGTGTTTTCCATATAGATATATTAAAAATAAAGAAAGCATATCCTGACCAGGAGCACATGTGTTTTTCAGAAGGCAGAGCGCCATCTGGTGGAACAGAAATTAACTATTCATTGATTTAACCTGTTCCCTGATATTTGGCCAACCTAATTTCTTGATAAATCAAGAAAAGCCATCCACGAACGCGTTTCGCGCTGTTGGCGCTCGTCAGCGTGGAGAAGGCTGTACTACTGCGACCAAAAAGATTTTTGGTCCCAGAGGCTTCTTGAGAAATCAAGAAATGGGTATTTAAGGCCAAACTAGAGTAAATACGCTTAATACATGAAAAAAAATAATAGAAAAAAAATTTTGCATATAGATATATATTTAAAATAAAGGAAGCCTATTTTAACCACCAGCACATGTGCCTTTTAGATGGCAGAGTGCCATATATATGTAAAGAAATAGAAGATAGGTCCATTTTCGGATTGTTTATTTACTGAGTTTCGCAATAGAGCCGGCAGTTATATATAGAGACAAGTGGAAACCTGATCTACATCGGCCATTAGAGCAGAAAGTACTGCCAATCTTGTTCTTTCTTTTAACTACTTAAATAATACTTTCCTTTAAGTACAGTAAAATCTTTCTTAGGAGTCACCAGTATTGGGAGTTTTTCCTCTTAATTTTAACGTCTATTTTGACGGGAGAGGCGACCTTTGTTTTTGTGGATCAATATTTTATCCGGGAAAAGTTCCATATTATTTTGGTCATGCCAGCTAAACATATCTTTTGAAATTTGTGAAGTATTTTATCATACAATATAATGCGGCTTATGATTGTAAAACGACATTTGAAATTTATCCCGCATGTGTTTCTTTTGAACGAAAAATCAAAATTTATTTTTGAGGAGAAATAACGATTATTTCTAACCTCAGGGATAAAGTATGAAGTATGAAATTGTGAAGAGTAATGATAAACGGAAAAATAAAAGTGTCCAGGGATGGGAATCGAACCCACAGTGTTCCGCTTACCGGGCAGATGCCATGTCCACTAGGCTACCCTGGAAATATTTTTCCGTTCGTAAAGCTCGTAGTGCTCATAGAATCGAAGCCTGCCCTAGACTGACGAGGGCCATTAGCCCGAAACCATGGTCTCTAGGTGGACACTTCTCAGTTTGCCAAAGCTGGTGTTGTGGCTTTATCACCGACCCGAGTCGGCAAGTTTGCAGAGGTCAATAGAAGGTCTCTAGTTTTGGGGTCTATTTTGACGGGAGAGGTTACCTTTATTTTTGTGAATATTATATAGGAATATTGTATAAGAATATATAGTTGGATTTATACATTGTCATATTGTAGAACGACATTTGAAAATTATCCCGCAAATGTTTCTTTTGAACGAAAAATTGAAATTTATTTTAAGGAAAAATAATGATTATTTCTAACCTTAGGGATGAAGTATGAAAGGATGAATTGTGAAGATTAATGATAAACGGAAAAATAAAGTGTCCAGGGATATTTTATTTATTTATTTATATTCATATTTTTAGGTTTGATTATTTGTAAATGTTCATTCGCATGTGTTACCGTGGGATAAGGCTCTAGTAGTTTATATAAAGGCGAATATAAATTTCACTCTCTATAAATCGTCCAAATAAAAAGTCGGTGGACGAGTGGGTAACACCCTCGATTCCCGACAGTCATGAAACGGGATCTCGCGTTAACCTTTTGTTTAATATGTGAACTTCACATATTATTCATTGTTTCAATTATCATAAACTAGGTTGCTCTTGTTGAGCGGTACCTAATAAAGTGATTTTGAACCGGTCGGTGAATCTTCTTAAGGCCAATATTTGAATAAAGCAGAAATATAGTAACTAATATGAAGAAAAAATGATACAAAAAGTTTTATCAAATGAATATTTACTAAAATTATAATGTCAATTAAGAAAAAGGCATCTCCTTATCGTGCAACTGAAAGTTGCTAATGGCTTGCGCCATCTATCGGAATAAATATCAACTATTCTCGTTGATTTTTAATTATTCCAGAATTGGCCAAATACCCATTCTTGATTAATCAACTAGAATAGTTGATATTTATTCCGATAGATGGCGCAAGCCATCAGCTACTTTCAGTTGCACGATAAGGAGATGTCTTTTTCTTAATTTATGCACCTTATCCCAGTACAATATCACATTTGTACTATTTTTCTATATAATGTCAATGTTTTTTTTTTGGCTTATCCCTAGTACATGTAGTACAGGCCATGATAATCATGGTGGGTAGAAGTAGGCAAGTGCTTTTACTGTGAGTGCACTACATGTCTACATATGTGAAAAGCAGTTCGACTTTGCACTAACAAATGTGCCAGAGCCTCGTTTGGTTATTTGCACTCGCTGTTAGGGTTGGACTTTTGCAACAATTGGGAGCCATTGGAGCTTTTTTTTATCAGAAAAAAAGTGCAAAATGCGGCAATTGAATGCGGGTCGTAGCGGTCAAAAACCAACAGTTTAGACCATCCTTCCACCGACTCCCAAGGTCAATGTTGATATTGAGTAATGGGAATTAATAAATTTAAAAGAATGAAGAAGACATTGAAGAAAAAAACTGCTGTGTGTTAGAGGGATTATTGGAAGTGTACAAAGAGCTGTACCCTCGACCTCAGGAAACTCGCCTATCTCGGAATGTAAACATTGTAAAGATTGCGTCCGAGGCTATTTCTGTGTATTGACGTAGGACGTTGCAAGCTCCACTGAGACTTCCTGAGATGTCAGACAAGACCTAGCCAAGCTGAGATGTCAGACAAGACCTAACCAAGCTGAGATCTCAGACAAGACCTAACCAAGCTGAGATCTCAGACAAGACCTAGCCAAGCTGAGATGTCAGACAAGACCTAGCCAAGCTGAGATGTCAGACAAGACATCTCTAAGCTGAGACTTCCTGAGATGTCAGACAAGACCTAGCCAAGCTGAGATATCACGCAAGACCTAGCCAAGTTGAGATACTTCCTGAGATGTCAGACAAGACCTAGCCAAGCTGAGATGTCAGACAAGACCTAGCCAAGCTGAGATGTCAGACAAGACCTAGCCAAGCTGAGATGTCAGACAAGACCTAGCCAAGCTGAGATCTCAGACAAGATCTAGCCAAGCTGAGATGTCAGACAAGACCTAGCCAAGCTGAGATCTCAGACAAGATCTAGCCAAGCTGAGATGTCAGACAAGACCTAGCCAAGCTGAGATGTCAGACAAGATCTAGCCAAGCTGAGATGTCAGACAAGACCTAGCCAAGCTGAGATCTCAGACAAGACCTAGCCAAGCTGAGATGTCAGACAAGACCTAGCCAAGCTGAGATCTCAGACAAGATCTAGCCAAGCTGAGATGTCAGACAAGACCTAGCCAAGCTGAGATGTCAGACAAGACCTAGCCAAGCTGAGATGCCAGACAAGACCTAACCAAGCTGAGATCTCAGACAAGACCTAGCCAAGCTGAGATGTCAGACAAGACCTAGCCAAGCTGAGATGTCAGACAAGACATCTCTAAGCTGAGAATTCCTGAGATGTCAGACAAGACCTAGCCAAGCTGAGATATCAAACAAGACCTAGCCAAGCTGAGATGTCAGACAAGACCTAGCCAAGCTGAGATGTTAAACAAGACATCTCTAAGTTGAGAATTCCTGAGATGTCAAACAAGACCTAGTCAAGCTGAGATGTCAAACAAGACATCGCTAAGCTGAGAATTCCTGAGATGTCAAACAAGACATCGCTAAGCTGAGAATTCCTGAGATGTCAAACAAGACATCGCTAAGCTGAGAATTCCTGAGATGTCAAACAAGACATCGCTAAGCTGAGAATTCCTGAGATGTCAAACAAGACATCTCTAAGTTGAGAATTCCTGAGATGTCAAACAAGACATCTCTAAGCTGAGAATTCCTGAGATGTCAAACAAGACATCTCTAAGTTGAGAATTCCTGAGATGTCAAACAAAACATCTCTAAGCTGAGAATTCCTGAGATGTCAAACAAGACATCTCTAAGTTGAGAATTCCTGAGATGTCAAACAAGACATCTCTAAGCTGAGAATTCCTGAGATGTCAAACAAGACATCTCTAAGTTGAGAATTCCTGAGATGTCAAACAAAACATCTCTAAGTTGAGAATTCCTGAGATGTCAAACAAGACATCTCTAAGTTGAGAATTCCTGAGATGTCAAACAAAACATCTCTAAGTTGAGAATTCCTGAGATGTCAAACAAAACATCTCTAAGTTGAGAATTCCTGAGATGTCAAACAAGACATCGCTAAGTTGAGAATTCCTGAGATGTCAAACAAAACATCTCTAAGTTGAGAATTCCTGAGATGTCAAACAAGACATCTCTAAGTTGAGAATTCCTGAGATGTCAAACAAGACATCTCTAAGTTGAGAATTCCTGAGATGTCAAACAAGACATCTCTAAGTTGAGAATTCCTGAGATGTCAAACAAGACATCTCTAAGTTGAGAATTCCTGAGATGTCAAACAAGACATCTCTAAGTTGAGAATTCCTGAGATGTCAAACAAGATCCAACTAAGACAAGAGAGATATTTAGACTATGATAAAGATATCAACGCTTGTACAAACCATGACACATGACGGCATGGATCTGACAACAAAATCATCTCCTCATTGTGACATCGAACATTTGAGGAAATCTCTTGTTTTCTATATAAACTATATACCTTAAACTGTTTTTCAAATTTCAAAATACAATATTATTTTTAAAATAAACGTTTTCCCCTGAATTATAATACAAATAAATAAAGCTTCCAGGACTAAGTTACTTGTATAACCTTTATTTTAAAGCTTTCGGACTTAACGTGATACTCCTGTTGAAGGACTCACAAGTCGAAAAACTTGAAAATAAAATGTTTGCACAAGAAACTTGGCCCTGGAAGCTTTATTTATTTTATTACAATATTATTTTAACATATTCCTTAGAAATCTAGACAAATTACTAATAAACACATTTCTGATGGTAAAACTCCCGATGACAATGTTAAACAACTCAAAACACATACGGTTGATTTATTTATGTATTAAGATCAAATTTGTGCTACAAAATTTTGGGGAAATAAAAAACGTTCCGTTTTTTTAGAGCTTCAGATATTTTAAAGTGAAGTCACATAAACGTGTAATGTGATGAAATTTACAAAATAAATTTAACCTAGGTTGCACAAATAGTTTATATTGAATAAAATACGAGGCACTGGCATATTTGTAAGTTTAAAAGTCGAGTTCTGATACCACAGACTCACTCATGGAATGGGATGTCGGGGTGCAGCTTTCGTTGATTATGGCACCATGGCACACTTTGGTGAAAGTCTGACTTTGCCTGTAGTTAGAGGCCGTTCGTAACATGGAAGCAGACGCCTTTCCTCTTGCTCGAGGAGCATGAACTTATGGAATTCGTGTAATCTCTACACAAGGGGATAAGAAACAACAACAACACAGACTCACTCCACACTTTCAACAAACAAGACCACAAGTACGCTGATATACATTTGTAAGTACAAAGTCAAACTGCTTTTCACATGTGTAGACATGTGGTGCACTTACAGTAAAAGCAGTCGCCAACTACTACCCACCATGATTATCATGGCCTGTACCACGTGTACTATGGATAATAATTTTAAAAATATTGCTTAAAATAATTTTTCTTAAGAGAATTTTTCATTTTAAAACAACAATAATAAAATATATTGTAGCATAAGCCGACTTCATGGAACAGGAAGCTCGTGTCATCGCCGGGTTGTTCCACGCGAACTCGCTCTAGTGCTTTTTTTATTTGGTCTCATATAAAACTATCTTTGCTTGTAGAGATTGAGTTAGTTAAACTTCTATCGCTTATTAAATGGTTCTTAACTGCCATACGACTTGCTAATTATTTCATCACTACGATATTAATAAAAGCATTATGGTGTCAAATATCTAAAAGAGCTGACGACATTTTAATTTTTACCCAATTTGACCTCAATATACCAATATAACCATTTAATCTTCTTTAACATATTTATTTATTGTGATTAAAGAATGTGATTGGTAAAATTTCAGATAAATGGATAAAATGAAATTGAGTCAAATTAGAACATCACAGATTTGATGACATAAGAGCATAAAATTTTATAAAAAGACAATCAATTTCATCAGTTTATCCTGTAAATTACCGAATTTAGCCAGGACATTCCACACTACAAGTTTTATTGTCCAACACTGGAGAAAGGGAGAGAAATTCTCCGTCAAAAGATTGGTTACGAAAACAATTCATAACACCCAGTTTATAACGAACCATGGAAATTTTAAGGGATTTTTATCAAAAATTGGAGCGGTTGAAGACTCTAGCTGTCATTGTGGCAACGAATTCCAGGACTCGAGACACCTACTGCTGGAATGCCCACTCTTCTTCACCGCTAGACAACAGACAATAAATAATGTTGTAGATCTATATCAATTTGTAAATAGCAGAGATAATTATCATAAGTTTAACTATTTTTGTAAATATATTTATGATTATATTTCTAACCTGAAAGGTTCAGGTTCCTAACATAAATTATTGTTTCTCTTTATTTTTGATTACTTTCTTGTATAATATGTTTATAACTGTTTCTGTTTAAAAAAATGCAAATCGACGCAATTATTCCTAGCCGGGATATCGCATTTTGTGTGTTGAAATAAATAAATAAATTCTCCATATGTTCTAATGACAAAATTAATGAAAAGAAAACCCAATACATTAGCTATTCACAAATTCTTGAAAACAGCACAGACAACAGACACAACACAGATGATGGATCCAACTTGAATAAAAGCCGATGTTAATATCCACTTTCTATAGATAACTGTTATGTTTACTTCTGTATCTGGGAGAATGTTGCATGGAACGATTGTCCTCAAAAAAGAATTTCTGTTGTTGTTGTCATTCTAAATGTTCCTCTATATAAAGACGTGACGTTATTCAAGTATCTCTCTCCCATAAACAGGTCTCAAACAATAGACTGACTCAACGCCTAAAGCAAGGTCAACATTTGGTTGTCTATGGTTCGCATGGCTACGTCTATGTTTTCCTTAACAATACCATGGAGAGATATCACCATTTTATCTCTACACCTTTTTTTGCATATATCCTTGTATAGAACCTTAATGGATCTCCTTTTGATTCAAATATATCCTAGAGTTGAAATAAAAGGCGATCAAGGGTTTGATAAAAATGGTTATAATTTATTTTATATGAGATTAAATATAAAGCTAAAAATGAAGAAAAAGGCATTCCGATAGATGGCGCAAGCCATCAGCAACTTTCAGTTGCACGATAAGGAGATGCCTTTTTTTTTTCTTAATTTTGGAACCTTATCCTAGTACAATGTCCCATTTGTACTATTTTTTCACAAAGCTAAAAATGTTTATCTTTTTTTTTTTTTTCAATTGGGCTACCTTTCGGACATGGAGGCTGCTGTTGGGTTCTGTGCTGCCTGGAGTATAGGAACTCTATCTATGCTTCCTTCCTGTGGTGAATCTGTATAAGACCGGTGGTCTTAATAAAGTTGTGTGTATGTGGGTAAGTAACTTTGGACATACGTCAGACCTGGAGGCTGTTGTTGGGTTCTGTGCTGCCTGGAGTATAGGAACTCTATCTATGCTTCCTTCTTGTGGTGAATCTGTATAAGACCGGTGGTCTTAATAAAGTTGTGTGTATGTGGGTAAGTAACTTTGGACATACGTCAGACCTGGAGACTGTTGTTGGGTTCTGTGCTGCCTGGAGTATAGGATCTCTATCTATGCTTCCTTCCTGTGGTGAATCTATATAAGACCAGTGGTCTTAATAAAGTTGTGTGTGTATGTGGGTAAGTAACTTTGGACATTGTCGGACCTGGAGGCTGTTGTTGGGTTCTGTGCTGCCTGGAGTATAGGATCTCTATCTATGCTTCCTTCCTGTGGTGAATCTATATAAGACTGGTGGTCCTAATAAAGTTGTGTGTGTATGTGGGTAAGTAACTTTGGACATTGTCGGACCTGGAGGCTGTTGTTGGGTTCTGTGCTGCCTGGAGTATAGGATCTCTATCTATGCTTCCTTCCTGTGGTGAATCTATATAAGACCGGTGGTCTTAATAAAGTTGTGTGTATGTGAGTAAGTAACTTTGGACATACGTCGGACCTGGAGGCTGTTGTTGGGTTCTGTGCTGCCTGGAGTATAGGAGCTCCATATATGCTTCCTTCCTGTGGTGAATCTGTATAAGACCGGTGGTCTTAATAAATCTGTATTAGTGCATATGTGTATGTGTTATTTTCCTTCCTTAGGCATGTGTTTAAAATTGAGAAATATATATAAGAAGGCTAAATATATATTCTAAAATTATTTGCATATGCACACATACAAAAGCCTTTACTATGAGTCTTTTAAATGGATTTTTACAACGGAGTATGCAAATGAAAAGAATAAAAAGGTAAAAGCTAATCCATTTAATGGTAATAATGAAATTTATATACAGGAAAACTTAATTAAGATCATAAACAGATTGGTTTTTGGGAAATAGGAGGAAATTAAAAGATAAAAATAAATAAGAATATAAAAACAATTGTATTTACATATGATATATGCACATTTTAATTAGGTTGATTAATATGTGCACGTTCTGATGTATAATGATGTAAATGGACTTAGAGTTACGCAGACGTATAAAAATATTTAAATTGTGTATACACCTATTCCCCGATTTACACGGTAGATACGTTCCTGAGAAAAACGTGTAAATCGGGGGATAGGTGTACACAGAAATAAAAATAAAATGCATTGACAGGTTAAAATATGTAGTCAGCACATAAGCTCGGGATTCCTCGTGAGATGTGTACACAGCGCATGTGTTCAATCACAGTAGCATTTAGTATAGTGCGATAAAAAAAAAACTTATTTGGAAAACCGTGTAAAAGCGAAAACGTGTAAAACAAGTACCGTGTAAATCGGGGAATAGGTATATATTTATTTATTGGCTTTTGACTAGAGACTAGAGTAAACATATTCTGTCGAGAGATATGTAAATGAGTTTTTTAAAAATTATTGGATTAAATTTGTTTTGTTAAATTGCTTCCATGTAAATATTTTTAAAGAAGGAAAATAAACTTCTTTTTTTTAATAAGTTCTGATAATTTTTATAGCTAGAGGGATACATCTTCAAGAAAATTAACACATAATTAAAGGGGGAGGTGCCTCTTTTGGTGAATAATTATGTAAATTAACGATTACGTGTGAAGAAAATATAGTTATGTGTGGTTATAAATAGAATAACTACTTGTATTAAGGTAGAAACTTCAATTCATACAATATGCCTTTTCTTATGCAGACGACAATTTCTACATTTTTACCTAAATTACATATCTGATTATAAAACTATTTTAGTGGCGTATTATTCTTTTTAAAATAAAACAATTTCTACTCTCCTTACTGCGATGAAAAAATTAAAGGGAGGGCCTGGCTCATCAGTGGTGAACCCTCCCAGCGGTTTCGCCAGTTTAATCTACCATACAGCTGTTATATTGTATTTTTAGAACTTCCTTTTATAGGTGACCGTTGTAAGAATCTTGGAATGGGTATTTTAGAAGAACTATGGACATAAGCTTTTAGGACAGCAGAATTAAATATAATTTATTTAATATTATATATAAAAGAGTAGAAATTGTTTTATTTTAAAAAGAATAATACGCCACTAAAATAGTTTTATAATTTGATAACAGATGGCGCTCTAGTACATCATAACATATCTGATTATTGAGTAAAATTAATTAGGTCTCCAGGGAAAAGTATCTTTTCAAAATATTTTTATTTTTATTGTTCTCTAGCTTTCTGGCATGGACGTCCTTTTATAGAAGAAAACATGGTATAATGATTGGGGGGGGGGGGGGGGGGTCGAAAGAAAAACCTAATATATTTTACTTATAATATTAATACTAGGGGTTAATTTATTGAATTGCCAATTCAAGTTAAACATGAATTAGCTCGTATTGCCGAATTATTATACCATTTTTATTTATTTATTGTTACAAAAGCACGAAGTCCAAAGGACTATTGTGCTGTGCTAGTATTATTTACATATATATGATTAATTATTTACACGATGGATTAGTATTGTTTGTAAATTATTGTACAAATAGTTCTAAACTTAACAAAGTTCTCATAAGATAGAGTATATACACAAATAGAATTTGGTAATGTTTCAAAGTATCTACATACAATTTGATTAGTCAGAGGGCAAGTTAAAAGAAGATGCTCTGGTGATTCAACATCTAAACGGCATTCGCATGTTGGATCATTGATAGCATTCAGTTTGAATAGGAAACTTAAGAAGGGTCCTTTGCCAGTTAAGAATAAAGTAGTGAATTTATCAGAAGAAATGAAATTTGGGACAGCAATTATTGGAAAGAATTTCTTGAACAGTTCATTAGATTGAGAAAGATAAAACTTAAATTTTAGATCCAGATATAGTTTGTTTAATTCTTTTTGAAGGGGTTTTTTGAGTGTTCGATCTGTGAGAGAATTTGTCATATTATACTTTGTATAATTATTATACCATGTTTTTTCTTGTAGAAGGACGTCCATGCCTGAAAGCTAGAGAATAAAAATGTTTTGAAAAGACACCTTTCCCTGGATGAATGATTAATTTTACTCAATATTGATACTTTGATACTTCAAGGATTCCTAACTATGTTCAACCCAACTTCTATAACGTTCAATTTTTTTACTGGACATGGTAACTTCAACACATATTTGTTTAGAATTGGCAAAATTGATTCACCTGCATGCACTTGTGGAAACGAAAGACAAACCCCTGAACACCTTCTGATAAACTGTCCATTAACTTCTGATCTAAGGGAAGAAAACCAACTTTACCTGACTAATACAAAACAAGTTGCTTGCAATAAAGACTAATACATTAAGTTTAATAGATTCTGCAGGATGTATATTTCAAGGTGAAAGTCTTGACTGTAGATATTTCAAGCTACTATTTCTAATTGCTATATGCAAAATTTGACATCGAAAGTTTAATTTTCATGATTCCTAATGTTCAATTGTGTTAATCTACTTATATAATTGCCTTATTCTGTCTGTGTGAAGTTCACTGTGTGAAGTTTACGGATAGATTTTGGTCAGAATGGATAAAATAAAAAAAGTGTCAAGGGATGGGAATCGAACCCACGACCTTCCGCTTACCGGGCAGATGCCATGACCACTAGGCTACCCTGGACATATTATATATTATATATTTTATATTATATATATTATATATTTTATATATTTTATATTTTTATATCTCTTCTCTATATATATAAAAATGAATGTTTGTATGTTTGTCTGTTGGTCTGTATGTCCGGTATACAAATTCGCAGTAGTTCACTAATTCAAACCAAAATTTCCATACATAGGTAAAAAAAATACGGGGAAGACGATAGGCTATTTTAAAAAAATATATAAATCAATTATTAAAACTATATATTTTCAATCAGAAAATGATGATGACGATATTGCTGTATCATGTTTGATTATCAGATACAAAATTATATCGGGAAAAATACCAAAAAGCAGAGACCACGGGTGAAACCAGTTCATTATTTTGTACGCAGGAACAAAATTCTAACAGAAACACATTCATTCGAGCAGAAAACAAAAGCCAGATCATCTTTCTATAAAAATATCGCTTCTCAGACACAAAGTTTGGAGCGGGACGTTTCACAAGAGTGACATCCACGGCGCCAATTTATAATTGTAACGAATAGTATTTGAATAAAAACATTTAATCGGGTAAAACCTGGGCGTTGCCCGGGTCATTCGGCTAGTTGTATATAATGTAATATATACACGCAATTATCCTAATTGTGGATATGGCGTGTCTCTCCCAACTGTTAAATAAATAAATAAATACATATGATTATTTTATTGAAAATATCTGATTACGTTTATATATGAAAACATACAATACAACTTTTAAAGTATTGTTAAAACTGCATATAATTCATATGAATCAGTTACAGGTGATATTATTATACTTTGAAATTGTATACTTTTGGAACATCCTGTATATTAGCCTTCAATAAACCTAAAGAATTAAGAATTTATATTTAAAATAATGCACACAATTGATTTTATCAGATACACCCGCTATATTTCTAGATTAATAAAAATTAAATAAATGAGGCAAATTTCACAGATGCAGTTTCAAATTATTATAGCATCTGGTCAAACGGGTGAACTCTATGATTAAACAATTTCTTTTCTATCGTTACGTTCTCTGAATAAAATTTAATAAAAATTTGTTATGAAAAAAGCCTCTATTTCTACATAAAATTCCCATCCCTGGACACTTTTATTTTTCCGTTCGTCATTACTCTTCATAATTCACCCTTTCATACCTCATCCAAAAAGGTTAGAAATAGTCAATATTTCACCTTGAAATAAATTTTGATTTTTCGTTGAAAAGAAACTCATGCGGTGTAACTTCAAGTGTTGTTTTATATAAAATGTTTAACATAATGTATCATGTATTGTAGCAAAGTATTTATTATATTTAATTTATATATTTATATATTTTATTACTCTGCATAAATTTCCCTTATTGCTTCTTTAATATTTTATCATTTTTTAAATTTGTGCTTGTCTTAAATAAATTGCTGTGTCATCTTGAAGTTTGTCTTTCCTAATTTTCTACGTGTACCAAAGTTCTAGTCCTCTCTTCCTGCCTCCCCATCTTCTCAGCGGCGAAGTACGCGATCTACGTATTCTTCGTAGATCGCGAAATGCGTGGTGTCGCTGGAGAACCACTGGCGATTCTCCACCAAACTCTGCAGCGCTGGTAGAGACGCCATATTCATTGTACATAATGTATATAATCCATATTATCTTTTTTTTTAATAGTGCAGACCGTGTACTTTGAATGTATTGACAAGAGATGTCAATAAAATTATTTTAATTGTCAATTGTCTTCCAGCCTCCTGACCTCCGTGGATCCAATCCGGCCTAACTTGCCTCTTCCCTGAGTATTTGTCCTTAGTATACAGTTTAGGTTTTGTCTGAATTTGATGAAACTGATGTTGTGTGACTCTTTCTTTATTATCATTGGTATAGTTTTTACTAGGATGATCCACAAATGCATCGTTTTGATGCCTAATTAAAGGGAGAGATGTGCATATACACCTATCCCCCGATTTACACGGTACTTGTTTTACACGTTTTCGCTTTTACACGGTTTTCCAAATAAGTTTTTTGTTTTGTTTTTATCGCACTATACTAACGAAATACTATACGAAAAAATTGTAGAGCAATTGCCACATCTTCTTCTTTAACTGAAAAGAAGCCAAATTTTTTGGGCAAGTCATGGCTGGTTTGAAAGATTTAAAATAAGACATTCTTTTTTTTTTCGATTTACACGTTTTTCTCAGGAACGTATCTACCGTGTAAATCGGGGGATAAGTATACATACATAAGTCTTGAAAAAGAAGTGTGAAGTGGTTATTGAGAAATTGTGATGGTGGTACATATCCCTGGCACACGTGGTAAAGTGAGCCATGATAATCATGGTGGGTAGTTAATTACTACTTTTACTGTAAGTACTCCCCCTGTAAGGGGGAGAAGTCCGACCACATCTCTCTGTGGTCCCCCCTGGACCCTTGGAATATTCGATCAAATTCTGGTTCGTATCCAAGGTGACTAACGTGGCAACGGCACCCATTTTCCAAAGATAGTGGATATTGCTGCTGTTGTGTTGGAGATGCATGGAGACATCTGAGACTCTTCTTTGGACACGACAACAACAACTGTAAGTACACCATATATATACACACAGTTAGAAAGAGTAGTTTGACCTTTGCACTTAGAAATATGCCAGATTCCCGCTTAGTTATTTGGACTTATTGGTAGTGTTGAACTTTTTAAAGAATCTGAGGCCATTAAAGCAATTTTTTCTTCATAAAAAAAGAAGCCAAAAGCAATATTCGATTCCAGATCGTGGCTGCCAAAAACCGACCATGTTTAGACCATTCTTCTCTCTCTCTCTATTATCAATTTATCAATTATATAATCTTATTTAAAAAGAGAGATTAAGAGGAACGTGGTAAGTTTCTTTATTAAGCAGTATACGAGCTTTCGGACGTCAGCCGTCCTTCATCAGGTATTGACATGAATGAGAAGGAGATGCTATATTTATAAGCGGCAGTTTAGCATAAAAAATATTAAACAAGAAATAAAAGATTAAAAAGATTTGAGATTTGCATGCCAGTAAAAAATATTTAAAAGTGTACAATATATAGATTTAAGAAAATCTGCATACCTGGGATGAAGGGAAAAAGGCGGAAAACTAGAGGCGAAGACAAAAGCAAGAATAAAAATAAAAATAAGAATATAAACGAGAATATAAAAAACAGCGGAATAAAGATAAAGTTAAAAGTTACGAAGGAGGTGTATCTGTTGGTATAGAATAAAAAGCAGAATATTGGGGCGGGAGGTCAATCTTTCTGTTGAGGCTGGGTGTAGTATTGGAGACAAGGGCTTCGAGAACTAAGCGTTGGTATTTATTTGCTATATCGCTATAAACGGGGGTTGTATTGTCGAGATTGAAGGAATGTCCAGATTCGGCGATATGTTGGTATATGAGCGATTTTTTGTCTTTCGAGCGGATGTTGCGGGCGTGTTCACTGGCTCTGATGGCTCTGATACCGAATTTCTAACCAAATTAAAGAGTATTCCCCAGCCTGATAAACTTATCATGTCCACCTTCGACGTAACATCCCTTTTCCTATGCCTTCCGCACTCTTTGATTACAGACGGTCTTAGTTCACTCCTTGCCTTCTCTACATTCTCTAGCAAAGACCAAAAATCGATAATAGATCTGTTTACTATCTGTCTTGGCATGAATACCCTCGAATTCAACAGCCGTTCCTTTCTACAGATACGAGGCTCCCCTATGGGCAGTCCTCTCTCCACAATCGCAGCGGAAATTGTCATGCTAGGGCTGGACCAATGGCTGGTGTCCAAAGATCATTTGGGGGTTGTTACTTGGTTACGTTACGTAGACGACATCTTCTGCCTACACCGAGATACCGATCATTTACCCATTCTCACCGCTTTAAACTCTTACCATCCGGATCTACTTTTTACACACAACCCGTCCCGTTCTAACTGTATTCCATTTTTAGACATTTTAATTATTAACACCGACGATAAATTCCACACAACGGTCTTTCACAAACCCGGCTTTACCCCCTCGTACCTACATTTTTCATCCCACGCCCCCGTCTCCCATAAGATCACCACCGTCCGAACTCTTTCCAAACGTATCTACACCCACTGTTCCCTCCCTTTCTTTAAAAATATCGAGAGGCGCACGGTCTACTCGCATCTCTTGTCCGCGGGCTATCCACGCAGTTTTATCGACCGACATTTTTTCACACCCAATCAAAAAAGAACCACACCTCCTTTATTTAAAAGCACCTGCGTCCTCCCATACTCCACCACGAATTCCGGTATTGGTTCCTTTTTACGTAAATTCGGCATTCGCACTCTTTACAAGTGCACACCTTCCCTTTACACCTTCCTACGACATCCAATCACAAAAAGCTCCGCCAAACGTAACCCCCAATCCCTTTCTAACGCCGTTTACAAAATTCCTTGTAACGATTGCGATTTATGCTATATTGGAGAAACAGGCCGAACAATCGCCATCAGAGCCAGTGAACACGCCCGCAACATCCGCTCGAAAGACAAAAAATCGCTCATATACCAACATATCGCCGAATCCGGACATTCCTTCAATCTCGACAATACAACCCCCGTTTATAGCGATATAGCAAATAAATACCAACGCTTAGTTCTCGAAGCCCTTGTCTCCAATACTACACCCAGCCTCAACAGAAAGATTGACCTCCCGCCCCAATATTCTGCCTTTTATTCTATACCAACAGATACACCTCCTTCGTAACTTTTAACTTTATCTTTATTCCGCTGTTTTTTATATTCTCGTTTATATTCTTATTTTTATTTTTATTCTTGCTTTTGTCTTCGCCTCTAGTTTTCCGCCTTTTTCCCTTCATCCCAGGTATGCAGATTTTCTTAAATCTATATATTGTACACTTTTAAATATTTTTTACTGGCATGCAAATCTCAAATCTTTTTAATCTTTTATTTCTTGTTTAATATTTTTTATGCTAAACTGCCGCTTATAAATATAGCATCTCCTTCTCATTCATGTCAATACCTGATGAAGGACGGCTGACGTCCGAAAGCTCGTATACTGCTTAATAAAGAAACTTACCACGTTCCTCTTAATCTCTCTTTTTATATTCCAAACGTGGCTTATCATGTCTGACCTCATAATCTTATTTATTCATATTTATATTTATTCTATATTTAACCTTATATAATCTTATATGGACATTGTAATAAATCAGTTTAAATCTCAATCTCTCTCTCTCTCTGCAGTACAGCTGGCCCTGCACGCTCTTCCCCATCCTGCACATCCGGCCTCTGCTCGAGAGACTTGTATCGCTTGTGGCTCTGCAGCTCCATCAGGCCCCTTATACGGGAGGCCTTCAACATCATACAATAACCATCCGACCTGCAGGGCTGGCTCTTCGGTCATGGACTGGATGACGACGCCCTCACCATCCTCGCGTCTGCCAAGTCATACATACACAGGTTCTTTCTGAGCCTTGAGATGAGGGGAGAACGTGGAAACCCCCTTACTGTCTGGAGGAGAACTCTCCGTCGTTGGGGAAATCTCCTCGACTGTACATAACTGTATATATTTTACTCTTTTATTTTATCCCTCTTTTTATAATTATTATATACCATTGACTTGTGTATGAGGTCAATAAAATATTTTTAAATCTCAAATCTCTCTCTCTCTCCATTGACTGACCATTTAAGAAACTGTAAGAAAGAAGGTGAAGTTACGTAAGAAATAGAAATCAATAAATTTGGATATGAGGAAAGAACTTCCGTACCGATATGTAACTCATCAGAGAAAATATTGATGGAGGAAAGTGCGTGTTGTTGCCGAGACATCACAAATATAGATCAAGGACTGGTGAAAACACAAACATGTTGGTCTTGTTTCACTTGTACATATACACAACATACATAGTTGATCTTTATGTATAATAAAAGCTGTCTTAGAAGTCATCTGTCTTGTGAATTTTCTTGTCTTTGAAGTTACCTATCTTGTGAGCTTTCTTGTCCTTGAAGTTACCTATCTTGTGAGCTTTCTTGTCCTTGAAGTCACCTGTCTTGTGAGCTTTCTTGTCCTTGAAGTCACCTGTCTTGTGAGCTTTCTTGTCCTTGAAGTCACCTGTCTTGTGAGCTTTCTTGTCCTTGAAGTCACCTGTCTTGTGAGCTTTCTTGTCTTTGAAGTCACCTGTCTTGTGAGCTTTCTTGTCTTTGAAGTCACCTGTCTTGTGAGCTTTCTTGTCTTTGAAGTCACCTGTCTTGTGAGCTTTCTTGTCTTTGAAGTCACCTGTCTTGTGAGCTTTCTTGTCTTTGAAGTCACCTGTCTTGTGAGCTTTCTTGTCTTTGAAGTCACCTGTCTTGTGAGCTTTCTTGTCTTTGAAGTCACCTGTCTTGTGAGCTTTCTTGTCTTTGAAGTCACCTGTCTTGTGAGCTTTCTTGTCTTTGAAGTCACCTGTCTTGTGAGCTTTCTTGTCTTTGAAGTCACCTGTCTTGTGAGCTTTCTTGTCTTTGAAGTCACCTGTCTTGTGAATTTTCCTGTCTTAGAAGTCACCTGTCTTGTGAATTTTCCTGTCTTAGAAGTCACCTGTCTTGTGAGTTTTCCTGTCTTAGAAGTCACCTGTCTTGTGAGTTTTCCTGTCTTAGAAGTCACCTGTCTTGTGAATTTTCCTGTCTTAGAAGTCACCTGTCTTGTGAATTTTCCTGTCTTAGAAGTCACCTGTCTTGTGAATTTTCCTGTCTTAGAAGTCACCTGTCGTGAGAATTTTCCTGTCTTGTGAGTTTTCCTTTGTTAAAAGTCACCTGTCTTGTGAATTTTTATGTCTTAGAAGTCACCTGTCGTGAGAATTTTCCTGTCTTGTGAGTTTTCTTTTGTTAGAAGTCACCTGTCGTGTGAATTTCCCTGTCTTTGAAGTCACCTGTCTTTTGAGTTTTCCTGTCTTAGAAGTAACTTGTCTTGTGAATTTTCCTGTATTAGGAGTCACCTGTCGTGTGAATTTTTCTGCCTTATAAGTCACCTATTTTGTGAATTTTCCTTTATTAGAAGTCATCTGTCTTATGAATTTTCCTGTTTTAGAAGTCACCTGTGTCTTGTAAATTTTCTTGTCTTAGAAATCACCTGTCTTGTGAATTTTCCTGTCTTAGAAGTCAACTGTCTTAGAAATCACCTGTCTTGTAAATTTTCCTGTCTTAGAAATCACCTGACATGTGAATTTTCCTGTCTTAGAAGTCAACTGTCTTAGAAGTCAACTGTCTTAGAAATCACCTGTCTTGTGAGTTTTCCTGTCTTAGAAATCACCTGTCTTGTGAATTTTCCTATCTTAGAAGTTATCTAATGGACCTGTGGAAAGAAACATCTTGGAGTCAAAGAATACTGCCAGTCACCAACCTATGGCTGGGTGAATAGAAAGAGAGTAAGATGGATATATCACAATAATCTGTGCATATTATTACTTAGGTGAATCAATCCTAAGGCTAGTGTGCTTCTCTCAATATGATTAATCCATAGCCACAGTCTTGAGACAATTGACAATGGTTTATTGACATCTAGTCAATGGTCAAGAAAAGTTTACAGAGTTTAAACAGTAGAGAAAATATATACACCAGACGGGGCCTTCTCTGAAGGTACGTCTGGATCCTATCAGGAGTTTAGAATCGTCTTGAGTTCAGGCAGGCCCTTGCGAGTTATGAAATCCGTGTCCCCAGCATACTCGATGAGCCATAGTCTTTAGATTGTTGGTAAGACTTGATTGCCTTGGTTTATATATTCAGTTGATCCACAAATGTAATACGCATTCTTGATCTGGTTCCTTTTATAATCTGAATAGGCTGCCACGTCTTTGCACATTTGTTCTATTCACAATTAGGCTTTCATATTCCTAGCCTTTTAACATGCCACCTGTTCTTTTCTTGTTAGTGCTAACTCCTCGGTCTTTTTGTTGCATGTTATGTAAATATTTAGGCATAGTTTATTTCTAAACTTCTTTGCATATTGCAATGGTTTCCCTGTCAAGGGTGTGTATTCATTTAAATAAACATTAAATAATCAAATTTGAGAGAAAAGAACTTGAAAATACCATTTAAAAAAAATAATTAGAATAAATTACTAGTTTTTCGTATCAAATTTATGTTAAAATTCTAAAATAAAATACAAATTAATCATTTTAGTTTATAATATATATCATATTTGGCATATTTTGATTAGTATAAAACATTAAATACCTTAAAATAAACACCTTAAATGAACCCTGTGTTATTCTGAAATTTTGCTTTACTCCCCCGAGCGGCCGTTTAAAGCAGATTTTGCTCTATAGAAGAAGCAGATTTGCATATAAATCCGTATTGAATGCAGGATTTCTTTCATCGCCTATTGTTCCTGCACATATGGAGGTATATTCTAGTTGGCTATTCAGAAAATGTGAGGTTTTTATTTTCTTAACTGGTATTATTAATCCTTCAGGTACCCTATATTTCTACTCGGAGAATCTGTTTAAGACTGAAAGGTCTTAATAAAGCTTTTTGTTGTTGTTTAATTTCTTATACAGTTGAACCTCCATAAGCAGACACTCCTGCTAACGGTTACCTATACAAAAGACAGTTTTCATAGTCAAAAATTACCATTTTTTACCAATTATCTTCTCGCTGATAAGAAGAAATTTACCTCTAAAGAACATTTTGGTTTTGCAACTATGTATCATTTAGAGAGACGTTCTATTGCATATGCAAATTTTATTCCAAAACCAAATTTAGTTGAGAGTAAAGTTTAGTTACTGGCAACTTATATAAACGAAATAATTTCTATTTATAAACTTGTTTTTAGTTCTAAGTGTTCCTATACAATATCATCTGCATAAGTCGCATCATGGTAAGTTCTATATTGTTTGAAAATGATTTTCCATAATGCCACCTCTGATATTGAAGATGGTACAGTTATAACCTCCCTTTAGTGGACACCTCTCTACAAAGGACAGTCTTCATTTACAAAATTACCATTTTTACAATTTAGTAACTCTCCGGTAAGAGAACACCTCTCTACAAAGGGCAGTCTTCATTTGCAAAAATACCATTTTTACTATTTGACAACTCTCCGGTAAGAGGACACCTCTCTACAAAGGACAGTTTTCATTTGAAAAATTACCATTTTTACTATTTAGTAACTCCAGTAAGAGGACACCTCTACCTGAAGGACACTTTGGATATGCAATTAGATGTCCTTTACAGGGAGGTAGTTCTACTGTACTATAGCGCTTGTATGATGAAAGTTATGATGAACATGGTATGTGGAGGTTCAAACTTACCTTTCCTTTCACCATCCTCCATAGTGCTGTTGCTATATGTTGATACCATTCCAAATACTTAGATCTTATCTAATACAAATTTTTCTAATATTAAACTAAGCTAGAAGAAAGGGAAAATACAGTTCTCTAATCAACATAGAAATAGTATCTTAGTGTTGTTTCTTGATGCAAGCATACCTTGTGGGGATATCACGTCTGATTTGATTATAAATAAAAGATAGAATTAAAATGTTAAAGAAAGGAGAAAAATCTCTATAAGCTTTCTATAAGTTCTATAAGACAATAGGTAAAAGACATTTATTGACCATTTCTACAATCTAACAGACCCAAGTTAAAAATCTAAATAAACCACTGAATCAATCAATCAAATCATTGTATCATCTGCTTTTGACTTGCCCTCTGACTAATCAAATTGTATGTAGATACTTTGAAACATTACCAAATTCTCTTTGTGTATATACTCTATCTTATGAGAACTTTGTTAAGTTTAGAACTATTTGTACAGTAATTTACAAAACACTACTAATCCATCGTGTAAATATTTAATCATATATATGTAAATAATACTAGCACAGCACAATAGTCCTTTGGACTTCGTGCTTTTGTAACAATAAATAAAAAAATAAATTGTATCAATTAAGTCACTGAATAAATACAATCTAACAGACTGTTCAGTAAGAAAACATCGCCATAGATTTGATGAATACAGAATGCTAACCAGAAGATCGATGTTGGTTAGTTCAGAATGGTTTGGATTTGACTAAATTCAATAAGGAATTAGTGAAATCTCTCTCTCTCTCTCTTTCAATTACACAAAGAGAAAAACATTATGATGCATTAGCGCGTCATGAAAATTCAAAACTATTATAGACGCGTATAATTCTTTTAACAATTAAGCAATTTCTATTACCCTTACTTCAATGGAAACATTAATAGGAGGGCTTGGCTTATTAGTGGTGAAACCTCCCAGAAACCGCTGGGAGGGTTCACCACTGATATGCCAAGCCTTCCCAATATATATTTTTAATCGCAGTAAGGACAGTAGAAGTTTGTATTATGTATAAAAGAAACATTCGTGCTTAAATCCTTTCATTTTATAGAAATATATTGTTGCACCAGGTTGCGGCTTGGCAGACTCTTCAGCCTTGATTCTCTCCTGTGCTGGGTCTTGAATCTTACCAGAGCGTGTTTCAACCATCCTACAAATTTATATAAGGGAATAATGAGATAAATCTACTTTAAGTAGCCTCCAGAATAATTTATTTATTTCTCACATCAAAGAGAGCAGTGAAGTCACACAGTTTACCTAAATACAAATGATGATTCTATAATACATATATTCTGTTTATAATATATATATTCTGTTTAATAAAATAATTAAATATAAAATATAATTTTGAATTTAAAATATATGAAAAATAATATTACAAATTAAAATAGGTTCATTAGCCATGATGCAACAATATATATATTAGAATGTCCTAGTTCGTCAGTGGTAAGTCCATTCAATGAATTCACTTATATAATCTCATATTTCATCTCTCCACGTTGTAAGAATTCATCTCTTATACAATGATGGAGAAGTAGCGCTGGGAATAAATTCCACACTTAACACACAGAATGTGCTATGCCTCGCTTACCGCGGTTGAAATGTCTATTCTACACTCATGGACAAAACTAAAGAAAGTTGTACCTTTTAGCATGTATATCAATATTGAGAAAATAATTATGAATTTGATACACAGTGATCTTTATTGAAGACACACGAGATAACCAAGTATATACACTCATGTACAAAACTTAAGGAACTGATACCCTCTAGCATGTATATCGGCCTCTAGCATGTATATCGGGATTCAGACAATAACTATGAATTTGATACACAGTGACCTTTATTGAAAACACACTAGATAACCAAGTATATACACTCATGGACAAAACTTAATGAAGTTATACCTTTTGCGCAAGTATATCGAGATAAAGATAATAACTCTGAAAGATATTTGATACACAGTGATCTTTATTGAAGATACACGAGATAACCAAGTATATACACTCATGGACAAAACTTAAGGAAGTTGTACCCTTTAGCATATATATCGGTATTGACACAATAATTATGAATTTGATACACAGTGGTCTTTATTGAAGACATACGAGATAACCCAGTATATACACTCATGGACAAAACTTAAGGAATTGTTTACCCTTTAACATGTATATCGGGATTCAGACAATAACTCTGAAAGCTACCCTCATGGACAAAACTTAAGAATGTTGTTACTTTTAGCATGTATATCGGGATTCAGACAATAACTCTGAAAGATACACTCATGAACAAAACTTAAGGAAATTGTACCTTTTATCATGTATATCGGGATTCAGACAATAACTCTGAAAGATACACTCATGGACAAAATTTAAGGAATTTGTACCTTTTAACATATATATCGGGATACAGACAATAACTCTGAAAGATATTTGATACACAGTGACCTATATTGAAGACACGAGATAGCTAAGTATGAACAAAATTATATGTCTCCTTAAAAAAAAAAAAAAGAAAGAAAGAAATAGACGACAGGCAATATCAAAGACTTTCCACTATCTTAAGTTTTGTCCATGAGTATTAAAACGACGAATGACCCCCCATCAGTATCCACCTACCTTTCCGACCGCCATCCTGTCCCTCCATAACGCTCGGTACCGCTGCCCACTGTATTTACCGCCATCACCCGTCGACAGGGACAACTTGGGATCACGTGACCACGCGCCAGCCTGTACGCCACGCCGTATCGCCATTCCGTACTTTGTTTACGTCCAGTTCTGGTGATAATACTGACTGGCGTAGAGTCAGTGGACGAGTGGTCCTTTCTGCTTCTTTCTTATCTCCACTCAATCATATTAAGGTATCAAGCTTGTAAAGCATGAGACTTTTTATGGTGTCTTTGACAACCATTATGATTGGGTGAAGTAGAATATGTCTGCCTTTGTCATTAAAAGATTGGAAGCACTACTCAGTGGCAGGCCGACTTAGCTCCAAAAGAAATGGCCGCTTCTGACATGAGGAACAGACGTCATGTGCAGCTTCTCCTAACATGGAGTACAAACGCTGCTCATCCTGTATCCCTGGATTAGGAACCCTTACAGGGTACTATCAGCCAGGCCAGCTAAGCCCAGGTTTTTTAGCGAGCTTGTTACTGCTCCCCCCCCCCCTCCTTTTTCATCCGGGCTTGGGATCGGCAAAGGCGGAGTTTTACCCTTGATTCCCGATAGCCATGAACCGGGATCGAATCCCGCATTTTACACTTTTTTTTTCCCTCTGAAGAACCTGTACATAAACACAAAGTAATAAGACCAAATCCAAATAAATAGTGTGTGACGTTTCGATATCAGCGTTGTTACCATCTTCAGAAAGAAGTACTATTTATTTATTGGGATTAGGTCTTATTACCTTGTGTTTATAATCTACCAGCCGAATGACCCGGGCAACGCCCGTGTTTTACCCGATTGAATGTTTTTATTCAAATACTATTTGTTACAATTATAAATTGGCGCCTTAAATAAATGCATATATTAGTTATTAAATAAAAACAAACGATAGCATTGCGTCTCTTTATACATGAAATTTATTATGCTATCTTTCGGATCTTATCGATCCTTCCATCGATGCTCCACCCCAGCCTTCAAAAAAATAGAAAAGACAACCATCATCAGTAATCTAACAGCAAGTGGCTATCCACTTCCCTTCATACTTAGACATAGTTTCAACCCTTCCAAACACACTCAGCCCGCAGTAAACCGTAACACCTGCATTATACCTTATTCCTTTGAAAATCAATCAATAGCCCACTCCCTCAAGAAATTTGGTTTAAGAACCTTTTTCACCAACCACCTCTCAATAGGCCAAATACTCCGGAACCCCATCACCAGATCTAATATTAAGAAACGTCCCGACCAGCAACCATATGCCATTTACTCCATAGGTTGCCAAGATTGCAACGCAAAATATGTGGGTGAGACTGGCCGCTTCATTTACAACAGAATTTCCGAGCACAACAGAAATATAATAAACAAAGATCCCAAATCTTTGATATTTCAGCATACCTCAAAAACCGGCCATGCCTTTAACCTTTCCGACCCAACCTGTCATTACCACAACATCAAATCCAAATATCAAAGATTATTAATAGAATCCTTTGTCTCTCATGATTTAAACAGTATCAACAGGCGTATAGAACTACCATCTCAGTACCACTCATTTAAGAAAAAGCAGTCGCTACCTACCCACCATGGTTATCATGGCCTGTACCACGCGTACTAGGGATGATTAAACAATGGTTGCCTGTAAAGTCGGTTTTACGGGCGAAGATTTTACGTGACAACGGTAGAATATTTATTGATATGAATATAATTAAATTGCACAATAGGAACAAGGAATTGAATGAAAATAAGAATTGCACAAATTTTAACTATAGAAATATATTTTGTTTACTAAAACATTGTACATGTAAACTTAAACTTAACTAATTCCTATTTGAGTGATTTTGTTGAGGATAGGACGATGATAGGAGAAATATGAAATGAAAGGAAGTGTTTCTGCTGTAATGTGTCTTGCGAAAGTCAAGTCGATAGTTGTTCCTTTTAACGTAGTTGACTTAGAAACGTTTGATACGCAATCAAGATTATACGTATTTTTCATGAATTTAAGAAACGAGTTGTCAGGCTTTACGTTTTTGTTAAAATCACCACACAGAAGAATCGGTATACTAGAATCAACTTGCACGAACGGTGGCACGTACTGGCTGTTGTGAATGTACGGACCGAGTCCTTGCCATAGTAACATTCCAATATCCTGCATACTAGCTCCTGGATGAATATATACAGCACCGAGTATAAACTTGAAGCTAGTATTAGCGGCGAAGCAAGTAACTTCAGTCATGCACATGTCACCCTTGGTTTTAATGACACGAGTTACGTCTGTAATCGCAACTTGGAACACTTCCGCCGTAGATGTCGATGATAATTTACGATAGATCGCCACTCCACCAGCCGCGTTGGTATTTGAAAATCAAAACACTTATTCAGATCGAAGGTTCAAATTTTTGCTAAATAAATTTGAAATTAAATAAAATTTGTAATTGTAAATGATGAAGTTGAAAATTAAAACATTTACTTAAATTAGATGTTAAAATTCTTGCTCAACACAGTTTAAATAAAGTTTTCTTATATCTGCCACTTTTTCTTAATATTTGTAATTTTAAAGAATCAATTCGAAAATCAAAACATTTATTCAGATCGAAGGTTCAAATTTTTGCTAAATAAATTTGAAACTATTTAAAATTTGTAAAATAATAATTAATTAATTAATTAATTTTAAACTAATAATTTACTTAACACTATCAACATTTATCAATAGTATGACATAACCTATAAACTCAGTTTCTCAACTTTTGTGTCAATCTAACAATTAATCAATCAATCATAGTTTACGATAATGAAATATCAGTGTACAATTATTTACCTTTATTGTTGTAGTTGTTGTAAATGACGAATCTAAGCACTCCACATTTTCACTACAGACACAGCTGACGATACTTTAACCACACGTGTGAACTTGTATTATGACGCTTTCTTGTTTTTCCAACGCCAAGAACGTTCGAGAAAGACAAAGACAGAGACAAGCATGCGCCGATTCAATGCGCCTAATTCTCTAGCGCTGCGCGCGCAGCACTCTCGTTCGATGACTCATCGTAACGTTACCGGGCGTTACACTTTTTCATAAGTGACTCCCAGCCGCAACCTAATTTAAGACGTTGTCACGTCAAAAACAGCCCAGCCCTTCCTTTTCACCAGATCCTTCCTCATCTTCCCCAGTTTCAAATTCACACCCATAACCCCATACACCATGTTTTGTTCGCATGAAGATAGAAATACGCCCTTCAACGGGTAATTGGAATAAAGGGACCAATTGACTATGAATAGAAAACAAACTGAGCTTTGGACAAAGATGAAACAACTGCAGCCTGGCCACGAGAAAACGTGAACTCGTGAAATGTGTTTATATTTATTTTATTTTCTATCTTCGTTAGGTGTATATAAATAATATTGTACAACTATATATACTCTTTCTCTCAACTTACAGCTTGGCCTGTGGAAGGATCGATAAGATCCGAAAGCTAGCATAATAAATTTCATGTATAAAGAGACGCAATGCTATCGTTTGTTTTTATTTAATAAATTTATAGCAATTCTTTTGTCTATATTTGTTTATATATTAGTTAATAACTATAGCCTATGTGCTTTATCTGTCTATGTACTGTTGGCTTCCGTAGGCGTCTCTTACTGGGTAAAAGAAAGAGAGGATTCCATTTAGTTATTAACTAATATATGCATTTATTTAAGGAGCGATTGGCGTGATCGTAGCCAACCAATAGGAGAGCGCCATTCCAAAAAAAAAAAAAAGCTAACGGTGACAGAGATGAAAAAGAATTGATGACGCTCGTAACTGTATATAGAATAATTCAAATTGTGACTAATCAGAACCTGTACATATTATTCATTGGTAATAACATAATATAAGTTTCTCTTTTTGAGCGGTACCTAATAAAGGTATTTGGGAACAGGCGTGAATTATTGACAATTGAAACAAATTTATTGACAACTTGGTCAATATTTACAAAATCAGGAAGAGATCACAAAACATAATTAGAGTAAATAAAAATATGGCAAAAAGCATGTTCGAACCATGGACATCAGGCTCTAAGTCTAAAGCTTCCTTGCTGAAGAAATTTGTACACATACACAACTATATATAACAAGAATAATGTGGTCATAATGTGGGCTACTCACGCCTGAAGACAAGAATCTTCTCGACAAATTCTTCGACATTATCATCAAACATGTTCCGAACATGAACCCCCCAAATGGCAGGGATCTGTCTAGATTCAAGGCGGCTTTAAGCTCCTGATCCGGACGTGCCCTCGGAGAGGGCTACGTCGATTGTATATATCTCTCTTCATTCCTACCATTATTATTATCTTATAACTCCCTTTGAGTGTAAAGATTGACGAGATGTCAATAAAGTTGTTTAATTGTCAAAAATTGTCACAACTATATATATATTCCCCTATATTTTATCTACCCTTTATTTACTATTTTATTATATACTAGCGGATGTGTACCCGGCTTCGCCCGGGTTTTATCTGAGTGAAAGTTTGCCTAACGAATATTATTGAAAATAATTTTCCGGAACATAGACTATTATGATAATAATATTCATTACATGCTATTTTTTATTATATATTTATATAATACGAATGGCCCGGGCAACGCCCGGGTTTTACCCGAGCGCGTATATATTTTAAAAACGTTTTAATTCAAATACTATTCGTTACAATTATAAATTGGCGCCATGGATGTCACTCTTGTGAAACGTCCCGTTCCAAACTGTGTGTTTTTAAAATGTTTTAATTAAAATACTATTCGTTACAATTATAAATTTGAACGATAGGCTAATTATTTCTTTATACCGTTATTATACCGTTATATTATATATATTATATTTATTATATATATATTACACGTTATTTGTTTTTTTGGCCGACTGTTTTACATATGGTGTTATCTTAAAATTGCTTGTTTTGAATATTTTTTAGATTGAGATTATTAGCTAGTATGTAAAAAAATTAACTCTGTTGAAATTTAATTTTGTATTTATATATAAATAAAATTAACTCTGTTGATTTTTTTTTGTATTTAATCGATAACAGCGAAGTTACGCATGTTAATGTTGGGGAAAAATATTTTGATGTTAAGCAAAACCTGCTCCATCTCGTTTTACATAAATGTTGAAAATTTGGTCGAAATTGATGCATTGTAACGAAAGTTTTTAGTGAACAACACTTTTATGAAATTTGCATTTTATTAATATAGATATTTTCCACTTCTGTAACAATTGATAAGAAGAATCAATAAAATTGTTAACATTGTTACTTGCTTAAGTCTAAAGCTTTCGCTGCTTGGCTATTTTGCCTTGGAATAGGCGTGGTAGTATGGAGTAATCTTGGTGACTAGAATTTCGTGTGTGTGTGTGTGATAACTATGACTCGGGATCGAAACCCGGTAGGTAATATTTCAGAAAGGTTCAACAGAATACTGTTCTCCAGCAAAGATTTTGAGGCGCAGAGATAAAATCCTAGGAGAGTAATATCATTTAAGACTACTGAGACAGCGAGCAACTACAGGTGAAAATCCTCTTCTTTATCATAAATCTTAAGAGATAAAATCCTAGAAGAGTGAGAGAGTCCAACAGAAAGAATTCCAGCCAATCAAAGCAACAGTATTAACTTCATGAAAAGTTTTTGAGGAAAGATAATCGGCGAAAGCTCAATATCTCCGTTCATTCTTCAGAACAGAATATTCGATAAAATAATCCCATGAATCAATATTAAAATAAGAACATTGTAAAGGAAAATTCGTGCTAAAACTGTTATTATAAAAAACATAGGTTAAAAGTATTCTCCTTACAAAATCTATCTTAGTAAATTGATGAGATTCTTTACGAAATATTTCAATATTCTGCAACTTAATTTCTGTATTAAGGTATTCCTAAGGTATATGGATCTAAAATAAAACAAAACATTTTATTTAATACAAAATGCCAATATATCCATACCTCGCTTTGCGTCGGGGTTACGTTCCAAAAAAAAAAAAACACGACGCAAATTGAAACGACGCAAAGTGAAAATATGTGAAGGCGCAATCAAAAACAAAGTTATTGCCATATTTTAGGGAAAAAAATAAATAAAAAAATTAAAGACTCGAATCCAAAACAACGCAACTTCGAAAATCTAACGACGCACAGTGAAAATCAGTAAAAATTAAGCACAGCAACGCAATTTCGAAAAAAAAAAAACGCAAAACGAAACGACGCAAAGCGAGGTATTGGTGTATTTCAATAGGCTGTACGCCTAACTTCGTCAGGAATTTTCTTGTTTTTAAACTGCTTTGGTTGATCACACGATTCGCCATGCCAGGGAAAAGATTATTATTTTATTTTTTAAAGGATATTTTCCCTGGAGACTTACTGTTCTTATTTTAATAGAACAGAATATGTTAGATATATTGACACAAGTTACTTTGTACGGGTTAACACAAAATGAAATAGACTAGGGCCTAAAGTAATAGTAACTAAACACACAAAAGCGTACACTCAAAAGTACAACAAAAAAGGAGATAAATAAACTTACAATTGGTTAAATAAAATTTAAAAAAACAGTACTTATCTTTATTGCTGCTTAGGTAGGGATCGGACCGGGGTTACACAGGGAATGCGAAGAGATCACCAGACACGGATAAAATACGAAGAGAACACTATAAGCGTCTCTACACAAAATTTTTATACCACACTGGCCCTCACGCATTCCCTTAAACCCCCTTTATATACAGACATGGCCACATTCGTCCAATTAGAATGCTTGAGAGATCGGTTTACTTATCTGATAAAAACAACGTTCTTCGCACTAAAGAAATAGGATAAGCGTGCAAATATTTGTCAATATAATTTGATAGTATTGTAGCAACAAGATGGGACAATAGTTCACACGGCTTTTCTAACAATAGAACTGATCTCTCAAGCAAATGTTCAGAGAAAGAACAGAACAGAAGAGGGCCATTTATTCCGAAACTATATTCTCCTGGTGGGTATTTCTCAGTTTGCTAACACTGGTGTTGTTTCTTTTATCATTGATCTTAATCCGCTAGTTTTCAGAGATGTTCAATAGATGTTTCCTAGATTAGGCGTTTATTTGGATGAAAGAGAGATAGATGACTTTTAGTTCATATATCAATATTGTAACAAAGTATTTATTAATTTTATTATTTTTATTAACAGAGATGTAATTTTTATGTTTATATTTTGCTACTCTGTAAATTTCCCTCGTGGCTTATCTTTTGTTTACCATTCTTAGTTTGTTCTTGCCTGAAATAAATTGTTGTCTCCTCCTGAAGTTTTGTCTTCCTTAATTTTCCACGTGGCATTTTGGTGGAGATGCTGGGTAAGTTAGGGAAGACAAACTGAAGACCGCCGAGAAGACCTTGAAGCCATGGATGCTGTGATCTACATTTTCGGACTGGTGACAAAAGTTACTTTGTACGGGTTAACACAAGATACAATATACTAGGGCTTACAGTAAGAGTAACTTAAACACAGAAAAATCGTGGACTCAAAAGTACAACACCAAAAAAAAGGTAAATAATAAATCACAATTTGTTAAATAAAATAAAAAAAAACAGTACTTAGCTTTATTGCTGCTTAGGTAGGGATCGGACCGGGGTTACACAGGTATGCGTGGAGATAGCCAGACACGGATAAATCACGCAGAGAACACTTTATGCGTCTCCACACAAATCCACCACACTAGCCTCGACTCATACCATAGCCCCCTTTATATACAAACATGGCCACATTCGTCCAATGAGAAGGCGGGAGAGATTTGTTCACAAACAAACGAAAACATAAATTCTTTCCACTAAAACCTGAGATAAGATATGATAATATTGCAAATATTTGTCAATATAATTTGACAAAAGGTATCTTTCCAAAAAAAAAAAAACTAACAAATCTCCCAAACATTCCCATTGTCCCGTAAGGAAAACCTCCCGCTGTTCGGGAGGAAAAAAGCTCACGGGAGCCATGTTATAAAGATACAAAAAAAAAACTAAAGAGAGGAGTAGAAGACATCCGGGTCGTTCCATAAAGGTGCCTTCCATCTTGTTCCTCCCAACAGAAACTTCAAAACAAAATCTGCGCAAACTACGTGAGTTACCATGAGTGATTCCCAAACACACACATATATAATATGCTTTAGTATATAGAGTTTAATGGGGGACCAAATAAGCTCTCATCTGGGACCGGCTGGGTATGTTAGGTAGAGACATTGGGTACTGACAGACGCTCACTTGATGAGAAACCGAACGATCCAATTCCATTCAGTTCTCTCAAGTCCAAGAGCTAAAAGCTCTTCTTAACGTCTGTTTCTAAACGCTTTCATCCTATCGACATGTACAACTTTCACATCGTGCATGGTGACCCCTCTTACTCTAAAGTTAACATCGGAGACCCTAGCTTCCACACGGAAAGGCCCATAGACGTTGGAGTAACCTTCAGTCTTAGGAACAGCTAGCATTACCAGATCTCCTCGGTCGAAACTTTTGGTATAAGGTGGCCTAGGATTCATAAGCTTTTTAGCAGAATTACCTGACATAAACTGTCTGACAGTCTCCTTAGCTTTCCGCATCACCCTTAACCTCTCAGCCCAAGTAGGCTTACTAAAACTATTAACAGACCCAGCGCTACACTCACAGCTTCTGTTAAACTCAGTAGGTGGCAACTTTACAGCCTCGTTTTCAATGCGTCTCACTGATTTCTCATCTATGGAGCTTGAAACCATTGGTCTATGTTCACTGGCAACGCAGCTAAGGTTTACATAATCATGGTCTTCTGGTTTCAAGGAAATCATGTTGCAACGTTCCCGTACGGGAGGCAACTGGATATTCAATCTCCTTATATCATTGATTCCCAGAATCCCGTCGTAGCCTTTATCTCCGAGTGACATTAACCAGAATCTTATCTCTCCCAGCTGGCTGCCGTTTTCGTTACCAACTCTACAGGTTTTAACACGTGTAAGTGTCTGCTCGTGGCCTGTCACTGAAACTATACGTAAAGTTTTAAGTGCATCGTCCCAATTCTCCTTCAAGACATTACACTTTTCGGAATCAATAATACTGACTTGGCTTCCTGTATCGTATAACAGGTGCCACATATTGCCGTTAATATTCACCTTAACTATTGGCAGATTTCTAAACTGATTTCCTCCATATGAACGTATGTTCACTATCTCAGCATTGTCAAGAGTATTGCGGTTGAAAAACATAGAAGACTGTCTTGAGCAATCACTAGCTATATGTCCTAAGCTACACTCAGGTGGACTCAGCCTGATTTCGCCCAACAATTTAGTCAGTTTTTCTATCTCACCTCTAAGATCTGCAATACACTGCTCATTTTCGTGCTTCATCCTGTTTACACTGGAACTAAGCATCTTCATCTCACCCTTAATGCTATATATTTCTTCAACCCCTTCTACTGAACATACCCCTTTCATAAAGCTGCAACGGTGTTCTACACTATCCTCCGTGGCCATGACACTGACTGCTTTGTCTATTGATTTAGCCTCACTGCGAACAATAGCCTCTCTATACTTATCGAGCACATTTTCGAGGAAAATTTCGAACACTAGGCTATCGTCAAAACTGTACTCTACATTATCTCTAATGGCCAGGAATCTTTCTTTAAAAACCATAGGACTTTCCTCAACTCTCTGCTTAAGACCTTCTATTAATTTAAGGCATTCCCTAATACTACGCGCTTTCTTAGGGTACAATATGTTCAGTTTACTAGCAATACTTTTGAAACTGCTATCGTTACGGATACCCATCTCCTCTAAGCTCAACCTAACTTCAGGGGATAAAGCCTCGAACATGAGCAATGCTTTGACCTCAGGATCCCATTTGCCTACTCGAGCTTTAAGCTCGACTTCCCGAATGAAAGATTCGAGATTAACCCCATTAAACACTGACAAGTTGAGCATAGAATTCGCAAACATGATGGAGTACAAAAAATAGTAATAAACCACTCAATCAAAGAAAAAAAACCGCACGTAAAATTACAGGAATTTACACGTGCAAACACAGGTAATCCTGGCAGGGCTCGCCAATGACAAAAGTTACTTTGTACGGGTTAACACAAGATACAATATACTAGGGCTTACAGTAAGAGTAACTTAAACACGGAAAAATCGTGGACTCAAAAGTACAACACCAAAAAAAAAGGGTAAATAATAAATCACAATTTGTTAAATAAAATAAAAAACAGTACTTAGCTTTATTGCTGCTTAGGTAGGGATCGGACCGGGGTTACACAGGTATGCGTGGAGATAGCCAGACACGGATAAATCACGCAGAGAACACTTTAAGCGTCTCCACACAAATCCACCACACTGGCCTCGACTCATTATTATTATATTATTCTGTACATAACCCGGACTCCTGGAGCGTACGAAAGTCGCCAACTGTCCGGGTTTGTCTTCTGACTTATTGTCTATTTGTTGCAGTTGACATCCAACTGATTAGATGTCGCCAGGCTGTTTTATTTTTGGGGAGGTTCTTCAATGCTTCTTGGTTGAATGTGCTGGTGTTAAGTAGAGTTGCAGTCTGGAATCTCTGAAGATGGTAGGATGGGCAACTGAATAGGAGGTGATCGACTGTTTGATTTTCTTGGTGACAGTGTTGGCATACGGGGTCGTTGTTTTGGAGGTTCTGGCGATGTCGGCTTGAACGAAGCCATGTCCTGTCAGAATTGTAGAGGTGATGTTGCAATATTTTAGTTTTGGGAGAATTGAGATTAGAAGACTAGGAGATGCAGCTACTCTTCTGAGGTTTCTTGTAGCATGGTCTGTGGTGTAGAGGTCGGTCCATAGTTGGAGGGCGAACTGTTTGCTTTGAGAGCGGACATATTTCCTAGGAAGGGTTGCGAAGTGTAAAGGCAATTTGGATTGAGATCAGACATGATAAGCCACGTTTGGAATATAAAAAGAGAGATTAAGAGGAACGTGGTAAGTTTCTTTATTAAGCAGTATACGAGCTTTCGGACGTCAGCCGTCCTTCATCAGGTATTGACATGAATGAGAAGGAGATGCTATATTTATAAGCGACAGTTTAGCATAAAAAATATTAAACAAGAAATAAAAGATAAAAAAGATTTGAGATTTGCATGCCAGTAATAAAAATATTTAAAAGTGTACAATATATAGATTTAAGAAAATCTGCATACCTAGGATGAAGGGAAAAAGGCGGAAAACTAGAGGCGAAGACAAAAGCAAGAATAAAAATAAAAATAAGAATATAAACGAGAATATAAAAACAGCGGAATAAAGATAAAGTTAAAAGTTACGAAGGAGGTGTATCTGTTGGTATAGAATAAAAAGCAGAATATTGGGGCGGGAGGTCAATCTTTCTGTTGAGGCTGGGTGTAGTATTGGAGACAAGGGCTTCTAGAACTAAGCGTTGGTATTTATTTGCTATATCGCTATAAACGGGGGTTGTATTGTCGAGATTGAAGGAATGTCCGGATTCGGCGATATGTTGGTATATAATTTGGATTGAGCTGCGGCTTTGGCGACTTCATCAGCCTGTTCATTTCCAACGATGCCGCAATGACTCCGGACCCAGCAGAGTTGAACATTGTCCAGAGTATTGAGGTTTCTGATTATCTCTGCAGTAAGTGGGGTTCTAGGGATATCGGGGTGACAGATGGCATGTAGAGCTGCCTGGCAGTCGGAAGCAATGACAAAGTCTTGTCGCGGCATGATCCTAATAGATCTGGTGGCATAAAGAATGGCCAAAAGTTCCGCCTGGAAGGAGGTACAGTTGTTGTGGAGTTTAAGTTTCAGTGGTGAATAGGGAGGTGGGAGCACCACTGCTGCGCCAACCCCATTGGTTGACCGAGAGCCATCTGTATAAACAATAGTGTCCCGTTCTGGCAGTGACTTGGAGAATTGGAGAGGTCTTCTAAGAGGTGGGTAGGGTACCGAGGAGGGACTGGGACGTGACTCAAAAGGGCCTTCTCTTAGCGCTTCCAAGTATGCTAGATGGGATTTGATAGATATATCCAGTGGAGGACAACCTGTGAGGGAGATTGCTGGGATAGTTGGAGTACACGGGCCTCCTCTGATTAAAGCTTTAGCATATTTGTAATGGAGGCCACGTAGCTTCCGGATGCCATTGGTGTCGAACACCCGCTTGCCCCAAACCCCAGAGCCATAGAGGATGGCTGGGAGGATCACCATGTTATGTTTTTTTTTTTTCGGCCCGCGCTGAAGGTTAATCCGAACTGTTTATTTCATCTCAATTTGCAGGTGTTACATTCGAGCACAGCTCGCGAGTCACCTTGTCCAGATTATTTACACATGGCGAGTTGTAATGCTGGAGTGGCCCCCCGAACCTTACAGGAGGGCAGTTGTTGGGTGTTTGGCTGTCAGCTAGCCATTTGGTCCAGGTCGTCGGATTCGGTGGCTGAGGTCACCTTGATTTTGAATAATTTCTTGTATAGTTGGATTTGATGATTTTTGCAATTGCGAGAATAGTCTTGTCGCAGAGTCTTGATAAATCTCTTCTATATTAGGCTGGTTGAGATCTTCTTTGAGAATTTTGTTTGAAAGATTGAATGGGGCTCCTATAGTGGTTCGTAAGCAAATCCTCATGAAGGCATCTATTCTTTTTTTATCCGTGGGTGTGATATATTTGCCCCAGACTGGTAGTGCGTACGTGATGATGGGTAGAATACAGGTTTTGTACAACGTGAATTTATGCTTTGTTGTTAAATTACTTTTAAAATTAAGCAGGCTTGATAGAGATATTTTGGCTATCTTTGCCTTTCTTATGGTGTTTTGGACATGTAGGCTAAATTTTAATTTCGAATCCAAAGTGACACCAAGATACTTGGCATGGTCGGCCCAACTAATAGTGCTTGAGTTTACTGTCAAGTTGGTTTGTGGCTTGAATTTTTTGTTATCTCTTGGGGGAAAAACTATTGCTTGAGTCTTAGTTGGGTTAATGTCTAGTTTCCACTCATCGCACCATTTGATTATGTCATTTAAGTAATTCTGAAGCTGAGTAACCAATAGGTTGACTGATTTAGAGTTAAATAAAATTGCTGTGTCATCTGCGAAGAGCTTAAGTTTACATTTAGAGTGCAGTGGGATGTCATTAATGTAAATATTGAAAAGGTAGGGTCCGAGGATAGAGCCTTGAGGTACTCCAGTCTGGATTGGCTTTGGTTCAGTTATAAAATTTCCTTGCTTGACTGAAAATGTCCTGCCCTGTAGATAATTCTGTATAAATTTGATAATGTCACTTGGAAACTGGTGTTTTGTGAGTTTCTTTATAAGGCCATTATGCCAAACTTTATCAAATGCTTTCGCAAAATCTAGAAAGACAGCACCTACCACTTCCTTGTGGGATCTTCTTATCTGGATGTAGTCCAGAACTGCAATGAGTTGGTGAGTTGTTGAGTGCCCCCTTCTAAATCCGAATTGCTGCGGGATTATGAAGTTAGAGTTGTCCAAGTACATCTGAAGTCTACGTAAAATAATTCTTTCGTAAATTTTGCCGATGGTTGGGAGGAGGCTGATAGGTCTTAGATCTTCAGGGGATTTAGCGGATTTTTTTTGGAATTGGAATTATGATAGCATGCTTCCAGACTTTTGGGTAGTAACACAAGTGCAGTGCGGCGTTGAATACTCCAGCTAGAAATACAATCCATTTGATGGGAAGATTCTTGGCCATTTGCGGAGTGATATTGTCATGGCCAGGAGCTTTGTGGTTAGCTAAGTATTTAATCACTTCTTTGACTTCATTTGGTGTCGTCATTGTGAGCATTTTTTCTTCTTTTGGTGATTATAAGTTATATTTGATTGGTCTTCTTCTTTTTCCTTGGAGAACTGGTTGGAGAAGTGTTCTGCAAGTTCATTTCCGATTTCTTTGTCGGTCAATAAGGTTTTGCCGTTCGTTACCAAACTGGAGATCCTTTCCGTTTTTTTCCTGATGGGTTTTGTTTTTCTCCAGAAGTCCTTTGGGCTTGATTCAATCTTGTGTATGAATTGATTCCAGTTCTCGGTGGAGTCGGATTTGAGGGCTTTGTTAACTTTTCCCTGTAGGTTCAAATAAATGGCTCTATGGGCTGGATCCCAGGTTGCTTGCCATCTCTTACGAGCTTTATTCTTTTCTTTTATCAAGGCCTTGGTCGAGGGGTTCTGTTTTGATGAAGAGGATGATATAACTGTGTTTTTTGAGTAGCTGTTGTAGATTTTATCATTTAGTATGGTCACTGCTGAGTCAATATTGGCTTCCGTTTTCAAGGGTACTCTAGGAGGCGTATTGGAAATTAAGTCTTGTTGGAAGTGTACCCAGTTAGTGAGTCGGCAAGCCCTAGTCGTGAATTCATCCTTCGGGCAGGTAAGCTCTAGGATTACTGGGAGGTGATCTGAAGATAAGGCATCCAGGGTCTTAATCCTCGAAGTCCAGGGGATGTTTCTAAGAATTGCGATGTCTAGAAAGTCTGGATTTCCCAAAGGACTGTAGTGCGTGGGTGAAGAAGGTGCGACAATGTCCAGGTTTTCTTTTTCGGAAAAATTATGAAGCACGGTTCCACTATTATTGGAAGTTCTTGAGCCCCAAAGAGGGTGCTTGGAGTTCCAGTCTCCTGCAGCGATTACTGATTGATTATTCTCTAACAAGAGATTCAGATCTTCCTCCAGGAGTGGTAGATCGGGTTTCTTATAGATTGACGATATCTGCACTACTGCCCTTCCATCTGGTTTCATTAGAATTGTGGTGTTTTCCATGTTAGATGTTTGAATCAGCACTTTTTTGTATTTAAGATAGTTTTTTAGAATTATTGCCGTTCCACCGCCCCTTCCAACGATTCTATCGTCTCTTATTGTCTGATAGTTTCTGAGTTTGAGGTCGACAGATGGTTTTAAGTGTGTTTCACTGAGCAGTGCCATGTCTATTGTGTTTTCTTTTAAAAACTGTAGGAATTCTTCTTTTTTGAGTTTGATTCCGTTGCAATTCCAGAAAACGATTTTTAAAGGTAATTTGCCTTTCATTGTAAGTAATGTTTGATGATTTCTAATAACTTTTCGCACAGTTCCCTGGTGTCAGAACGAGTAGTTTTCTTTTTTTTTTTTGCAGTTTCAGCGTAACTTGCCTTTTGTTTTTCAACAGTTGCTTCTTCTGTTTTAGTGGAGCTTGCTTGAGGTATAGTGTTAGGGGAGTTTTGTCTGGGAGGCTTTAGCTGCTGTTGTTGTGGCTTCGGAAAATTTGGGCATCCGCGGTAATTGGCTGTGTGCGCCTCTCCACAGTTAGCGCACTTTGGTGGGAGCTGTTTCGACATTCTTGGACAATCCTTCGAATGGTGTTCTTCAGCACACTTGACGCATTTGGGCTTCAAAAAGCAGTTTAGCTGGCCATGCCCAAAGCCCTGGCAGTTAAAGCATTGGGTCACTCGTTTTGTAGTCCTGAATGATTCCACGACTATTTTTTGGTAAAGTATTTCGGTTATTCCATAGATTCGTTTATTTTGTTCATTTTTCGGTAGCTCTACTAGGACTATATTCATCGGTATTTTGGTCGATTGTCTATGGAGTCTTTTGACAATGACCTCAGTGAAGCCCATTGAGACCAGTTCAGTTACGACGTCTTCTTCTTTGAAGGCTGTTGTTACCCCTTTCAATACCACTTTCAGTGGTTTTTCCTCCTGTAGTCTGTAGGAATATCCTCCATTATTTTTCTGTACATACTCCCTGATTTTTTTGAAGTCGGCTATGTTTTTCGATTTAATTATGTGCTTTTTGCCAGAAATCGTGACTTGGAATGGTTCCGTGCACAAGCCTTTTAGTTCTTGGCAAAGAAGCTTCCAATCTGCAACATTTTCTGCAATAACAGGAGGAATTCTCGGTTTTTTCACGTTAATGACTATGGTCCATGGGCCATCGTTGTCGTTATTTTCTTCATCGTCTTGCGGTGGGTGAGCTGCGTTCATTTGTTGAGAAATTCCAGTGGCAGGACTTTGTTCGTCGATGTCCATTCTAGGCGTCTTCAGATTACGCTCGCTCCTAGTTGGCGATCTTGAGTCATCCGATTGGGAGCCGCGAGTTCTCTTCTTTGATTGAACCGTTTCCTCAAGTTTATATTGCAAATATTTGTCAATATAATTTGACACTGGCTCCAGGATTCCACCGCCGTGTCAAAGCCAAGACTTCCCTCGAAGATGACGATGTCCCTATAGACGATCTGACGACAATGCCGCTCTTTACGCCGCAAGAAAAAGGACACAAAGGTACTAGGGACAAAGTTCCAAGACTTCGATGGAATCCTTGGCAGAAGCACGTCAGATCCATGTCAGTATCTACAATAATTGCTAGCTGAGGGTCACAGCTCTCATAGGGAAGAAGCTATGTAACAAAGTATTTATTATTTTTATTAACAGAGTTGTAATTTTTATGTTTATATTTTTCTACCCTGTAAATTTCCCTCGTGGCTTATCTTTTGTTTACCATTCATAGTTTGTCCTTGCCTGAAATAAATTGTTGTCTCTTCCCGAAGTTTTTGTCTACCCTAATTTTCCACGTGGCAATATTGTCGCGGAGATAAATAAAGCAAGGGCAAGTTTGGGAATAATTAATTTATTATAAAGGGTATTTATAGGGAGAGTACAACTTACCCCAAGTTAAAGATAATCCTAATGAGGGACGTCAGCTCCCCCGCCGATCAGATTCCGAGAACCCCTCACACCCGTGGTCCCGGAGTCCAGGGATGATTGACAGGCGTCCCATGGGGCCTCTCGTGATTGGAGCCGCAAAGCCTCTTGACAATATATTTAAATAAAAAGGCATATTTTGGATCAAAAAGTCATTTATTTTGCCAATATTTCAGTTGGCTAAATGCCAACCTTTATCAAGGTATTATAACATTTTAATAATTTAACGACTACTACGACCCGGGTTCGATTCCCGCATTGGGAACTTTTTTCTGATTAAAAAAAATGCTCCAATGGCCCCCGATTCTTGCAAAAGTCCAACCCCACCAGTGAGTGCAAGTAACCAAACGGGGCTCTGGCATATTTGTAAGTGCAAAGTCGAACTGCTTTTCACATATGTAGACATGTGGTGCGCTTATAGTAAAAGCAGTCGCTAACTACCCACCATGGTTATCATGGTCTGTACCACGTGAACTAGGGATAATTAAAAATAATAATATTAATTTAATACCTTGATAATGGTTGGCGTTCAACTAATTGAAATGTTAATAAAATAAATTATATTTTGATCCAATATATGCCTTTTTAATTAAAGATTTATTTATGGATTGTTCTATTTTTCAAACCGAGATCAATATATATGTTAAAAGAAAATTCCATCACTATTTTAGACATAGATATATCCTAGTCACTTTACTAGCCGAAGAAAGAGGAATCTGAAGAAATTTTCTAATTATTTTTGGCCTTCACGCTCCCTGATTTGACTACTCCGGACTTTTCCTTGTGGGTTCTTTAAAAGACCGGGTTTACAGTATAACTGAAGCGTCTTGCATCTTAGGTAATAATAATTAAAAAATCCAGTATAATATAATAAATAAAAATTTAAAAAAAGGCATATCCTGACCAGGAGCACATGTGCTTTTCAGAAGGCAGAGCGCTATCTGGTGGAAACGAAATCAACTATTCATTGATTTAACCCGTTCCCTGATATTTGGCCAACCCAATTGCTTGATAAATCAAGAAAAGTCATCCACGAACGCGTTTCGTGCTGTTGAGGCTCGTCAGCGTGGAGTAGGCTGCATAATAAGCATAATAAATGTATTTATGTACAAGTAATAGCGGTATATATATTTTAAAGAACAGAACAAAAGAACACACATTTATATATGATGATAAGCTGTATATAAATGATCATCATTGATTCAAGTTATCACAATAACAAAGCTTTATAATCTACCTTTTATAATTTCAATTGTAAAACGACATTTAAAAATTATCCCGCATGAGTTTCTTTTCAATGAAAAATCAAAATTTATTTAAAGGAGAAATAACGATTATTTCTAACCTTAAAGATGAGGTATGAAAGGATGAATTAATAAGTTATAAATAATCGTTATTTCTCCTTTAAATAAATTTTGATTTTTCATTGAAAAGAAACTCATGCGGGATAATTTTTAAATGTCGTTTTACAATCACAAGCCGCATTATATTATATTGTATTATAATTTCAATTGCCATCTATTTTTTGGGGGAAAGAGCATTGCTCGATGCATATCCTTGTTATTATATGTATGTACCTCTACAGAACTATAAGTTTATGTCCATAGGTTCCCTAAACACCCCTAAGATGTCTTCCATAGAAAATACAGGGTATATCCCAAACCAATCCAATACAATAAAAACATAAAGTCGGTGGATGAGAGGGTAACACGCTCGATTCCCGACAGTCATGAACCGGGATTGAATCCCGCGTTAAAATTTGTTTAATATGTGAATAATCATCACATATTATTCACTGTTTCAATTATCATGTACTAGGTTGCTCTTGCTGAGCGGTACCTATTCATGTGATTTTGAACCAGAGATCCAATACAATAGTAGAGCGGTCTGGAGATTAATTTGGTTAAACTGCTGAGAGGGTTCACTACTGATGAGCCAAGCCTCTCATCTAATAATTTTATCATTTCAGTAAAGGTTTTAGAGAGAATATTTGATAATACACCTATCCCCCGATTTACACGGTAGATACGTTCCTGAGAAAAACGTGTAAATCGAAAATTAAAAATTTTCGCGAAATTTTTATGCGAAGAAATACAGACACAGTGTGCGTGTGCAGCAAGTCAGCACATAAGCTCGGGATTCCTCATGAGATGTGTACACAGCGCATATGTTCAATCACAGTAGCATTTAGTATAGTGCGATAAATACAAAACAAAAAAACTTATTTGGAAAACCGTGTAAAAGCGAAAACGTGTAAAACAAGTACCGTGTAAATCGGGGGATAGGTGTACTTTATTGTAGCGTTTGTAGAAAATTAGACAAACTTCAGAATGACACGGAAATTTATTTAAGGCAAAGAACAACATTTTTAAGATAAGCAATGAGGTAAAAGTTTCCAGAGTATCAAAATACAAATAATATAAATATTTAAAAAAATGGATAATCTGTTCATTAAATATAATTAATACTTTGGTACAATTTCATAAAAGAAACATATTGTTAAAAATAATATTTATAAATTTTATATAATCTACCATTGTGTGTGACTAATGCTTTAGGCTATGAAACATTATAAGAAGTAATGTTGTTGTTGTCGTGTCCAATAAAGAGCCTCAGATGTCTCCATACATATCTATCACAGCAGTCGTTCTCTATCTTGGGTGTATAAAGCTGCTGTTCTGGGTCCATGTCAATTTTCTGTTGTTGTTGTCGTGTCCAATAAAGAGCCTCAAATGTCCCCATGCATCTCTATCACAGCAGCAGCAATGTCCACTATCTTGGGTGTGTAAAGCTGCTGTTCTGGGTCCATGTCAATTTTCTGTTGTTGTTGTCGTGTCCAATGAAGAGCCTCAGATGTCTCCATACATCTCTATCACAGCAGTCGTTCTCTATCTTGGGTGTGTAAAGCTGCTGTTCTGGATCCATGTCAATTTTCTGTTGTTGTCGTGTCCAATGAAGATCCTCAGATGTCTCCGTACATCTCTATCACAGCAGTCGTTCTCTATCTTGGGTGTGTAAAGCTGCTGTTCTGGGTCCATGTCAATTTTCTGTTGTTGTCGTGTCCAATGAAGTTCCTCAGATGTCTCCATACATATCTATCACAGCAGTCGTTCTCTATCTTGGGTGTATAAAGCTGCTGTTCTGGGTCCATGTCAATTTTCTGTTGTTGTTGTGTCCAATAAAGAGCCTCAAATGTCTCCATACATCTCTATCATAGCAGTCGTTCTCTATCTTGGGTGTGTAAAGCTGCTGTTCTGGGTCCATGTCAATTTTCTGTTGTTGTTGTCGTGTCCAATAAAGAGCCTCAAATGTCTCCATACATCTCTATCACAGCAGTCGTTCTCTATCTTGGGTGTGTAAAGCTGCTGTTCTGGGTCCATGTCAATTTTCTGTTGTTGTTGTCGTGTCCAATGAAGAGCCTCAAATATCTCCATACATCTCTATCACAGCAGTCGTTCTCTATCTTGGGTGTGTAAAGCTGCTGTTCTGGGGCCATGTCAATTTTCTGCAAGGCTGCAGCCATTGCTGGGCATGAGAATATGTGGGTAAGTGTTAGTTCCACACCAGGACAGTTGTTACATGTCCTATAGGTTCTTGTGCCATCTGGATGTATTGTCATTTCTTTATAGTATTTTGTTCTAAGTCTTGTTAATAAGAATTAATGTACAATGGTATTGTAATGTATAGCAGAAGATGTAACGTGTTCAGCTTGGATGTAAAAACTTACAAATGAAGGATTTCGAATAAGAATTCATCAGATTACAACTCACCATCACATACTGGGAAAACAGCTGCCACAGCTGGTACATTCCAGGCAGGCCAACATCGCTATAGGTAACTGTAGCCATAATATGTTTCTTCTGCCAAATTTTCTACAATTCAAGAATGATTAAATCCTGATACGCTATACCAGCAACCAACAATGACTAGAAGACATACAGTGAAGACACCAAATTTATTCGATGTAGAAATCAACAATTCGATATGGATATTCAAATGTTATATTTCATTTCTTATGAATCCAAAATGGTGAATATTAGAATTATTATGGTTGTTAGGTTTTACCACTAGACTGCATACAACACGAGAGCTAAACTTTTATTCATTATTTTATTTCTATAAAACTAGGCAATATTTTTTAATTCACAAAGCTTTTTTTTCTTCACGGATCTAATAGGAGACTATTTTATATATAAAAGAAAAATACAATAATAAAAACACTATCATTTCTTATACATAGACGACGCGATAGTAAACTCATAAACAACACTTAAGTAAATTTCATATATTGATGTCACTGATTGTCTGATTTGACTTAGACCCAGAGCAGCAGCTTTACACACCCAAGATAGTGGATATTGCTGCTGCTGTGATAGGGATGCATGGAGACATCTGAGACTCTTCTTTGGACACGACAACAACAACAACAACAACTGATTGTCTGTTTTTTCAAGGTGACAGAGACAATTTTGTTCACACTTGGTTATCTCGTGTGTCTTCAATAAAGGTCACTGTAATATCTTTCAGAGTTATTGTCTGAATCCCGATATACATTGCTAAAAGGTACAACTTCCTTAAGTTTTGTCCATGAATGTATATTGGCTATCTCGTGTGTTTTCAATAAAGGTCACTGTAATATCTTTCAGAGTTATTGTCTCAATCCCGATATATATATATTATTTCTTCTGTACTCAAAGCTTATGTCCATGTTTATTTAGAATACCTTTTCCAAGAGTCTAGATTCAGTATCAGTATAAAAGGAAAACCGATAAAAATGCAATATTACAGCGGTATGATAGATTAAACTGGCGAAACTGCTGGGAGGGTTCACCACTGATGAGTTACGCCCTACCATTATTTTATCATTGCAGTAAGGGCAGTATAAAATTGATTTATTTTAAAAAAGAATCATAAGCGTCAAAAATAGTTCACATATCTTATTACAGATGGCGCGCTAATGCATTCATATTAATAAAAATTTCTCCATGAGTGTACCTTATCTCTCTATATATAAAAGTCAGTGTATGTATATATGTATGTATGTATGTATGTTTGTTTGTTGGCTATACACGTTCACAATACGTGACTAATCTGACTGAAATTTTAACAATATATAGAGTAGAATCTGGAAAAACTTATAGTGAAAATTTCAGGTCTCTATTCCGAATATTCGTCGAGTTATTTGAAAATTTGCCCTTTTGCTCGCGAGCAGCGCCTCTAGCGGTGAAGATGGGAGGTAATATCAGCTGACCTAATGTACATGTAAAGTTTGGAGTGTGATGTTTCACAAGAATGACATCCACAGCGCCAATTAATAATTGTAACGAATAGTATTTGAAAATCAAAATAATCGAATTTTCAGATATCCTTGTGAAAATTTACATTTGTATTTATATATTTTAAAAACACAAAGTTTGGAGCGGGACGTTTCACAAGAGTGACATCCACAGCGCCAATTTATAATTGTAACGAATAGTATTTGAATAAAAATATTATCGGGTAAAACTCGGGCATTGCCCGGGTCATTCGGCTAGTATTAATGAGCTTAGGAAGAGCTTTGCTCGATGTAATACCTTGAAATTATATGTATGTACCTCTACAGACCTATAAGTTTATGTCCATAGTTCACTAAACACCCCTAAGCTGCCTTCCATAGAAAATACAGGATATACTCCAAACCAATCCAATAAAATAGTAGAGCGGTCTAGAGATTAATTTGGTGAAACCGCTGAGAGGGCTCACTACTGATGAGCCAAGCCCTCTCATTCAATAACTCATATCATTGCAGTAAGGTCTGTAGAGATAATATTTGATGATATTGTGACGAAGAAATAATTTATTAATTAAATTATTCAATGAAACTATTCAACAGATTATATAAATATATATTAATCTTTTATGTAAAATAATTATCAAAATATCTCTTTGCTTGCTTGCTCAAGATTCTCTAGCTGTAAATAGTTTTTTGCTGACTTGTTAATAATTGCCGACTTGTCGCCGTGACGTCATCAATAAATACTTTTACATCTTAGGATATTTCAAGGCTTGATTTCTACGCTACAACTGGTGAAGAAGCTGGATCGATACCCATTCAGAAAAAAACGTAAAATTGATTCGGTTGAGCAAGAAGAAACAACCATGACCATCAAGAAAGAAGCAACAAATCAGGTAGGTTCATTTTTTATACAACATCTACCTAGAAACCCCTCAATGTTCTCTGGTGAGGGTTCTGAAGATCCCCATAACTGGTTGAAAAAGTATGAACGTGTGGCGAAGCATAACCAATGGGATGAAACACTTTGTCTCGCCAACGTTTACTTTTATTTGACCGGCACTGCTCTCAAATGGTTTGAGAACAATGAGGAGAGCATCCTGACATGGACGGAGTTCATGTCCCAGTTAAAATCAGTTTTCGGAAAAAACGAAAACTTGAGGTTACGAGCAGAGAAAACCTTAAAAACTCGCGCACAATTAAAAGGTGAAAGCACCGAATTTTATATTCAAGACGTCCTGCGCCTCTGCAAAGAGGTAGACCCTCATATGAATGAGCAAGATAAAATATCCCATTTGATGAAAGGGATAGCAGAGGAGCTCTACCAGGCACTTCTCCCAAGAGATGCACATACCACTCAACAATTCGTCACCGAGTGTCGCCGCATTGAAGCGCTACATTGTAAGCGAGTGACCCCAACCAGGTACGAGCGACTACCAAATGTGGCGTCTCTCAGTGATCATGATGACAGGGCAGATCTGTCATCTATAATTAGGCAAATAGTTCGCGAGGAGGTACAGCGAGCATTAGCCTCTCCTAGAGAAGAACCAGAAATTTCTGCAATTGAACATATGGTGCAGCAAGAAATTGAAAAAACAATTGCGCCAATTTCTAGAAGTGTCCCTCAAAATAGAGCGCCAAGGCCATTACCAAGCCCTAGGTACGAGTTCCAACCCAGAAATTTCCAACCTAGACCGCAGCAGCCAAAACAATTAAACGGAAGACGCGATACCAACGAATTGCGAACCACGGAAGGTAAGCCAATCTGTTTCCACTGCGGACGCCCTGGCCACGTCGTGCGCTACTGCCGTGACAGGAGGAGAGAATATGAAGGAGAACAAACTTGGAATTACAAACAGAGAGATAGGCTAGAGCCTAGAACATTCTATAATTCTCGGAGCAGCCAAGAGCCCAACGACGACCTGCCAAGAGAAAATAGACGCCGCTACCGAAGCCCCTCTCCTCACACTGGCCGAAAAGGACAATATTCGTCTCCTGATAGAAGAGCCAGCCAGTCGCCTCGCCGTTCCCGTCAGGAAAACTAGAAGATGCGTCCTATTTTGGAGGTAAGGCCGCAAAATTTATAAATCCTCCCTTATCGACTACATTAGAATTAAAAGAAAATTACATAGACATTAAAATAGAAGGAAAAATGACGCGTGCCCTCGTCGACTCAGGAGCCTCATATTCTGTCATTTCTGAGAGGTTCAGACTCAAACTAAAAAAAATAATGTTTGCCGAAACTGACGTCACATTACGAGTAGCCAACGGTAAAATTGAAAGACCTAAAGGACGCTGCACACTGAAACTGGACTTGAATGGACTACAGGAAAGCTTTGAATTTGTTGTTATGGAAGACTGTAGTCACGAAGTTATTCTTGGTTGGGACTTTTTGAAGTTATCTAGGGCGATAATTGATTCAGCTGACGACACACTCTTCTTAGAAAAATGTCTTTTTGAGGATACCCCTAAGAACAGCTCACCTCTCTACTCGGAATTGGAATATAGAATCGAACCCGCCTCTATTCAGTTAATAGAAGTAGCAAGTCGTGACATTCCTAATGACGCAATTGTGGTGGCAGAATGTCGAAAAGAGCTATTGCTGGAAAGAGAACTAACGGCTCCCTCCTCTGTCATTTCACTTACCAATAACCGAGGTAAACTTTGGGTGGTGAATTGGAGTCCATATCCGAAACTAATCCCACAGGGGATGCATGTAGCCGATAGTGCTGTCATCGAAGATAGTCAATTATGTACTCTAGCCGATTGTAACCAAGTTGAAACAGAGGCGGAACATTCTGAAGACCCAAAAACCTCGGAATTTTTTATAGATGATTCGCTTGATGAATCTCAAAAAGAAAAATTAAGAAATTTGTTAAAAAACTATACAGATATTTTCGAATTTAATAAAAGAAAGCAATTCAAGGACGTCAATGTTAAACACCGAATTAACACTGGAGACCACCTACCGACCAAACAAAGACCTTACCGAGTTGCACCAAGAGAACGCCAAATTATTCAGGATGAGGTAAACAAGATGGAAAAACTTGACATCATTCAGCCCTCTGAAAGTCCGTGGGCCTCACCTGTAGTATTGATAAGAAAAAAGGATGGAAGCTGGAGATTCTGCGTCGATTACCGCCGCCTTAACAAAATAACAAAAAAGGATGTCTACCCTCTCCCAAGGATCGACGACACTTTAGACTGCTTACGGGGAGCTAGATTTTATTCTTCCATGGACCTCCAATCAGGGTACTGGCAAATCGACGTAGAAGAATCGGACCGTGAGAAGACAGCATTTATAACTCCAGATGGACTGTACGAGTTCAAAGTAATGCCATTTGGGTTATGTAATGCTCCAGCTACCTTCGAACGAATGATCGATAATCTTCTGAAGGGTCTTAAGTGGACTATTTGCTTGTGTTACCTCGATGACATCATCGTTTTTTCAGATGGCTTTGAAGAACATCTAAGACGCCTTCAACTTGTATTAAATTGCCTTAAGAAAGCCGGATTATGTCTCAATTCCAAGAAATGCAAGTTTGGTGCAAAAACTATCACGGTTCTTGGACATGAGGTGAGTGAAAATGGAATTCGTCCCGACCAAGAAAAGATTCGAGCAGTCCGCGACTTCGCTACGCCAAGGTCATTGAAGGAAGTTAGAAGTTTTCTTGGCCTCTTTCATCCTACTACCGCCGCTTCATACCCAATTATGCCCACGTAGCCCAACCCTTGAATGACCTTTTGAAGAAAGACTCAGCATTTAATTGGAACCAGGAAGAGCAAAATGCATTTGAAGCTCTCAAGTCAGCGTTAATTTCCGAACCCGCTCTTGGACATTTTGATTACTCATCCCCAACCGAAATACACACTGACGCAAGCAACTACGGAATAGGAGCAGTATTAGTGCAGATACAAAAGGGAAAGGAAAGAGCCATTGCTTATGCATCCAAAACCTTAAATAAGGCAGAAAAAAATTATTCAACCACAGAAAGGGAATGCCTTGCCATCATTTGGGCTATCAATAAATTCCGACCATATGTCTTTGGACAGCCGTTCACTATTGTTACAGGCCACCACTCTTTGTGCTGGCTGACCAACCTCAAAGACCCATGTGGGAGGTTAGCAAGATGGGCACTTCGGCTGCAAGAGTTTGACGTCACTGTCGTGTATAAGAGCGGAAGGAAACATCAGGACGCAGACTGCTTATCAAGAAGTCCATTAGAATACAGTGAAGATATGGAGGAGATATTCCAAGCATAGTGACTTTGCAGAACTTTAGCGAAGAGCAGATGAATGACCAAGCTCTTAGAAAAATTGCTGACCAATTACAAAGTACTCCTAATAATACCTTTGTAAAAATCGATAACACGCTCTACAGAAAAAATTATGATCCAATGGGGAAACCATGGCTTTTGGTGGTTCCACGCCATTTAAGGCAGGAATTACTGAAAATTTTCCATTATTCACCCACTGCTGGTCACCTCGGATTTACTAAAACCTATGACCGAATAAGAAAAAAGTATTACTGGCCCGGAATGTATAGAACGGTTAGAAAGTATGTGGCACACTGTTCAGATTGTCAGAGGCGTAAACATCAGCCCCAACTCCCCTCAGGGCACTTACAGCCAATACCTGTTCCTGAAGTTGCTTTTGAAAAGGTAGGAATGGATCTCCTGGGGAGATTTCCAACATCAGAAGGTGGCAACCGTTGGATTATTGTATGTACGGACTACCTAACGAAATATGCGATAACTAAAGCCCTACCCACAAGTGAATCCATGGAAGTTGCCAAATTCTTCATTGAAGATGTCATCTTAAAGCACGGCGCGCCGAGGGAATTAATCACGGATAGAGGAAGGAACTTCACATCTTCAATGATAAGTGATCTGAACAACCAGTGCCGAATAACCCATCGGAAGACGACCGCCTATCACCCCCAGACAAACGGCCTCACGGAGAGGTTGAATAAGACCATAGCAGACATGCTGTCCATGTATGTAGATGTCAACCAGAAAGATTGGGACAGGATTCTTCCATTCGTTACATTTGCATACAACACAGCAAAACAAGAGTCTACTGGGTTCACCCCATTTTTCCTTGTACACGGGCGTGAAGCCGAGACTCCACTGGACGTGTTATTCCCCAAGTTATTGCCAGAAGACGACGATTTCATCCAAACTCTAGGGGCAAGAGCCGAAGAAGCACGAAAACTGGCACGTATCCACTCCACGAGATCTCAAGATAGCAATAAACAACGCTATGACGCCCATCACAGAAATATAATTTATCAGCTAGGAGATCTTGTATGGATCTTTATCCCTGTGCGTAAAGTGGGATATTCGGAGAAACTAATGAGACGTTACTTCGGCCCATACAAAGTAACCCGAAAAATATCTGATGTGACCTATGAAGTTGAAACATTCGGAAACCAGCAAGGTCGTCGTAAAACAAAAGATTTAGTTCACATTTGTAGGATGAAACCATATTTAAACCCAGAGGACCAGGAGGACCACCTAGAAGAGGACCCAGAAGATGACTCGACAAACTTCCAGGAAGAAGACATCCCCACTGAACGAACACAACAACCACAGACCCGCGTAGAGATCTCAGGCCCTATCACCCGTTCTCGAGCCTTGAGACTGAGGATGTAAGTCTCCTTCTGAGCATCGGGTCGATGCTCTTTATAGGAGGAGGCTATGTGACGAAGAAATAATTTATTAATTAAATTATTCAATGAAACTATTCAACAGATTATATAAATATATATTAATCTTTTATGTAAAATAATTATCAAAATATCTCTTTGCTTGCTTGCTCAAGATTCTCTAGCTGTAAATAGTTTTTGCTGACTTGTTAATAATTGCCGACTTGTCGCCGTGACGTCATCAATAAATACTTTTACATCTTAGGATATTTCAAGGCTTGATTTCTACGCTACAATATTTAAAAAGAAACGCATTGCCAGTAAATTTATTTGTGTAAAATTTTAACATATATTACATATTATAAAAAGACATAGCTAGAGTATTGTGATGGAGGAATACACAATTCTCCATTGTGGAGCTCCAGATCGGATAAACAAGAAGGTGATAAACAAAGAAATATGCTGATATCACTGTTCACAAATTATCATCTTGTCATATTGTACATCATCAGGATGTTGCAGTGTTGATCTATTCTATCTATATGACGTTGGAATATTTGCATATAGACAAGACGAACATCGAAAATACAAAATTTGTAACAAATAAATTTACTGGCAATGTGTTTATATTCAATAATATTACCTGTGCTGTGTGAGCAGAAGAGCTTGAATTAACTTGTTTCATTATATGTATGTTCCATATGTAAATACCTGTTTTTTTCCTCTTTTCGCTCTCCACTTCTCCCATTCATATTTCCAAAAAAAAAAAAAATCTTATTTTCCATAGGATTATTCAAATAATAATCTGTATATATTAACCATGTGTATATATAATCTTTCTCCATTTTTACCCCTTTGTATATTTCCCACTTTCATGGATTTCTCCGTCTTGTAACCTCAAGGAGAATCCTCTGTAAGACCTGTGTGTCTTAATAAAGGTTTTTGTGTGTGTGTATTCAATAATATTGTAACAAAGTATTTATTAATTTTATTATTTTTATTAACAGAGTGGTCATTTTTATGTTTATATTTTGCTACTCTGTAAATTTCCCTCGTGGCTTATCTTTTGTTTACCATTCATAGTTTGTCCTTGCCTGAAATAAAATGTTGTTTTCCTCCTGAAGTTTTTGTCTTCCCTAATTTTACACGTGGCAATATCATCAAATATTATCTCTAGAGACCTTTTACTGCAATGATATAAGTTATTAAATGAGAGGGCTTGGTTCATCAGTAGTGAACCCTCTCAGTGGTTTTGCCAAATTAATCTCTAGACCGCTCTACTATTGTATTGAATTGGTTTGAGATATACCCTGTATTTTCTATGGAAGGAAGCTATCTTAAAATAGCTGGGTCTTCTTATTTCTTATCTTTGAAGTAGAATGTGTTTGCTTTTGTTATTAAGACTGGTAGTATTCCTCAGGAATATGCTGACTTAAGCTTCTTCTTCTTTCTTATCTCAATCATATAAGGGTATTAAGCTTTTAGAGCTTGAGACTTTTGATGGTGTCTGCTGGGGATTAGTAGAGCTCATCAATGGATGAGTCACTACAGTCAATAATGTGTTTTGGGATTTCAGGTTGAGAATTGAACTTAGTACATAGTGGGGAAACCTTGCAACCATTCTGGAAAGTCATTGTCCGTAGATGACCAGATTTAAGTCTGGAAATCAAAGATTGTTGTTCTCTTGGTAGGACAGAATTGGTGCTTGTCCCTCCTGCTCTGTACCAGTCATGTGCAGCATTAGATTTCCATTCTTGCTGGCAATGGGTCTTGATGGTACGGAGGTCTTTTTCGTCTAGTTGGATGGTAGTTTTTCTTGCCTCAGGGTGGCTAAATGCTCCAGATTTTGCCAGAGAGTCTGCTTGCTCCATTATGAAATGAATACCTCTGACACGAGGAACTGAAGACATGTACAGCCGCTCCTAACATAGAGTACAGAGGCTGTTCATCCCATGTTGCTGGAGTCATTACAGCCGATGTTATCAGCTGGGTCAACTGAGCCCAGTTTTTTTAGCGAGTTTGTTGCAGCTCCCCCTTCTCTTTTTTCATCTGGGCTCGGGACCGATAAAGGCGAAGTTACTGTAACTTGTGAATGTATTACATGCCCTTACACTAGACAATCGACAATTTGAAGGTATTTTTGACACACAATCATTGATAATCATAGGATAAATGATCACATACACTCATGGACAAAATTTAATGGTGTTCAATCTTTCTCTTTAAGCTATTGGATATTTATATGCTATAAAATACTCCAAGTGTAGTCTTTCTGTTTTTGTCGTTGTTGTAGAAGAGTGAAAAAAATTAACAGAGATATTTTCTTGAAAATAAAGATACATCGGGCAGTAAATTTTTTTTTATTACCTCGATGTTTCGACAAAAATAGTTTGTCTTCGTCAGGAGCAAACAAAAATTAAACATTTAGCAAGGCGTTAAAAATTTTTCTAAACGTCGAGGTAATAAAAAGATTTACTGGCCGAAGTATCTTTATTTTCAAGAAATATGAATGGCGGCCAGGCAGCCTCTATCTAGAGATATTTTCCTATATAATAAATGAAATCTAAAGACGCGTGTTGGATTCAAATGTAAATATTCATTAATTCATTTATTTGCATTTTTTAAATTCATTTTGTTTTCATTAATTTATTTATTTTCTTTTTAATCTGTGAAGTTTATTTTGTTACTTGGCACTGTTGGTGTTTTGTTGACATTTTTTAATCTGCTACCATTATCATTTTTGTAATCGAATTTGTGGTAATAAAACCTACTCTATTCTTTGCAAAGTTTTATTCATTCATTCATTAACTCAAATCTAAATAAATACACAATCTACTCAGATTCGAACAACGCGAGTGTTTCTTTCACAAATAATCAAACTTCTACTGTCCTTACTGCGATGAAAAATTATTGGGAGGTGCTTGGCTTATCAGTGGTGAACCCTCCCAGCGGTTTCGTTAATTTAATCTACCAGACCGCTTCTTTAGAGCTCTAATACTGTATTGGATCATTCTGTTTATATATGCTACACTGAAGGATGGAATCTAAGAAAAGGTATTCAAGCAAACTATGAGCATAAGCTTTTAGGACATTATAATTATATATAATATTTGCATTCTACTTTTTATATTGTCTCTGTTGAAAGACATACACACACACAAAGCCTTTATTAAGACGTTAGTCTTATACAGATTCTCCGTACAAGGTGCAATAACAGGAAAAGAGCAGCACAGGAAACCAGTAGTTCCGCAACTATATACAATTATTAGTAATAAAGAAAAGTAAGATTTAATATGAAAGGTCGACGCCATCGCCCCCAGTCTTCAATTCCATAAGCGCGGAGCAGAAATAGGGACTAAGTTATTTAGTTCGCCATAAATATGTCTCTGTTGAAAGACTTTTATACATAAATCTAGCCAAGGGGATCTCAATAAAGAAACATATCCATTTAAAAAGTGGATTGAATCGCTGTTTTTTTTTTAAATCTTCGCTAGTTTAATAAATAAAGAATTGGCAGTGTGGTCAGATCAATGCTATTTGATCAGTTAGGCGCGGAAGTGTGAAGGTAGCGTGACAATCGGACTGCTTTGTCATCTCCTGTCATCGCTTGTTTTCATCTGGTCACTTTGTCCTTCCTACCTACTTCATCGTCTGCTTTCTATATCGATTGTTATCTATCTTCTGCTATTATATTCCGATGTTTATAGAACGTTATTTATTCTATTGAATAATACAATTTTATATTCGATGAAAGCACAATTAAATAATTTTATAGTGAAATTTTTGGAAGGTCGGTGGAAGGATGGTCTAAACCGTTGGTTTTCGACCGGTTGGTACGACCCGGGTTCGATTCCCGCATTGGGTACTATTTTTTTCTGATAAAAATAATGCTCCAATGGCCCCCGATTCTTGAAAAAGTCTAACCCCACCAGCGAGTGGAAGTAACCAAATAGGGCTCTGGCACATTTGTAAGTACAAAGTCGAACTGCTTTTCACATATGTAGACATATGGTACACTTACAGTGCACTTAGCAGTCGCCTACTTCTACCCACCATGATTATCATGGCCTTCACCGCGTAGATAATATATCTGGTTCAAATCACATTAATAGGTACCGCTCAGCAAGATCAACCTAGTTCATGATAATTGAACAATGAATAATATGTGAAGGTTTTTCACATATTAAACAAATTTTAACACGGGATTCAATCCCGGTTCATGACTGTCGCACCCCAGCTATCCCGATTTGGGAAAGTGGTCAGGGTCAGCCATTCCAAAGTGCAATGGTAAGGCCTCTCCTGAGGGCACGGGAATCTTAAGCTCCGTGACACCGATGCCAGGTAAGTATGTAGATAATATATTTATTGTAATATGTAAAATACAATATAACGCGGCTGATGATTGTAAAACGAAAATTAAAATTATACCGCGAATGTTTCTTTTATAAAAATCGAAATTTATTTTCAAAGAGAAATAGCGACATTTCTAACTTTGAGGATGAGGTATTGTTGGCTTCCGTAGGCGTTTCTTAATGGGAAAAAGAAAGAGAGGATTCAATGAAAATAATTTAGTAGTCTTTATTAAAACAAAATCATAAATATGAACAACACATATAACAGAGAGTACCGTCGTCTTCCGGGTATTCCTTCTACTGGGGAGCTCGGATTCTATATTCTGTGCGTTTATAATCTGTTTATCTGTGGCTCTCTGGTCGGGATGGCGCCTACATTCGGCCATTCCTGGATTTCAATCGTCCTCGATTGAACCTTGCGTTGCAGGAACGTCGTGGGTTGCGTCGGGGGGTATCTTCTACTTCTGGCTCCTCGTCCGGACTTTCTTCTGTAGCTGAGTCATCTTCTTCACTGTGCCAAGACTTTAGTTGACTGATATGGGCCGTTGTCGTGTAGAACCGTCCACTGGTTCTTTCGCTTAACTGAGTCACTCTATACGTGTCGCTTGGCAGAACCTCGGTAATTATCAAAGGTCCTCGATATTTGGGTTGTGCCTTGGTTGGTTCACCCGTCATTTTGGGTACATGCCTCATCACTACAATTTCTCCTACTTCGAATTGGATTGTACGGCACCTCTTCTTATCGTAGTATGTCTTCATAATTTCTTGTTTGTTCTCAATTTGGGATCTCACACTCTCTTGAATTCTATCCGGCTCGGTCCATGGGTCCACGTCTTCGTCGGCTAATCTTCTAAGTATCCCATCGTGGAATCGAGGGGAATAGCCGTGGAGTGTTTCGAACGGTGTTTTATTCGTCGTCTTGTTCACCGCATTGTTCAGGTCTCGCTCTACCTCCTTGATCTTCAGGTCCCAATCCTTCCGTCGCGGATCCTCGATACTGGTTGCTATAGTGGACAATACTGTTCGGTTCACTCTTTCGACCATCCCGTTCCCTTGCGGATGTTTCGTAGAGTTCAGAGTATGATGTATTCCATTTCCTCGACAGAATTCTTCAAATTGCCTTGAGGTAAAACATGACCCTCTGTCGCTGATGATCTTGTCGGGTAGTCCGAAATCATTCACAAAACTTTTCATTACCTTCAGGACGTTCTGCGTCGATGTATTCCTTACAGGGCTTAATCGGACAAATCTTGTCAGATTATCGACAATCACTAAAAGTTCCTGGTTACCTTTTGTACTTCTCACGAAGGGGCCTGCGTGGTCCATGTGTACGATGGAAAACGGTCTCTTGCCTGACTTAATGGGATGTAGGAAGCCTTGTTGTTTTCCACCGGGAACTTTGTTAAATAAACACTCGAGACACATAGCCACATGGCGTCGAACGTACCTCTTCATTGAAGGAAACCAGTACAATTCCTTAATTTTGTTGACAGTCCTATCAGTCGCAAAATGTCCCATTAGATCATGGAATTTGACAACTAAGCTTTTCCTCATACTTTTGGGTATAACATACAGGGCTCGTTCCTCTTCTCCATTTTTCACCATGCGGAAAAGTCTGCCTCCTTTGTAGCTGTAGTCGTTAATTCTATTTTGTTCTCCTACTGTCCTATCACACGGGTCCTTTCGAAAGATCTGGATCAGGTCTCTCAATTCAGGGTCGGAATGCTGAATCATCAAGATTTGTTCTTCCAGTGTGATTGTGAGGCACACTTCAAGGTTTTTCTCCACGATTTCCTCCATCGTGTCTCTAGGGTCGTCGACTGGAGCTCTACTCATTCCGTCTACGTGGGCCATCTTCTCCCCTGGTTTATGTCGAATTTCGAAATCGTATTCCTGAATCAGATTGTACCATCGCGCTATCTGAGGATTTGTAGTCTTCTTCGCGTTCATGTAGACCAGTGCTTGGCAATCTGTAACCACTGTAAACTTGATTCCTACGAGGAACTGACGTAGTCGATCCAAGGTCCACACTATCGCCATCAGCTCCAATTTGCTTGAGTGGTACATCTTCTCGGCCTCTGTTGTCTTCTTGCTCACACAGTAGACCAAGCGCCATTTGCAGTCTTCGTCCATCTGTAGCACCATTCCTGCTAATCCCTCAGCACTCGCATCGCAATGTACTTCTGTCTTGAGTTCAGGGTTGTAATGAGCTAGTACCGGATATTCGACCAGATCCTTTCGTAGTCCTCCAAATGACCTTCGCTGTTCTTCCTTCCATTCAAATTGTGAACCTTTCTTCGTAAGTCTGCTTAGCGGTTCTGCTTTCCTCGCGAAGTCCTTTACAAATCGTCTGAAGAAGTTCGTCAGTCCCAGAAAGCGTCGTATGTCGTGGACATTCTTGGGTTCTGGAAATTCTTCTATCGCCTTGATCTTTCTTGGGCCTGGCTTAAGTCCGCCTGTACTGATGACATACCCTAAGAACTCAACTTCCCTCCTTCCGAACTCACATTTGGAGGGTTTCAGTGTCAACTTCGCTGATCTTATTCTTTCGAGGACTTCCCTCAACCTTTCGATCATCTCCCGCCAATCTTTTGCCGGGATAATCACGTCGTCGAGATAGCAGAATGCCTTCTTGTTCAGCAGCGGACCTAGGACAGTGTGCATCAGTCTTTGGAATTCAGCTGGTGCGTTGGCGAGTCCAAAAATCATCCTTTCGAATTGACCTGTATCATCTGGGGTGATGAATGCTGTCTTTAATTTTGCCTTATCGGTCAGTGGTATCTGCAGATATCCATGCGCCAGATCCAGAGTGGTGAAGAATTTCGCATTCCTTAGGCCTTCCAGAAGGTCGTCTATCCTTGGTAATGGGAACTTGTCCTTAACTGTTTGAATGTTGAGTCTCCTATAATCTACCACCAGACGATGATCTCCAGTTTTCTTCCTCACAAGTAGGACGGGACTAGCGTAGGGTGATCTAGTTTCCGTGACTATTCCATTGTCCTTCCACTCTCTGACAATCTCCCTGATTGCTTCGCGTTCACTTGCAGTCGTCTTATACGGTCTCAGACAGACTGGCTTGCTTCCATCAACCTCCTTAATGTCCATCTTGGTGACATCGGTGCACCCTAATTCCTCCATGCCAAGAGCGAAACAGTCTCTATACTCGTTTACTACATCTAGGATTTCTTGTCTCTCTTTCGAAGTCAGAGAATGATTGACGTTGATGTCCACAGGCAGTATGGGGCGCTTACGTTTCATTTGGTCTTGTCCTTCCCTCTTCTCTTCATTTTTAGTCTGAAACGAATCCTCTGCGACGTCCAGGTTAACAACAATATCATCAAGGTTCAGTAGTTCAACCCGCCCTACACATTGGTTCTTCCTTACTCTCAACTTGCCCTTGCCAGCTGAGATGATGGGTACGGTCGTCTTTCCGTCGACCACTTCCAATAGGGAATCGACACAGGCGTCATCTACTCCTGTGAACAATACATATCCATCCTTTACCTCGTCTGTGATTGCACTTGTAAAGTTAATGGAGTCGCTCTCCAACTGAACAGTTTCGGTTGCTCTCAGTTCAACGCGACGCGACTTGATTTCTTCTTGCAGATTAGCAAACGGAAATTCGGTTGAATAGCCAATATGCAGTTCCTTACCGATTCTCGCGAAGGATACGTAGGGCAGATCTGTCCATGTTCTTCCAATTAGTAGGTCATAAGGTTGGGCATCATCGTTAACAATGAATACAGCGATTTCTTTTCCGACTACGCCATCAATCTCCAGGTCAACTGTCGTCTTCCCAACGGTCCTGGCAGCTGGTGCGGTCTGGTTACCGATGCCGTACAGACTAGTCGAGTCTGGTTCGATGTCGACGCTGATCCTCCTTGCGACCGATTCTCTCATTAGACAACTGCTGCTCCCGGTGTCTATCATTGCCTTCACGGTTTCCTTGTTGTCGATCTTGACATCCTTCAAATATACATCTGGCGGGACAGTCTCCAGTCCTTCGACTTCCAGGTTGGCTACTTTTAGTCCTTCTTTGGGTCTTGTGCAATTCCTTTCCTTGTGTCCCGTTTGACCGCATCCTCGGCATGTCAACGTAGTCCTGGGTGCTGGGCAGTCTCTGGCAATGTGTCCAAACTGATTGCAGTTGAAGCACTTCGGTTCTCCCTTGTCGTTTCTGATTGCACGGTTGACCATTCTCCTCGAGGTGTTAGGATACTTTTCACTGATTTCGTTCCTTGCAGCCTCTCTACTCGAAACATTCGTTCCTTGTTCAGTCTCTTTAACTTCGCTTCGGTTGGGAAATCTCGCAGATTTCTGCTGAAACGACGGTGGTGTGGTGTGTTTCGAATTCCAATGCGGAGGTCCCATCTCGGTGCGAACATTTTCGTACTCGTCCAGTTTATCCGCCAACTCATCTGGGTTGTTTAACTTGGTCCAATCGTCAATGAGATGATTACGCAGCACATTTGGAACTTTTTTCTTTAGCTGGTTAGTGACGGACAAATCCTTTAGGGCGTCGAAATTTTCCACGTTCATTCCTTCGATCCATTCGTTGAAATATCCTCGCAATTCGAAAGCGAAGTCTCTCCAGGAACCCTTTTGAGATCTCTCGTGCTTCTCGAATTTTTGTCTGAATTGTTCGGGGCTCAACTTGTACCGTTTTAGGAGCAACCTTTTCACGAACCTATAATCGCCGCTTTGTTCTTCTGTTTCCCGAGCGATTAATTGAGTCATTTCGTAAGGTAGCAATCCTAGGAGGCTGAACGCCCATTGGTCTTCATCCAATCCTAGTCGCTTTGCCTGTCTTTCGAAAAGAATTAGGTAAAAACTCAAATCATTGTCCTTCGACTCGTACTTGGGCATCAGTTTACGTATCTCGTAATGTGCGTCATTGCTGGTACTTCGAGACGTATCGTTGTTTCCGCGTGTAGTCTGGATGCGCAGCTTCTCAAGCTCGAATTCCATTACTATTTGTTCTTTTCGTTCCCGTTCGATTCGTTCCCGATCCTCGATTCGTTTCCGATCCTCGATTCGTTCCCGCTCCTCGATTCGTTCCCGCTCCTCGATTCGTTCCCGATCCTTGATCAGAGTCTCCAACAGTTGTTTTGCGAATTCTTCTTCGTAGGATTGGCTATTCAAAATAAGGTGTTTTAAGTCGACGATCCTGCTCTCTGGCGGTACTACCTCGCCGAGTTCATACGCCAACTTGCTCAAATCGCATTTCCTTACTTTCGCTAAATAAGTCATGTTTTTTTTTTTTTCAAAAGGAAAAATAAACAAGGCAAAAAATTTTTAAAATAAACAAATAAAACTGACTAAACCAGATACGTACTGTTTCAATTATTTCTTTAAACGAAATAAACTTTTCTTTGGTAATTTTGAGACAATACTTTTTTTTTTCTTTTTACCGCGATACTTTGCGATAATACTTTTTATTTGTTTCTTCAATTTACTTTAAAAATACTTTCTTTAGAATACTTTACTTTACTTTAAAATACTTTCTTTAGAATACTGTACTTTACTTTAAAATACTTTCTTTAAAATACTTCACTTTACTTTAAAATACTTTCTTTAAAATACTAATTTACTTTAAAATACTTTCTTTAAAATACTTCACTTTACTTTAAAATACTTTCTTTAAAATACTTCACTTTACTTTAAAATACTTTCTTTAAAATACTAATTTACTTTAAAATACTTTCTTTAAAATACTTCACTTTACTTTAAAATACTTTCTTTAAATACTAATTACTTAAATACTTCACTTTACTTAAAATACTTTCTTTAAAATACTTCACTTTACTTTAAAATACTTTCTTTAAAATACTTCACTTTACTTTAAAATACTTTCTTTAAAATACTTCACTTTACTTTAAAATACTTTTTATCGAGATGATTTTGCAATAATACTTTTAGGAATAGGTAATTAAATTTCGTACATACCATGCAACTCCTCTTACGTTGATCGGTCACAGCGCCACGTCCTTCTCGTTTCCAAATTATTCCAGTGAATCTTCAATTTTCTTCAGGACCATCCCACTTCTGAATTTCTGTTGGCTTCCGTAGGCGTTTCTTACTGGGAAAAAGAAAGAGAGGATTCAATGAAAATAATTTAGTAGTCTTTATTAAAACAAAATCATAATAGTGAACAACACATATAACAGAGAGTACCGTCGTCTTCCGGGTATTCCTTCTACTGGGGAGCTCGGATTCTATATTCTGTGCGTTTATAATCTGTTTATCTGTGGCTCTCTGGTCGGGATGGCGCCTACAGTATGGAAAGGTGAAACATGAAGAGTAATGGCGAACGGAAAAATAAAAAGTGTCCAGGGGCGGGAATCGAACCCACACCCTTCTGCTTACCGGGCAGGTGCCTTGTCCACTCGGCAACCCTGGACGTATTTTTCCGTTCGTAACTAATACTTAAAGTAACATTTAAAATACAATATAACGCGGCTGATGTGTATTGTAAAATATTTAAAACGCATGTGCGCTTCTTTTAAGTAATACAACTTTTTACTGTCCCCATTACTGCAATGATAGAAATAATAGGAGAGCTTGGCTCATCAGTTGTGAACCCTTTTAACAGTTTCACAAGTTTAATGCATTCTATGCAGTAAAAGGGCAGTAAAAAATTGTTTTACATTGAAATAAGCATACGGTTCATAAAAAGTTTCCCTTTCCAAAAACAGATTACATGCATTATGTTTATTATACAATATATAAAATTTTACACAAATAAATTTACTGGCAATGCGCTTCTTTTAAATATCATCAAATATTGTCTCTATAGATTAATTTGGCGAAACCGCTGAGAGGGTTCACTACTGATGAGCCAAGCCCTCTCATTCAATAACTCATATCATTGCAGTAAGGTCTGTAGAGACAATATTTGATGATATTTAAAAGAAGCGCATTGCCAGTAAATTTATATGTGTAAAATTTTAACGATAGATGGCAATTAAATTTAATTTACTAATACAATATATAATTAATTTTAAATATTTAATATATATTACGGGGCTCTGGCACATTTGTAAGTGCAAAGTCGAACTGCTTTTCACATGTGTAGACATGTGGTGTACTTACAGTAAAAACAGTCGCCAAATCTACCCACCATCATGGCCTGTACCACGTGTACTAGGACATAAAAGGATTTAAAATCATGTTACATATAAGCAATATCCATAGAAGAATGTTAACAAAATGAATACCTCTCTTAAGGCATAGATTTTTCACGGTAAAAAATAGATAGTAATAATACTCCTTTACTATCTTTTTAGTATGGATTTTAGTCGATAGTTTCATGAGAATGGCATGTAGAGTTTGCATAAAGCGAATGGTGCACGCGAAGGCAGAAATTTTCAAGTTGTACTTCAGTAAGCGACATACAAATATCGCCAACTATCAGGAGAATCTTGTTTTACTGACTTAGATCAACAAAACGAAAGGTCACCTCTCCCATCAAAATAAACTCTTAAACCAAGCGCCATCTATTGACCGTCTTCGCAAACTATCGGACTCGAGTGGCAAAGCCACAATTTCAGTCACCTGAAGACCATGGTTTCGATAAAATGGTCTCATTCAGTACAGGGAAGGCTTTTAATCGATGATATTCATACGGGATTTAAATGGAATCCTCATAATCTGCCAAAGAAGTGTTTACCTGGAAAAATGGCTAAACTAAATCTCTAGCCAAAATTCTATCTATTTTATCACAACAATAACAATGAATGTTCGTTTCATGTAGTGATGATAGGCAAATTTCAAATTACTATTGTTGTGTATTGTTTCTTCAACACTATCTCTTTGTGGGTCACCAATGAAAGTACCCTACTTGTTTCTATAAGGTAGCTACTTAAATTTTTTGCCTCAAGATGGATCATATAGAATCGGGTTGAGGTCCGTCTGATAAACGTCTTTGCCCCAAAAGCTTGTAAACGGCTCCTCGTAGACATTGATTGCCATTTTGACTGAATACGCCGAAGCCCAGTCTTTCCAAAGCACGAATCCATTTGGGACGAAGTACTGCCGTGGCTGATAGGTGGGAGTTCAATGTCTATAATTTTGTTCTTTTAGCTCGTATAGCTTCTGAATCTAGCTAGCTTCTTTCCACGCTAAGTTCCTTCCTTTAACGAAATAAGGATTCCATTTGGATTGAAGTTTATTCTTCCTTCTCCGAGAATTTCTAACAAAATTTGTCACCTAATTAACCTAAATTTTGATTTTTAAAATCACAGGTTAATAATTAAAATTTTTATTCTTTCATTGATTCACAAATTATACGATATATAGGGTTATGTACGGAATAACATATCGGGTAAATGTTCTTTAAGGCTTTGCTGAAACATAGGAACTCCTTTGTTGAAAATTTTCCATTATTGTTTTGTACAAATGTGGCTGAATTTCGTTGATTCAACACTCAATTTCTTCTTTCCAAAGCGTGTATGGTCTTGGATTTGTGGTAACTAACCTTAGAATTGAAAAAAAATCCTGCATGCGTTTAAATCGAATGATTTGGGCGATCAATTCGAATTATCAAAGAAAGAAATGACACGACCAAGAAATGACTCATGCAGTAATTGAATTGTTTCTTGGGGTTTATAGGAGGTCATTTATCCGATATGCTATTCCATACATGCATAATTTCAAATTTATAAAATTGTAAACCTGTGTTTTCTATCAAAATGACCTCTTGGTTGAAATTTTGATACACCCTTTATAACTTGATATACAGATTCCATAAGATAACTGTCTTTTTAACTGCAGGTATTGTTCTTTGACAAAATTACAAAAGACAAGGACAAGTTCGATTGTGTGGCAACCTTGGCCACATACCAGCTAACTAATTTTATCCAATACCTTTTTAAAAAAATTAACAATACTGACCCAACATGGTTGTACATTTGGTATACAATGACATATTTATCGGACAAGATGGGTATTTTAATGTCAAAGGCAACAATTTAGAAGATGGATTAAAATAATACAACCCAGGTTTCTGGCGATGTGTTTCTTTTTATTAATGTAATTTCAAGCTTTAGGACATCCCTGCCCTTCTACAGAAGTAACCACGCGGACCACGCCATCACCATCTCCTCAGCGGCGAAGTACGCAATCTACGTATTCTTCGTAGATCGCGAAATGCGTGGTGTCGCTGGAGACCCGCTGGTGATTCTCTACCAAACTCTGCAGCGCTGGCAGAGGCGCCATATTCATTGTACATAGTTAATATAATCCATATTATATTTTTTTTAATAGTGCAGACTGTGCACTTTGTATGTATTGACAAGATGTCAATAAAATTATTTTAATTGTCAATTGTATACAGAAGTAAATTAAACGACGGCGAATTATATATTATGTACTCCTGTACTTTTACAGGCAGGGATGCCAGAAAGCTTGAAATAACCATTATGTACTCTTCTACGTAATATTCAATAATCTTAGGTAGTGTAGTTTTTTATTAAAAGAGATTGTATGCTACTGAAAAGTTCTATATTTGTATAAAATTTTATTATTACAGAATTACCATAAGAACTAAAAACATGAACATCTCATGCTATATATTGATTACATCACCAACACCACAACCAAGTCCTTTGTCAAAACCATATATACATATTATATATTACAATAACATTAATAAAAAACTCATCTCCAGAAACTTGTTGTATTATTTGCATCTATATTTAAGAGATTTTTATAAATCAAGTAAATAAAATATAGAAAATAGGTCTCTAAACTATCTTTTTACTACTTATATATAAAATAGGGGAAAATTAAAACACCTGTGAAATAAAAATACAGAAAGACTCGCTATAGCGAAGTCTCCAATGGAACTGAACTTTTGATTCACTATAACCATAGTTTACTATTATATTACATTAAAATTGGGGATTTTATATGGAAAAGTTTGCTGTATCTAACCTTCATTCTTCAGCTGAGGAATTTTTAATAAGACGAAATAGCTCAGTAAAGACTTAATATGCATCTATCATATGTAAATACCAGTGTTTTTATTATTGTATTTATTTATTTATATCTTTTCTTTTGCTTGGATTAACCCATGTCAATCTGTCAATGAGCTTAACTGTCTTAATTAAGTTTATATAAAAGGGCGTACCTGGATCTGTAAAGAAAAAAAAAACATTTTTTTCTCACTATATTTCGAGAGATTGCTTTTCTTTATCAATTTATTGCACAGTAAACTTGATTTACAAAATTCTTGTGGATCACATAAAAACAACCTTGTCATTGCTCAAAAATAATTAATGATAATAATACATTAAATATTAAAATTGTAGATAATAATAATAATAAAATACTTAATTGATGGATCGCCTTTTGACTCATACTGTCTTATTTAAGTTTCTAAACTTCATCTAAACTCTCTTTCGAAGTTCATTTGACCAGAAGGTGACTTGTTTCAAAAATGATTTTTTAAAAACTTTTATATAACCATGCCTTGTGTAGGTTTAGGTTGTTGAGCGTGAAATTGACCAATATTTGTAGAATGTTTTGAGGTTTAAAGAATATTGTAGTTGGAAAAGGGACAAGGTATGAATTTGCATATATCAAATGCATAAGGGGAGTAGGGAAGGAAAAAAAAAAGAAAATTAAATATAGTATTGAGCTATTCATCTCCATTAAACCAAAGGTAATTCCTCAAAATGCCTATAAAAGTGAACATAAAAGGTTAAAGGTACCCCTATAAATATGCGTTAAAATTCTAGATAATATATATCGGGAGAGATCATTTGAAAAATAGTCTTAAACAACACAACCATTCATTATTTAAAAATTTATTTATTAGCTGAGAAATATTAATATACAGTAGGGGCTCCTATGAGAGAGACCATCCAAAATAAGATACTTCTGGGTTAGGCTAAGTAGTTTCTATTTTGTCTAATTGCTTTATCTCAAGGAAATCAACACGAGATGGGCAGCTCATGGAAGGTTTTAACTATAATTTGTGTATGAGTACCCCCTCTCTACTTATATGCTACGGTTTTTTATATGTAATATTTGAAATTATTGTTAATGATTGAGTCAACCACACACAACACAGAATATCCTAAAAAAGGGATTATGAAATACAATAGATTGAATTAGAAAAAAAATGTTTGAGCTGGTCAAGTTTCAGTGCCGATTTTCAAGCAGCGATATAACATTAAGTTGCGAAAGGATGGTATTCATGTATTAAATCGGTTCTGCCACTTATCCAGCTTAAGTCTCTTTTTGCTAATTCAACTGATTCCAAAATTAATCTTTTATGATGTTATGAAATTGAAATCAACCCCTGTACTGATGAGTCATAGCCTGACAACATGGTATACAGCTTGAATTTAATCTGAATTTGCCAAAAATTGTATTAAGGCACCTTATTTATCGCTACCATTGCTTCGATACTTGGGCGATTAACATAGGCTTTATTCATTGTTTGCTTTAGTATAGCTGTGACACTCAATATCATTATGTCTTTCGTGAAGATAACTGAGTGAGAATATTTCGATTTTAGTGCGTCAAAATATTTTTGTTTTAATTTTTCTTGAAATATTCCAAATGATAATACTCTAATTATTAATATATACATATCTCTCTCTATATAAAAATGAATGTTTGTATGTTTGTCTGTTTGTTTGTATGTCTGGTATACAAATTCGCAGTAGTTCACTAATTCAAACCAAAATTTCCATACATAGGTAAAAGAATACAGGAAGTCGATAGGCTATTTTAAAAAATATATAAATCAATTATTAAATCAATTCTAACAGAAAAACATTCATTCGAGCAGAAAACAAAAGCCAGATCATCTTTCTATAAAAATATCGCTTCTCAGACACAAAGTTTGGAGCGGGACGTTTCACAAGAGTGACATCCACGGCGCCAATTTATAATTGTAACGAATAGTATTATTTGAATAGGGTACATTTAATAGGGTAAAACCCGGGCGTTGCCCTGGTCATTCGGCTAGTATTAAAGAGCGTACCTGGATCTGTAAAGGAAAAAAAAAAAACAATTTTTTCTCAAAATATTTTGAGAGAAAAAACTTTTTTTTTTCCTTTACAGATCCAGTTACGCCCTTTTATATAATCTTAATTAATGGATCGCCTTTTAACTCAAATATACATAATATAATATTGTTCATAATATAAATATATTTTTCAAATTTTTCTCCCCATTGAATATAACAAAATATTTTAAAAACAATGCTGTTGACGTTATGTGGCGCTGAGTTTGTTGTTGACACACTTTAAAATGTTATAACACCTTGATAAAGGTTGGCGTTCAGCCAGCTGAAATATTGGTAAAATAACTAATTTTTGATCCAATATATGCCTTTTTAATTAAATATACATATATGTTTCTTCTTCTTCTTCTTTTTTTTTTTTAATAATAGTTTTAATTGACATAAAAGCATCATTATTAACAGAATTCGCAAAAAAAAAAAAATAGCTCTAAAATATATATATTTTTATAACTTAAATAAGTAAATTTAATAATAAACTAATATTCACATATCTCTAATTTTCAGAACTTAAAAAAAAAATTTAATTAAATAAATTCTCTGAAAATTAATCTGTGGCTCTATTTATGTTTTCACAGCGTGCTCCCTTGTTTTGTTTTATAAAATTTAAACAAGTTTGGAGAATTCTTTAAATATTCTATTTAAGCATTTGATAAGCGTATTATATCGAAAATATATTTTTGTTTCGACTGTTTAATAGGTTAGTGTATCTCTTGAAATACGTAATACGGAGGGTGTTTCCTTTCAAATGAAACGATTTTCGAGCGCTCGCGTTTTGCACGTGCAGGCATGCTGCACACGACACTGGTTCCAATAGATCTAGAATCTTCTGGGGAATTCATTTTCATCAGGTATCATGATTTTTGCAACATGGGGGGAGAGAGACTAACGCTCCAAGTCGAACAAACAATTCGGACCCTTTCCAAAGAAGGAAACAGTTATAGCGTCATAGTGAAAAAGCTAAAAGCAGAAGGACTAGATGTTGGCAAAGCTACAATATGTAGGGTAGTAAATGGCATCGGAAAGAAAAGGGAAGCTGAATCCAATGGGCAAAAATTTCAAGTCGATCGACCACGTCCGGTGCGGACCCCCGCCACGGTTTCCAAGGTAAAGCGGCTAGCAACTACTGAAAATCCACCATCTCAGCGCCAACTTTCCAGAATGTGTGGAACATCGCTAAAAACAATAAATAACATCATTCACAAAGATTTGGAACTGGATACCCGACAAAAAGGCAAGGTTCACAAGCTCACCCCTTTCCACATGAAAAACCGTGCAACGAATGCCCGGAAGCTCTACGAGGAACACCTGGCCGGTTCCAGATTGGAATATACTGCAACATTGGACGAAGCATAGATGTATGTGACGTATTGCAATGGAATCCGGAAGATCTGTTACATCAAAAGAGGCAATCAGGTCCCGGATAATTGGGTTCACCAATGCTCCGAAACTTTCCCTAAAGGTTTCATGGTTGTCGGGGTAATGACTGGCCGTGGAGTCCTTCCGCTCATAAAGGTTCCATCGAAGGTGAAGGTGAACTCAGAATTCTATATAGAATGCGTTCTGAAACCTGTCATCGAACAACTGAAGGACCTTTACCCAGGGGAAATGGACAAAGTGTTCCTTCATCACGACAAAGCCTCTTCCCATACCTCCAACAAAACCCAACAGTTCCTATAAGAAATGAAGGACACCCTAGGCCTAAATTTTATCAGGAACTCGGACATTCCAGTGAAGTCTCCCGACGCCAGCCCACTGGATTTTTACGGGTTCGGTATGTTGAAACAACGGCTCTTCAACCGACGTCCCAAAACTGAGGCCGGACTTTGGAAAGCCGCACAAGAGGAGTGGTCGAATGTTTCGCTCTCCAAAGTCAAGGAAGTGTTCGCAGCTTGGAAAGTCCGATGCAGGGAGATAGCCAAGAAGAAGGGGAAGCACATAGAACACATGAAAAAAATTCACGTTCGAAAAATAAAGTTCTAACGGACGTTTGAAATCGTTTCATTTGAAAGGAAACACCCTCTGTATACAATTGTATATGTGTTTTTATGTAAGTAATGTTGTGTATGCTCTCCAGGAACCAGGGTTATAAACGTGTGTGTGGGTAATAAAAGAGATATAATGCGTCATTGCACGCGTATAATTTCACCCCACATTTTAAACATAGCATTACGAAGTTCAATAAAACAATTTGTAGTAAACGAAAAATTGCGTTACAAATTTCAAAAATAAAACTACAACCTTTCGCAATGAGTTTCTTTTATTTTATTATTTGAAACTCATTGCGAAAGGTTGTAGTTTTATTTTTGAAAAAACAATTTGTGAGATACTGCTCGCGGTTCTCAAAAATACAATATAACCTCATTAATTTGACAAACGATACTTCAACCATGTTATATTTCAACCTCCAGGCAATCAAATAATCAATGTTAATTCAACCAAATGATAGACATCAAAGATAAATCGGCCAATTTTTAAAATAAAATTTTGACAACATTATATAATACTTGTTTGAATACAAATTTATTGCAGAAAATACAATACTTAGGCAAAGAGGAGCATATTGGCTGCAGTTAGTGTATACACACTGTGCTTCAAATTTTTACAATGTGGTATTGCAAATTTGGACGCTGGCTTCGCAGGCTATTTTTGTTTCCTCCTGGGAGATTTGGGCCTAACTTAAGCAGCCGCTAGTCACCATGTAAACAATGAGATGTCAGAGAGAATAACGTTCTGCTATTTGAGACAACATACAGAAGGGACGAAATAATACATCCCTTTTGAAGATTGATATGCAAAAATGTATACTAAATTAGGGATCTAACCTAAAAGTAAACAGCCATAAAATATTTCTTTAAAGGATAAATGATCTTTTAATTACAAGGTAATAAGAGGTAATTTTTTTTACTGCTAGCTACAAGTGTAATCCACATTTCTATTTTTATAAATACAGTAGAACCTCTCTGTAAAGGACAATGCCTAGGTGCAGAGTCAAAGTGTCCTTTAGGTAGAGATGTTCTCAAGGTAATAAGACCAAATCCAAATAAATAAATAGTGTGTGTGACGTTTCGGTAACAGCATTGTTACCATCATCGGACAAAAGTACTGAATGTAATTTTGTCTGAAGATGGTAATAACGCTGTTACTGAAACGTCACATACTATTTATTTATTTGAATTTAGTCTTATTACCTTGTGTTTATAATCTGTAATCCAAATTGTACCCTTATCCTGATCATTATTTTAAAATTGTTTAGCCCTTTCTCACATTTTTTTTTTCAAAATTTATTCGCTTTCTTCCCATTGCAATTATTCTTAGATTAAAATATAGTAATTTATAAATTTTTCCTTTGTTCAAAAATGTATTAATGCAATTTTAACCATCACTTAAAGTTATTCATCAAACAATCTGAAAAAATTTAATAAAAAGAGGCCCAATGGGGTATAAATTCATGTTATTAACAAAAATATATTACAACAGTATTTTAAAAAAATATCATTTTAACTTTATATTTGTGGTTATCTTATAAAAATGTCTCCACTAGCAATGAATGTTGTGATGAAATTGTCTAACTGACTTTAATTCAACCGAAAGCTTTGATCCCTTGGAGGGTGTCAAAGAGGTTAGAGTATGAATTTTTTTTTGCTTATCCCTAGTATACGTGGTACAGGCCATGATAATCATGGTGGGTAGAAGTAGGCGACAGCTTTTTACTGTAAGTGCACCACATGTCTACACATGTGAAAAGCAGTTCAACTTTGCACTTACAAAAATATGCCAGAGCCTCGTTTTGGTTACTTGCACTCGCTGGTGGGGTTGGATTTTGCAAGAATCGGGGGCCATTGAAGCATTTTTTTTTTAATCAGAAAAAAGTGCTTAATGCGGGAATCAAACCCGGGTCGTAGTGGCTGAAAACCAATGATTTAGACCAGGGGTGGCGAACGTGCGGCCTTAAGGCCGCATGTGGCCTTTTCTTGCCCAAGTTGTGGCCTTTTCTTAAATTCAAAACTATAATTTTTGTTTCGCAGTTTTCAATTACTTTCATTATTTTATTGAAAATATCTAATACGAATGTCATATATTATATAATATATATAATATTTATATATATATATAAATATGCGGCCTTCTCAAAAATGGTAAAATGAAAATTGGCCTTCTAATATAAACCACCGACCCCCGACTGTATGAATGAATTTTAGAAACGGTATTATGGTGGTGGTGTCTTGCCCATGTTACTCCATGGAAAAGGAAGGTACCATTGCCCCGTTAGTCAGCCACATTTCAGAGTTCCCTGTTCACGGTTACCGTAGCGGCTCACGACACCGTACTACAGGGCATTCCCTTACTTGTGCTGCTTCTCCCGCCTGCCACGTAGAGGAGGACTTCTGGATGGGGTTTTTGTATTGTTGAGGGTGTTTATGTTGGAATCTATGATCGAGTATATTGTAGCAAAGCATTTATTATTTAATTAACAGAGTATCATTTTTTATGTTTATATTTTTTTGCTACTCTGTAAACTTCCCTCATTGCTGATAAGGCACAATTTGGACTATAGATTATAAACACAAGGTAATAAGACCAAATCCAAATAAATAAATAGTGTGTGACGTTTCGGTGACAGTGTTGTTACCATCTTCAGACAAAAGTACTGAATCTCATTGCTTATCTATTATTAATCATTCTTAGTTTGTTCTTGCCTTAAATAAATTGCTGTCTCATCCAGAAGTTTATCTTCCCTAATTTTCCACGTGGCAATATCATTAACTTTTCCACAGGTTTCATCTTTATCAGTAGTTCAAATTTACTATTAATTCATCTATTGTATTCATGTAGATGTGTTGGTTAGGGCAGTGGAGATGGGATTACCTTTAAGGTTGAGAGGGTCGAAGATTTTTATATCAAGACTGAATTTATTTTTGATATCGTTTAAATCTCATTCTATATATATATACAGTAAAATCTCCCTGTAAAGGACAACACCTAATTGCAGAGCCAAAGTGTCCTTTAGGGAGAGGTGTCCTCTTACCGGAGAGTTGCTAAATTGTAAAAATGGTAATTTTGCAAATGAAAACTGTCCTTTGTCGAGAGGTGTCTGCTAGTGGGGTGTCTGCTAAAGGGAGGTTCTATTGTATATAGTAAAAACAAAATAGGCATATCCTGACCACAAACATGAGCTTTTTTTTTTTTAGATGGCAGAGCGCCATCTAGTGGAACAGAAATCAACTAAACATTGATTTAACCTTTTCCCTGATATTTGGCCAACTCAATTTTCTTGATAATTTAAGAAAAGCCAACCCTGAACGTTTTTGGGCTGTTGGCGCCATTCAGCGTGTAGCCAACAGTGCAAAACGTGTTCGTGGATGGCTTTTCTTGATTTATCAAGAAATTGGGATGGCCAAATATCAGGGAATAGCTTAAATCAACGTTTAGTTGATTTCTGTTCCACCAGATGGCGCTCTGCCTTCTGAAAAGCACATGTGCTTGTGGTCAGGATATGCTTTTTTTATTTTTAATATATATATTTAATTTAGAGCAATCCATAAAGAGATCTTTATATTTAAAAGAAAATGAGACCTATAAATTAATAGTGTGTGACATTTCGATAACAGCATTGAGGTCACCATAAACTACCATGATTCTCAGCAGCTTTTTTTTCTTCGTATTGAAATAATGAAGTAAAACTCCCCGCAAAAACACATTATTTAGTACAAAAGTTGACATTTTAGGAGCAAACAGAAACTAGGTTGTTTATACTTCAGAGAAATGATGGTTACTGAAAAAGGAAGCCTTATGATGACGCTTCAAAAATAATGGTGTTGCCAGATGAAACAATGGAATAATAAACTACGAGTGTCATCTTTATTAAAACCGTACAAACTTATTTATACTCCCAATACATACTTTACTTCCCTGCGGTCCCCCCTGGACCCTTGGAACATTTGACCAAATTCTGGTCCAAGGTGACTAACGTGGCAACGGCACCCATTTTACAATGAAGAGCAAGATAGTGGATATTGGTGCTGTTGTGATAGAGATGTATGGAGACATCTGAGACTCTTTATTGGACACAACAACAACAACAATACATAATTATCAGGTCTCTTTATAGTTTTATACATTTTTTTTGCTTATCCCTAGTACACGTGGTACAGGCCATGATAATCGACTGCTTTTTACTGTAAGCGCACCACATGTCTACACATGTGAAAAGCAGTTCGACTTTGCACTTACAAATGTGCCAGAGCCCGTTTGGTTACTTGCACTCGCTGGTGGGGTTGGACTTTGCCAGAATCGGGGGGGCCATTGGAGCATTTTTTAATATATTTTTTTTTAAAACAGAAAAAAGTGTCCAATGCGGGAATCGAACCCGGGTCGTAGTGGTCGAAAACCAAACGGTTTAACCAGCCTTCCACCGACCCCCAGTTTTATACATGAATGTGCCCACTGTTTAAAAATAGATTTTTTTTTTGTATCAAAAAGCCCAATAGCGCAGTATGCCACAATGAGGGTTTTTTTTTGCGCAGACACCATGCTGTTCCCAATCCGCTGTTACACCTGCAACAAGCTGACAGGCCACAAGTGGTACAAGTACAAGGAGCTGTGCGAGACTGTGAAACCAGCGCAGGCTCTGGACATGTTGGGCTACAGTCGCATCTGTTGCCGCAGAATCTTCCTGGGACACGTGGAGATCATTGACGACCTCCTCAAGATTGAGATGGCTAGAAGATGTCAAAGCTAACCAAAACTTATATGTAAATATATACTTAGGTAATTAGACCTAATCCAAACAAATGTATAAATTTGGTCTTATTTACCTTGTGTTCTATAATCTTCAATCCAAATTGTGTGCCGTATCATATGTAAATATAGAATTTTAAAATATGGAAATACAGTAAAACCTGTCCATAGTGCCTCCCTCTCTATAGCACCTGATTTTAAATACGTAGTACGTATTTATAAGACTTAGTACACACTCTGTCTGTAGAGGGTGGAACTATTCAATACTTATTGTTTTTTTTAGTAGTTATTTAGTGTTATCCATTACACACCACACCAACTACCTCTCTGTTGTTGTTTCTTATCCCCTTGTGTAAATATTACACCTATTCCACGAGTTAATGCTCCCAAGCTTCCATAAGTGTTGTCCATACATTAAAAGTGACCTGTCTATAGCACCCTATTTTGGTGAGTCCCAAGAGGGGGCGTTATAGACAGGTTTAACTGTATATAAATAAATAATTTGCATATATTGAATCTAAATTTAAAAACTTTGATAAAGATAGGCGTTTTGGGCCCCTAGAAATATTGTGGCTAAATTTTAATTTAGATCCCCAATATATGCTAATGATTTATTTAGTTATTATTATGGTTTACTCCATCTTTGAAATTGAAAAAAAATATATATAGAACCTTCCATGAGAGACCATTACTCTTCCAGAAAATTCTGTTGGTCACTTAGAAGAGGTAACCTTTTATCTGAGGTTGGATTAGAGAACAAAGGTATGAATTGAGCAAAATCAATCATTCCTCCAGGGAAGAGTGTCTTCTTCAAAAACATTTTATTGTTCTCTAGCTTTCGGGCACAAACGCCCTTCTACAGGAGATAACATGGTATAATGATACGCCAATAGAACACGAGTTAAATATAATCGGATACTATTTACATATTTTTATATTGGCGTGTCATTATACCATGTTATCTCCTGTAGAAGGACGTCCGTGCCCGAAAGCTAGAGAACAATAAAATGTTTTTGAAAAAGACACTTTTCCATGGAGGAATGATTGATTTTGCTCAATATTTATGCAAGGAATTATTTTATAGAAAGGTATGAATAAAATGTTCAATAGTTCCATTGTTGCCATCAAGTTTTAATCTATTGATGACTTTGCTAATAAAACCTTATGTGTTTTTTTTTTTGCTTATCCCTAGTACACGTGGTACAGGCCATGATAATCATGGTGGATAGAAGTAGGCGACTGCTTTTACTGTAAGTGCACCACATGTCTACACATGTGAAAAGCAGTTCGACTTTGCACTAAAAAGTAAAAGCAGTCGCTAACTACCCACCATGAAACATTATGTGTAGTTTACTTTGGTCTTTTTACTGCTCATTAAAAATGGTTTCATAAACACTTTTTTTGGTTCCTTATGGAAGGTTTTACTCTCTACCTTTGATAAGGCACAATTTTGCCGTCTTCAGACAGAAGTACTGAATGTACCAAATTGTGCCTTATCATTCTGAAGTCTAAAAAAATGATAGGTACAATTTGGATTATATAGATTATAGAAAATAAAGTAACAAGAAGACGATATGGCCCAATTTGGATTATAGATTATAAAATAAGGTAATAAGACCAAATCCAAATAAATAAATAGTGTGTGACGTTTCAGTAACAGCGTTGTTACCGAAACGTCACACACACTATTTATTTATTTAGATTTGGTCTTATTACCTTGTTTTATAACAAGAAGACTTATGTTTCTAATCTATAATCCAAATTCTGTACCTTATTATTATATATTTTATTTAATTACATTTATTTATTTTTATTCTTTTGTCTGATGATGGTTGCAACGCTGTTACTGAAACGTCACACACTATTTATTTATTTGGATTTGGTCTTATTACCTTGTGTCTCTTACCTTTGTTTATTTTATTCAGTAATTAAATAATACTGCAGGTTTCTGGAGATAAAGTTTATTTTTTATTTTATTAATGTAATCTTAAGCTTTCAGGCATCTCTACCCTTCTACAGGAGTACATGAAACACCGTTAGATGCCATTCAGTAATGTAAATACATTTTATCTTTTATCTTCCATTGTTTGTATGTAAAACTCTATGTGTTGCAATTTGAACTTCTTCTTTCTTATCTCCACTCAATCATATTAAGGTTTCAAGCTTGTATAGCTTGTTGATGGTGTCTGCTGGGGATGAGTTCTTCTTTCTTATCTCCACTCAATCATATCAGGGTATCAAGCTTATAGAGCTTGTTGATGGTGTCTGCTGGGGATGAGTCTCTTCTTCTTTCTTATCTCCACTCAATCATATTAAGGTTTCAAGCTTGTAGAGCTTGTTGATGGTGTCTGCTGGGATGAGTCCTTCTTCTTTCTTATTTCCACTCAATCATATTAAGGTTTCAAGCTTGTAGAGCTTGTTGATGGTGTCTGCTGGGATGAGTCCTTCTTCTTCTTTCTTATCTCCACTCAATCATATTAAGGTATCAAGCTTGTAAAACTTGAGACTTTTGATGGTGTCTGCCAAGAAAGAGTAGAGCTCATCAATGGATGAGTCAATACAGTCAATAATGTGTTTTGGGGTTTCAGGTTGACACTTAGTACATAGTGGGAAAACCTTGCAACCATTCTGGAAAATTATTGTCCGTAGATGACCAGACTTAAGTCTGGAAATAAGACTTTTGCAATTTGAACTGCACACAATATGGAAATAAGTTTTGTTCAATAGTATCATTGTTGTCATCAACTTTAATCTATTGAAAACTTTGATAATAAAACCTTATGTGTAGTTTAATTTTTTTTTTTCTATTGCTTAGTAAAAATCATAAGTGCACAATTTGGATTATAGATAATAAACGCAAGGTAATAAGACCAAATCCAAATAAATAGTGTGTGATGTTTCGGTGAAAGCGTTGTTACCATATTCAGACAAAAGTACTGAATGAGGAAATGAAATCACCGAAACGTCACACGCTATTTATATATTTAGATTTGGTCTTAGTACCTTGTGCTTAGTAAAAATGTTTTTATAAAAACTTTTTTTTTTTACAAAGGTATTGATGGATACTCTTTGACATTATATTGAATTTTTTATTATTTAAAAAAGTGCCATTTGTTGCTTGTTGGAATGTTTTATATTCAGTGTAGAACACATATACAAAGTATAAGAGGATGTACCTACAAGGTAATAAAACCAAATCTAAATAAATAGTGTGTGACGTTTCAGTAACAGAATTATTACAGACAAAAGTTCTGAATGAAAAATATACCACAGCATTTCTCACTCACTCAGTACTTTTGTCTTTTTTGCTTATCCCTAGTACAAGTGGTACAAGGACCTTTGGGAGAGGCCGCTGCTTATCATAAAACAGCTCGAGGGGCATGAACTCGTGGAATTCGTATAATCTTTATACAAGGGGATAAGAAACAACAACAACACAAGTGGTACAAGCCATGATAATCATGGTGGGTAGAAGTAGGCATCTGCTTTTACTGTAATTGCACCACATTTCTACACATGCGAAAAGCAATTCAACTTTGCACTTGCAAACTTTTGTCTGATGATGGTAAGAATACTGTTACTGAAATGTCACACATTATTGTGCCTTTAAAGAGTATGTACCTTATGAAAATTTTCTGTTTTCACATTTAAAAAAAATTATATTTCATCTTTCAATGACTAACCAGCAAAATGTTCCATAGAAGCATAGGGTGCCTCTCCCGTCAAAACCAGACACCATCTATTGACCGTTGCTTGCAAACTAGCGGCCTTGGGTCGGTGACAAAGCTACAACATCTATCTAGATGGTGTCAGGTTTTGACGGAAGAGGCACCCTATGATTCTATGGATCAATTTCCTCCCGGCAATTTCATTCAGCAAAATGTTGTTATTATGGCACAAGGTTGTGTTGCAAAAATGTTATGGTCCAGGATTTGAACCTGGAATCTTCTAGGTATGTACTTAGAGAGGCATATCTCCTATTAATTATGTATCAGAGCAATTATATATAACATAATGTAATAAGACTAAATACAAAATATATATGTTATGTATTATTTTGTTTTGTTGTTGAAAAAGATGGAGAATTGAAGGTGCAGTCGTGAAAATAGGAAATAAATTATTTACCTTTCAAGTAGTTTTTATTATCAATTACTTAAAATAAATTACACATGAAATTATTTATCACAGTGATATAGAATTTATAAAATGAATTCTATATTCGTGATTTAATATATATATAAAGTGGATTTAGTCTTATTACCTTGTGTGTTTATAATCCAAATTGTGCCTTATCAACAATGCATTATGTTTTTTTTTGCTTATTCCTAGTACACGTGGTACAGGCCATGATAATCATGGTGGGTAAAAGTAGGCGACTGCTTTTACTGTAAGCGCACCACATGTCTACACATGTAAAAAGCAGTTCGACTTTGCACTTACAAATGTGCGAGAGCCCCGTTTGGTTACTTGCACTCGCTGGTGGGGTTGGACTTTTGCAAGAATCAGGGGCCATTAGAGCATTTTTTTTTTTTAAATTAGAAAAAGTGCTCAATGTGGGATTGAATCCCGGGTTGTAGTGGTTGAAAACCAACAGTTTAGACCATTCTTTCACCAACCCCCGCCTCTCTAGGTACATGAATATAATCCTCCCTCAACTTTGTTATATTCAAGTATGTAGAGAATGAAACTATTTAATGTCATTGTTGTTTTTTTTTTAAACAACAGATGTCTACTATTTAACTAAATTTGAAAAAGAATTGGGAAGAGGGCGTGGCTCATCATTGGTGAACTTTCCTAGTGATTTTGCCAATCCACCAGATCATTGTATGTCTATTCAGCTTATATAGTATCTGTACATTAAGGTTTATTCTTAGTGACAGTGTTTAATGATTCTAACGGAAAGATGCTTCTGTGAATGTAGAAATTTCACACAGATTTCAGTTTAAAGTACAGCTTCTTCCACTTAAAGGACAAGACAACAAATACAACACAGCTTGTTAAGACAACATAAGTATTCTTCTTCTTTCTTATCTCCACTTAATCACACTAAGGTATCAAGCTTATAAAGCTTGAGACTTTTGATGGTGTCTGCCGGGGAAGAGTAGAGCTCATCAATGGATGAGTCAATACAGTCAATAATGTGGTTTGGGGTTGCAGGTTGACACTTAGTACATAGTGGGAAAACCCTGCAACCATTCTGGAAAGTCATTGTCCATAGATGACCAGACTTAAGTCTGGAAATCAAAGACTGTTGTTCTCTTGGGAGGACAGAACTGGTGCTTGTCCCTCCTGCTCTGTACCAGTCATGTGCAGCATTAGATTTTTAGTGACGGTGTTTAATGATACTATGGAAAGATGCTTCTGTGATTGTAGAATTTTCACACAGATTTCAGTTTCAAGCACAGCTCTTCCATTTAAAGACAAGACAAAACAATACACAGCATTTTAAGACAACATAAGTAAACTTGCCATGGAAAAATAAACTCACTTTTAAAGAAATAGAGACACAGTAGCTAAAAAAATAAAAATAAACAAGAACTGGAGGATCCTACCTAAGCATAGTTGGTACAGTGGAGTGAACCCAGGAGGAGCTCTGAACCTCAGACAGCATCAAACAACACTAACAAGATTTAGAACAGGCCATCTCAAGCCATTGAAGATAGAAAATAATAACAAAATCTACCCCACTTGCCCAAAATGTAGCTTGGCACCTGCAGCTCCAGAACACAAACAGGATCTTTGGGAGAGGTTGCTGCTTATCATCAAGCAGCTCGAGGAACATGGAATCATGGAATTCATGTAATCATCAAGGGGTCGGTGGAAGGATGGTCTAAACCGTTGGTTTTCGACCGCTATGACCATTGACGATTGACTATGACGATTCCTGCATTGGGCACTTTTTTGTTTAAAAAAAAAAAAAAAAGGCTCCATTGGCCCCTGATTCTTGCAAAAGTCCAACCCCACCAGCGAGTGTAAGTGACCAAACGGGGCTCTGGCACATTTGTAAGTGCAAAGTCAAACTGATTTTCACATGTGTAGATATGTGGTGCACTTACAGTAAAAGCAGTAGCCTACTTCTACCCACCATGATTATCATGGCCTGTACCACATGTACTAGGGATAAGCAAAAAAAAAAAAAAATCTTTACACAAGGGGATAAGAAGCAACGACAAGTAAACAATACACATAACACACTCTAGAGGGTGGAACTATTCAATACTTATTGTTTTTTTTTAGTAGGATGTGTTGTTATCCATTACACACCACAACTACCTCTCTGTTGTTTTTTTTTTTATCCCCTTGTGTAAATATTACACAAGTTCATGCTCCTCAAGCTGTAATCCACACATCTTCTGAGTATATCCTCACTCTTGAGAAAACATCAACTAAAGTACTGCCTTATGTGGATGAATCCTTTAAAATACACTCATGGACAAAACTTAAGGAAGATGTACCTTTTAGCATGTATATCGGGATTCAGACAATAACTCTATTACAGTGACCTTTATTGAAGACACACAAGATAACCAAGTGTGAACAAAATTGTCTCTGTCTCCTTTAAAAAAAGCAGATTACTGGGGACATCAGACATTTCACTTCTATAAGTGTTGTTGTTTCATATCCCCTTGTGTAAACATTACACGTAATTCCATGAGTTCATACTTTCTGAGCTTCCATAAGTGTTGTCCATACTTCTCTGAGTACTCAATGTTCAAATATGTGAGAAGGTATTCATCTGTTTAAAATGATGCCAGCCGGACATGGGATCTCTCTGATGTTAGTGTGATAGAAGTAGGTCCTCTCTAGATTCATTGAGAAATGGAGCTTCGATTGAATCTTGACTCCAGACTGAAGAGAATGTGGACCCAGATTCTGATGATACACAAACCTGGCTGATAGTACCCTGTAAGGGCTCCTGATCTAGGGATACAAGATTAACAACATCTGTACTCCAAGTTAGGAGCAGCTGCACATGTCATCTATTCCTCATGTCAGAGGCGGCCATTTCATATTGGAGCTATGTCAGCCTGCTACTGAGTAGTGCTCCCAGTCTTAATGACAGACACATTCTACCTCATCCAGCCATGATGGTTGTAGATAAGACAATGATAAGAGATAAGTTTATTTTGCCATAAATCACATGTTTTTGACTTGGGGTTGATGGAAGGATGGTCTAAATCTTTGGTTTTCAACTGCTACGACCTGGGTTCTCCGCATTGGGCACTTTTTCTGATAAAAAAAAAAAATGCCCCAATGGCCCCCGATTCTTGCAAGTCCAACCCCACCAGCAAGTGCAAATGACCAAATGGGGCTCTGACACATTTGTAAATGCAAAGTCGAACTGCTTTTCACATGTGTAGACATGTGGTGCACTTACAGTAAAAGCAGTCACCTTCTTCTACCCACCAAGAGTAGCTTGGTCTGTACCACGCGTTGTTGTTGTTTCTTATCCCCTTATGTAAAGATTACACGAATTCCATGAGTTCATGCTCCTCGAGCTGTTTTATGATAAGCAGCAGCCTCTCCCAAAGGTCCTGTTTAGTGCATCTAATGCAAGCCAAAATGTGTTCTGGAGCTGCAAGTGCCTAGCAACATTTTGGGCAAGTGGGGTAAATTTTGTTATTATTTTCTATCTTCAATGGCTTGAGATGGCCTGTTCTAAATCTTGTTAGTGTTGTTTGATGCTGTCTATTTCTGAGGTTCAGAGCTCTTCCTGGGTCCACTCCACCAACTGTGCTTAGGTGGGATCCTCCAGTTCTTGTTTATTTTTGTTTTGGCTATTGTTTCTATTTCTTTAAAATAAGTTTATTTTTCTGTGGCAAGGGTTCTTTTGTGCTGCTATTGAGTAGTGCTCCCAGTCTTAATGACAGACACATTCTACTTCACTTAGTCATAATGGTTGTAGATAAGTAGAAATGATAAAACATTAGTTTATTTTGCCATAAAAAAGTTTTCGACAGGCACTTCCTATTTTATGGTCAAAAGAAAGAAACTAATGCCATTCCAATATACTTTAGTGTGTGCACAACTCAACATTAAATAAAAGAGAATAGTTAGTTCCATGATGGCCAACCTAAGTTAGATGGTGTTACAATAGAATCACCATTAACAGATACCTCAATACAAAGGACAGTTGTTTATCACCATAATTATCATTTAATATGATTAAACCTGCAAAAATAGATTTCTATAATTATCTTTGTTATCAATTTGCTGTTCTCTGGTAAGGACATCTTGGCTCTGCAACTAGGTGTTGTTTTATAGACAGAGGGGTTCTTTTTTGCTTATCCCTAGTACACGTGGTACAGGCCATGATAATCATGGTGGGTAGAAGTTGGCGACTGCTTTTACTGTAAGTGCACCACATGTCTACACATGTGAAAAGCAGTTAGACTTTGCATTTACAAATGTGTCAGAGCCCCATTTGGTTACTTGCACATGCTGGTGGGGTTTGACTTTTTGCAAGAATTTTTGGAGCATTTTTTAAAAATCAGAAAAAAAGTGCTTAATGCGGGAATCGAACTCTGGTCATAGCAGTCGAAAACCAATAGTTTAGAGCATCCTTCCACTGACCCACACAACGAGGGTTTCTACTGTACTGTTTATGATGAACACAGTGAAACAGTGGAGCAAAATACATTCTGAAAGAATAGTAATGAAGCATTGAATGGGATTACACTTTAAGAAGAGATAAGGGGGTACAATTTGGATTATAGATTATAAATGAAAGGTAATAAGACCAAACAATTTTGTTGCCGAAACGTCCAATACTATTTATTTGGATAGGGTCTTATTACCTTTTATTACTTTAAGAAGAGAGTTGAGAGATGTGGGCAAACCAGTGAAGGAGTAAAGAGAAGAAAGTTTAGATACACTAAACAGGACCTTTGGAAGAGGCCGCTGCTAATCAATCATAAAACAGCTTGAGGAGCATGGACTCCTGGAATTGGTGTAATCTTTTTTTTTTTTTGCTTATCACTAGTACACGTGGTACAGGCCATGATAATCATGGTGGGTAGAAGTAGGCGACTGCTTTTACTGTAAGTGCACCACATGTCTACACATGTGAAAAGCAGTTCGACTGCATTTACAAATGTGCCAGAGCCCCGTTTGGTTACTTGCACTCGCTGGTGGGGTTGGACTTTTGCAAGAATCGGGGGCCATTGGAGCATTTTTATTGGTGTAATGTAAAACACAAGGGGATAAGAAACAACAACAACAGAGAAGGAAGTATACCCCAAGGAAGTAACAATTGACAGATTTCTGGGGATGGGCAGGCAGGCTGAATGAGAGTCATGTGAGAAGAAGCAGATAGAGCAGTTGGCCTGAAGGTACCCTAAACTTGGCCAGGCCAGGTTGGCAACTGGACTGTATGGAACGACCTGGTTTGTGGAAATACAACACTGGAAGAGTCGGCAGCAGTCTACAAATTGGTGTTGCCCAAACTTGACATGTACAATGTGGAGTGAGACCCTTCACAACAATAATATTCATGCAGTCAAGGATCATTCTGACTGTTGAGGTTAAAGACATGTCCCACATATATTGTATTCCTTTCATTCCCCATCAGTATAATAAAGTTCTAGCGGGGGTCGGTGGAGGGATAGTCTAAACCATTGGTTTTCGTCTACTGCTACAACCCAGGTTTGTTCCCGCCTTGGGCACTTTTTTTTTTCTGATTAAGAAAAAAATGCTCCCATGGCCCCCTATTCTTGCAAAAGTCCAACCCCACCAGCGAGTGCAAGTAATCAAACGGGGCTCTGGCACATTTGTAAGTGCAAAGTCGAACTTCTTTTCACATGTGTAGACATGTGGTGTACTTACTGTAGTAAAAGCAGTCATCAACCTCTACCCACCATGATTATCATGGCCTGTATCACGTGTACTTAGGTTAAGCAAAAAAAAAAGAAGGAATTAAAGTGGTGATGAGATTCTTTATTAAAGCAATATAAACTTGGCAAGGTTTCGTACAATAATGTCCTTCAACAGGCTGTAATATGAATTATTTACATTTTAGCCTTTATTCCTTCTTAGTAAAGTTCTTCTTTTTCTTTTTTTTTTTTGCTTATCCCTAGTACACGAGGTACAGGCCATGATAATCATGGTGGGTAGTTAGCGACTGCTTTTTTACTGTAAGTGCACCACATGTCTACACATGTGAAAGCAGTTCGACTTTGCACTTACAAATGTGCCAGAGCCCCGTTTGATTACTTGCACTCGCTGGTGGGGTTGGACTTTTGCAAGAATCGGGGGGCCATTGGAGCATTTTTTTTTCTAAACAGAAAAAAGTGTCCAATGCGGGAATCGAACCCGGGTCGTAGTGGTCGAAAACCAAACGGTTTAACCAGCCTTCCACCGACCCACCGATCATGGTGGGTAGAAGAAGGCGACTGCTTTTACTGTAAGTGCACCACATGTCTACACATGTGAAAAGCAGTTCGACTTTGCAATTACAAATGTGCCAGAGCCCCGTTTAGTTACTTGCACTCGCTGGTGGGGTTGGACTTTTGCAAATATCGGGGACCATTGGAGCATTTTTTTTTTTTTAATCAGAAAAAAAGTGCCCAATGTGGGAATCGAACCCAGGTCGTAAACCAATGGTTTAGACCATCCTTCCCAGTAAAGTTATAACTTATTAAGGAGAAATGCTTTTCCAGGGATATGTTTCTTTGTAAAAATTTCAAGTCACAAATCTTTACCTTTAAGGCACAAAACCCCTTCTACAGGAGAAACACAACAATAACTCCGCCTTTGCCGGTCCTAAGCCCAGATGAAAAAGGAGGAGGGGGAGCAGTAACAAGCTCACTAAAAAACCTGGGCTCAGCTGATAGTACCCTGTAAGGGTTCCTAATCCAGGGATACAGGATGAGCAGCGTTTGTACTCCATGTTAGGAGCTGCTGTACATGGCTTCTGTTCTTCATGTCAGAGGTGGCCATTTCTTTTGGAGCTAAGTCGGCCTGCCACTGAGTAGTGCTCCCAGTCTTAATGACAGACACATTCTACTTCACCCAGTTTGGAGATAAGAAAGAAGAAGAGAAAACAACAATAATAATAAAGATGTATATACAATAGGTCTGGGGTCAAATGTAATTTTTTTTTCAAATAAATTCATAGAGAGAAAAAAAAAAAAAAGCTTAGCAAAACTTTATTGCAGCAACATTGAGGGGTGGTAGACAACAGATTAACAACACCAACAACAATGGTAGAGACCTTGTGTATAGAGAGAGGTAGGGAAGGGAAACATTATCATCATCATTAAATATATATAAAAACAAGAGTTCCCAGGTATAAGGCACAGTTTTCCAAACAACCGCTGTACAATAGGAGAATACAATAATAATAATAAAACTCAATAAAAATAATTTTTTTTTTCTCTCCTTGTGTAAAACAATATATATATATATATTATAGGGGAGTATATGTATATATTATTATATAAACAATTTATGCAAATTTTTTTTTTTCTTGGAAGGGGGAGGTAAATGTTATGTAATAATTAGGGGGGGCAGGGGGGGGCTTGGAGATAGTTGAGGTTTCCCTTTCCCACTCATGACAGGCTGGCGACTGTAAACACACCAAGATACTGGTCAAAAATTTATAATTTTTTTTTTTTAAATCGCAGAATTTTATGTGAGAGGGCAACAAATTCAAATATGGTTAAACTGTGTCGCACATTGATATATGAGGATTTATAAATAACAATTCAATATTTAAGTTAAAGAAGTTGGATTGTATATCAGTTATTTTTCCGTAGTCTCAAAGAATACGAGTGATACAGTCTCGAACTCAGATAATTCAAAGTCCAATGGACCAAAAAAAAAATTTAATTATCCAAAAATTTGAATTAAAAACGGAAATTCTAGGGACCAAGATAAATATTCAAATTAAAGACGTTTGAATTATCCAAGTTCTACTGTATATATATAACCTTCCCATTCTACAAAAACAATACAAGGGGAAGGTATAAATAAGGAAAGGAACCACATAAGAGATCAATAGCCATGAAAACCTGGCAAAACTCCCTAGGAAGGATAATAGCAGAAGACATCAACCACCTTGAACCAATTAAAAGACAAGATTGCAATAGAATACAGGAGTAACTCAACAAAATACCTAACAAGGCCCAACTATACAAATCCATCATCATACCAAAAGCCATCCCACCTTGGCCTCTGCAGCTCCAGAACACATTTTAGCTTGCATTATATGTACTAAACATAACCTTTGGGAGAGGCCGCTGCTTATCATAAAACAGCTCAAGGAGCATGGACTCGGAATTAGTGTAATCTTTACATAAGGGGATAAAAAAACAACAACATATTAAGATAATTCATGGGAAATATGTGTAAATTATAATTCCAAAGCTTTCAAGACAATATCCCCCAGATAAATAAATAGCACAATTCACAGAGAGAAAGCACAAAACTCCTCAGAGAAAAATAGATCTAATAACAAATAGGAAGTATTGTGGAGTTGGTCATATAGAGCCAGAATGAGGGAACTTCAATACAACATCTTACATAACAACAGATTGGGAGGGAAAGCAGGAAGAACTAGCTGAATACAAACCATCAGAACAGCTGTCAATTCATACTGACAACTTAACACCAAGACAAGAAGTTTTGAGAGGAGTTTGACAGAAACAGGGACTCAATTTATCTTTGACAGAAATTTAAATGAATGATGAAAACCTGTCCTATGGCAGAAAACATCTGTTGTATACAGTCCAAACCACATGATATTTTGTGTGCCTGGATCATGATGCCATGATCAACGAAAGCTGCACCCCTATACCCCATTCAATGAACTCATGGAATTCGTGTAATCTTTGCACAAGGGGATAAGAAACAACAACAACAACAACATGGTATTTTCCTCTTATTGCAAGTCCTCTTCTATAAAATCATTAATTAAGACATACAGTAATGGATGCAGTTCCACAATTCAATTGTATGTTGCTTTTATATCTTCTTTAGTGGCCTTTTTAAACAAGACTTTTGAAAAAAGATATATATACAGTTAAACCTGTCTATAGCACCCCTTCTAAATAGCGCCTTCCTCTCTATAGCGCCCGATTTTAAATACGTAGTACGTTGCAACATTAAGCAACCTGTCTTTAGCACCCTATTTTGGTGAGCCCCAAGAGGGGGGCGCTATAGACATGTTTAACTGTACTTTTTAAAAACTAAATGCGAGTTAAATTTATAATATACTCATGAACTTAGTTTTTAGCATGCGTATTGGGATTCAGACAATACCTCTGAAAGATATTTGATACACAGTGATCTTTATTGAAGACACAAGATAACCAAGTGGGAAGAAAATTGCCTCTGTCTTCTTAAAAAAAATAGACGTCTGGCGGACATCAAAGACAATTCACATCTTAAGTTTTGTCTATGAGTGTATATAATTAAGTATTGAAATTTTTGTGCTTCTCAAGGAATTCATAAAGAACTACAGAATTAGCCAAAGAAGTGTTTAGCTGCCCAAAGTGGTCAAATTCTAGGGCATTGTAGAGATAGAGGACTTTTCATTTATAGATTAATAATATAAACTTCCTGATAAAGCACAATTTGGATTATAGATTACAATACAAGAAAATAAGACCTAATCCAAATAATTTATTTAGTGTGTGTCGTTTCGGCAACAGCATTGTCACCATCATCAGACAAAAGAATGTCACACACTAATAAATTATTTGGATTAGGTACTTATTTTCTTGTAATATAAACTTCCATGTGGTAACAAGGCAACACAACCAAATGAATACATTTTGCTTGAGTAACAATACTAGTACCGAAATTTCTCTATTTGGATGTAGAAGTCTTGTTAGTCTATGTTTCTAATCTATAATCCAAATTGTACCATATCATCCTAAATTCCCATAAAACTACATATGGCAGGTAACCCAGTCCTCACCTAACAAGATCACTTACCTCAGTGTTGTCATCTGAGAGAGAGAGAGAGAGAGAGAGAGAGAGCAAGCATACACACAACAGTACAACAGAGTAGTACACACAACACTGGATAGATAGGATGTGAAGTTGTTACAAGGGGGAAGGTGGACTTACCAACTATGATGATGATGATGACAGCCACGACCCCACAGATGATGGCAATCATCTGCAACAGCCACCATCACATTAGCTGAAGCTACATCCTTCAATAAACTCCAGTGCTACAACCACATTATCCTCTAAACTCTGGTGTTACAACCACATTATCCTCTAAACTCCGGTGTTACAACCACATTATCCTCTAAACTCCGGTGTTACAACCACATTATCCTCTAAACTCCGGTGTTACAACCACATTATCCTCTAAACTCCGGTGTTACAACCACATTATCCTCTAAACTCCGGTGTTACAACCACATTATCCTCTAAACTCCGGTGTTACAACCACATTATCCTCTAAACTCCGGTGTTACAACCACATTATCCTCTAAACTCCGGTGTTACAACCACATTATCCTCTAAACTCCGGTGTTACAACCACATTATCCTCTAAACTCCGGTGTTATAACCACATTATCCTCTAAACTCCGGTGTTACAACCACATTATCCTCTAAACTCCGGTGTTACAACCACATTATCCTCTAAACTCCGGTGTTACAACCACATTATCCTCTAAACTCCGGTGTTACAACCACACTATCCTCTAAACTCCGGTGTTACAACCACATTATCCTCTAAACTCCGGTGTTACAACCACATTATCCTCTAAACTCCGGTGTTACAACCACATTATCCTCTAAACTCCGGTGTTACAACCACATTATCCTCTAGACTCCGGTGTTACAACCACATTATCCTCTAAACTCCGGTGTTACAACCACATTATCCTCTAAACTCCGGTGTTACAACCACATTATCCTCTAAACTCCGGTGTTACAACCACATTATCCTCTAAACTCCGGTGTTACAACCACATTATCCTCTAAACTCCGGTGTTACAACCACATTATCCTCTAAACTCCGGTGTTACAACCACATTATCCTCTAAACTCCGGTGTTACAACCACATTATCCTCTAAACTCCGGTGTTACAACCACATTATCCTCTAAACTCCGGTGTTACAACCACATTATCCTCTAAACTCCGGTGTTACAACCACATTATCCTCTAGACTCCGGTGTTACAACCACATTATCCTCTAAACTCCGGTGTTACAACCACATTATCCTCTAAACTCCGGTGTTACAACCACATTATCCTCTAAACTCCGGTGTTACAACCACATTATCCTCTAAACTCCGGTGTTACAACCACATTATCCTCTAAACTCCGGTGTTACAACCACATTATCCTCTAAACTCCGGTGTTACAACCACACTATCCTCTAAACTCCGGTGTTACAACCACACTATCCTCTAAACTCCGGTGTTACAACCACATTATCCTCTAAACTCCGGTGTTACAACCACATTATCCTCTAAACTCTCTGTAGCATTACAAAGACATCATCTTGCCTAAAATGTAGCTTGACACCTGCAGCTCCAGAACTCAACTTGGCTTGCATTAGATGCATTAAACAGGATCTTTGGGAGAGGCCGCTGCTTATCATAAAACAGCTTGAGAAGTATGAACTCATTGAATTCGTGAAATATTTACACAAGAGGATAAGAAATAACAACAAAAACATCATTCTCTAAACTCTCTGTAGCATTACAAAGACATCATCTTGCCTAAAATGTAGCTTGGTACCTGCAGCTCCAGAAAACATCTTGGCTTGTATTAGATGTACTAAACAGGACCTTTGGGAGAGGCCGCTGCTTATCATAAAACAGCTTGAGAAGTATGAACTCATTGAATTTGTGCAATCTTTACACAAGGGGATAAGAAACAATAACAAATACATCATTACCTAGACTCTGGCATTACAAAAGCATCATTCTCTAAACTCTCTGTAGCATTACAAAGACATCATCTTGCCTAAAATGTAGCTTGGTACCTGCAGCTCCAGAAAACATCTTGGCTTGTATTAGATGTACTAAACAGGACCTTTGGGAGAGGCCGCTGCTTATCATAAAACAGCTTGAGAAGTATGAACTCATTGAATTCGTGAAATATTTACACAAGAGGATAAGAAATAACAACAAAAACATCATTCTCTAAACTCTCTGTAGCATTACAAAGACATCATCTTGCCTAAAATGTAGCTTGGTACCTGCAGCTCCAGAAAACATCTTGGCTTGTATTAGATGTACTAAACAGGACCTTTGGGAGAGGCCGCTGCTTATCATAAAACAGCTTGAGAAGTATGAACTCATTGAATTTGTGCAATCTTTACACAAGGGGATAAGAAACAATAACAAATACATCATTACCTAGACTCTGGCATTACAAAAGCATCATTCTCTAAACTCTCTGTAGCATTACAAAGACATCATCTTGCCTAAAATGTAGCTTGGTACCTGCAGCTCCAGAACTCAACTTGGCTTGCATTAGATGCATTAAACAGGATCTTTGGGAGAGGCCGCTGCTTATCATAGAACAGCTTGAGAAGTATGAACTCATTGAATTTGTGCAATCTTTACACAAGGGGATAAGAAACAACAACAAATACATCATTACCTAGACTCTGGCATTACAAAAGCATTATTCTTTAGACCTAGGCATCACAACATATGCTAGTTGCTTTCTGCAGCTACCTACATGTTATTGCATTTATTTGGAGATTTAAGCTTGTTGGCTTTCTCATGTAAATACTTCAATCTATACATATTGATCTTTTTGAGGCAAATATCCCAGGAACATAGTAGCAGTCAAACTAGCCTGCAATATCTCCGCATTTTCAAACTACAAGGATGGAATTAAGTGCAGGAAAACATCAAAGTAAATTTCGGGGTGTTACTTTGCATCCAAAATGAAGTAACATCCAATTAAAGCAAATTTAAGGAACTAACAAGATTTAGATTACATTTGTTTACCACCAGAATTCATCAATTTGCATTCTTTTCTAACTAAACTGGGTCCAAACACCCAGGCATTTCCTGAGTCATTCATCTAGAAAAGTGACACACTATATAAAGAAGTTATTTATACGTACCTTGCAGTTCTTCCACCAGTATTTCCGCTTGAGCTTACCGGCTTGTTGTTCAAACTGGTAGGCCCCGACTTGGAGGGCATCTGTACCAACAACACATGGCTGTAATGAACATGTATCTACAGTGGGAACAAGCAGCTTGCTTATACAGTAGCCTTCTGTGTGAGATACTGGTTGAAAACATGAGTAAACCTGGTTTATCCATATTGTCACATTCTACATATTTTTACAAAATAACTATGCAGAATGTGACACTTTCATTATTAATAAAATATAGTTGCTTGTTTTATGAGAACGTGGTCTGGTTTATTTTATGAGATGGCGAACGCTGATCAGCAACCTTTAGAAGCACCTACGGTCGAGGCGGGTGTAACAATATAAGTGGTCTCTTAAAAGAGATTCTATCACGTCAGGCCAAGTCCTGAGTAGATTAAACTGGCGAAACCGCTGGGAGGGTTCACCACTGATGAGCCAGGCCCTTCCATTAATTTTTTCCATTGCAGTATAAATTGTTCAATTTTTAAAAGAATCAAACGGGTCTATAATAGCTTCGAATTTTCAAAATAAAGAGTTTCTGATAGAGACTACCTCCAGGAGAAATAGTTCATCCATATTAACATCATAATTATGAAGTCCCAATAATTTTATAACCATGGTTCCCAAGGTGATAAGACCAAATTCACATAAATTGCGTGTGATGTTTCAGTAACAGTGTTGTTACCATCATCTGATGGTATCTTGATCATCTTACCATCCTCTTGATGCTGTTACCGAAATCCCCCACACAATTTATTTATTTGGCCTTAAAACACATGGTAATAAAACACAAGGAAATTGTGCCCCTTATCTTATTTGGTCTTATTACCTTGTGTTTCTAATCTATAAAGCAACAAAATGTACCTTATTATGTAATCAGGGTTATAGCAACATAACATCTTGGCTTTTTCCATTGCAGTAAGGGCAGTAGAAAATTGTTTTATTTTTTAAAAGAATCATACGTGTCTTTAATAGTTTTGAATTCTAAAAACATCTATATCAACCAAGGATAGAATTACAGGCAAAGTCAGACTTTCGCCAAAGTGTGCCTGGATCATGGTGCCATGATCAACGAAAGCTGCACCCCTATACCCCATTCTGCTCGAGGAGCATGAACTCATGGAATTCGTGTAATATTTACACAAGGGGATAAGAAACAACAACAACAGGATAGAATTAGGTGCTAAAATATCCCCAGGTTCAACCTTAGATCTGGCCAACTTTGTGCAAGTTATTTTGCCCACATTTGGTAAAGTAATTTGATCCAACTTCCCTAGATGAATCACAGTCTAAATTAATCTAGTTTGTAAAAAAAACTAAACAGTAATACAGAAAAACCCTCTAATTAAAGGACAAAACCTAATTGCAGAGCCAAAGTTTCCTTTAGGAAGAGATGTCTTCTTAACAAAGAGTTGCTAATTAGTAAGAATGGAAATTTTGGTGATTAAAAACTTTCTTTTATAGAGAGGCATCCTCTAGTGAGAGTGTCCTCTCATAGAGATTCTACTGTACAGCATAAATAATAATAATACAAAAATATTGTCAAGTAGCTCCATCCAGATGGGACAACTGTCAATCATCCCTGGACCCCGGGGGGGACCACAGGTGTGGGGGCTTCTGAAAAAGCTGATCTGTAAATAAGGAAAACGGGACGGTGGCTAACGCCGTTCATTCAGGATTAACCTTAACTGGGGGTAAGTTGTACAAAACTCTCTCTCCCTATACTCCTTATACTCCATATACTCCTTATAATAAATTAATTATCCCCAAACTTGCCCTTGCTTTATTTATCTCCGCGACAATATAATACAGTTAAACCTGTCTATAGCGCCCGATTTTAAATACGTAGTACGATGTGATTTACATTAAACGTGACCTCTCTATAGCATCCTATTTTGGTGAGTCCCAAGAGAGGGGGCGCTATAGACAGGTTTAACTGTAGTTCATGAAATAGAATATATCTTGTCATAGGTATTGAAGCGATGCAGCAAAGAAGTAGAAGAGAAGAAAAGAGGAAAAGAACAGTAAACAGTTGGAACGGCTTCGGTTGAAAGATGGCGTCGGAACATGGACTCGCTATCATGGTGTGACGCATTCAATTTCAGGAAGTGGGCTCCGGGTCTGTGTGGATTAACAAGTGGAGGACGAGGAGAAACCTACCTGGGGCGGCATTGAAGGCAAGTCAATCTTCTACTGTATAGTTACTTATATACTCTTTAAGCTCGTATAATAAATATACCGCACTAAGCTGTATCCTAAACGAACTCACATTGTCTTCTCAGTAAACCTTGAACGCAAACATCGACGGCTGAGAAGCGTTGTAACAACTGGTGTCAGAAGTGGGGTACAGCTTAGTTAATTTTAATTTAAGATTTTATTTTGCGCTGATTTAAAAGGAAAAATGGAAAAACTAGCCGACCTCGAATTTGAAAAGTTCACAAAATTGCTCAGTCAGATAAGCCAGAAATTAGATGTGCTCGGAGAAAACTGGGATTCTCGATTGAGCCGACTCGAGCATATTCGGAATGTCAAACGTTCTGCCACACCCATGTCTTGCGAGGTTGGGTTCAATGTACTATCGCCAGAAAATCCTGATGGCTTTTCAAAGGGAATCACAGCGACCAATAGCCCACGTATTCAACGTCTGAGGGGACAAGAGACGAGTCCAGGTGATGAAGATCCCGACAAGACCATCACAACAAAGATCATCACGTCAGGAGACGTTGTAAGTGAACTGTCAGAATCTACGCTAGAAGATTCTCCCGTGATCCAGAAGTCCGAAGAGTGTCGACAGCAGGAAATGATCCAGACTGGTTGTGTAGCGGAGGAGGGTGAGCTGATCGCCTCCGACAACGGCTGTGGCACGAGTGTTTTGTATAAAACCAAGCGGACGGAAGGAGAGTGCCCTCCAGGTGATATACAGTGTGGAAATTCAACCCCTGGGATTCTTTCTGAAATACTCCATGAAAAGAACAACGATCTTGGCGAGCTGCAGTGCGACAGCGTGGCTGACTTCAGCGACAGTGTCAGACTGTCAGGGACTGCAGCGGCGATCCAACTGGACGGGACGGAGCTGGATGCTCCGAGGAAGTGCGACAAGGCTAGATGGTCGAAGCACCCCGAAGTTGGAGCCGGCAACCCGACTGAACGGGATAGAGCATTGGACGCTCTGTGGAAGTCCGACGACAATGTCTGTGACGCGGAAGTTGCGCGCAATGTGTCAGCGCCGTCGTCTGCAATGCAAGCTAAAAAGATGTGCCAAGAATGTGCACCATTCATCTTCGTTCCTTCGCCCGACAAGGTGCAGATCAAGCAGCCACCGCCTAGGAAAAGTTCTACCGACCTTGAGACTGCCACGGGATCCGACACCTCCAGAAGGTTTGAGAAATCCACAGCCCTGTGCGTGGTCGGCACTAAGGAGCCCAGGTTTGAAGGGTTAGGAAAAAGAGAGCCTCTAGAGCAAGAGAGTGGGAAACCTAAAGAAGAAAAGGGTGGCAACGATATGGACAGCGTAGATCAGGTGAACGAATCCACTGTAAAGATCGGCGATCTACAGCCCCGTCGTGGAAAGAAAGCGCGAGTTGAGATGTGGTTCTGCAAACAAGGGTTGGTGTTAACCCTGCCGTTACGCTTCCGGGAGGCTGACGACCCTTATGTGGCCAGAGACGTCAGGGAGATCAAAGGGCCGCCGATCAGCGCCTCTGGTGAAATCAGCCTTTTCGGGACGAAAAGGATTGAGAAGGGGGCAGTGAAGCGATGCAGCAAAGAAGTAGAAGAGAAGAAGTGGGAAAGCCAAGGGAGGCAAGGCACGCCCGCGCGAGCACGCGCGCGCGCACGAGGAAAAGAACAGTAAACAGTTGGAACGGCTTCGGTTGAAAGATGGCGTCGGAACATGGACTCGCTATCATGGTGTGACGCATTCCATTTCAGGAAGTGGGCTCCGGGACTGTGTGGATTAACAAGTGGAGGACGAGGAGAAACCTACCTGGGGCGGCATTGAAGGCAAGTCAATCTTCTACTGTATAGTTACTTATATACTCTTTAAGCTCGTATAATAAATATACCGCACTAAGCTGTATCCTAAACGAACTCACATTGTCTTCTCAGTAAACCTTTAACGCAAACATCGACGGCTGAGAAGCGTCGTAACAGTATATAAAAAGATCAAGTTTCAAGTGTCTGCTAGTTTTGTACAAGCCAATGCTGGGATTCTAGTTTAAAAACTAGGAAAGCCAAACACTCACCTGCGCGGAAGTCAAGTTCTGCCAGTTTCTGGTCCCTCTCCAGCACCTTCTCCACGTTCACTCTCATGATGCCAACCACCTGCGACATACACAATACATTCAATACATTTTGTACACCACACAGCTCTCTACCAACAGTGGGCAACTTAGTTGCATATAACATATTATATGTACATAAGGTAGGATCACACCATCTGTAATCTCAAGAATATAAAATTATTTTGATTCTACTTAGTAGACCTGTAAATATATTCATAGACTTAAGGAAGTTGTAAACTCTGTCTTTGCCGGTCCCAAGCCCGGATAAAAAAGAAGGAAGGGGAGCAGTAAAAAGCTAGCTAAAAAACCTGGGCTTAGCTGGCCCAGCTGATAGTACCCTGTAAGGGCTCCTAATCCAGGGATACAGGATGAGCAGCGTTTATACTCCATGTTAGGAACGGCTGCACATGGCGTCTGTTCCTCATGTCAGAGGCAGCCATTTCTTTTGGAGCTAAGTCGGCCTGCCACTGAGTAGTGCTCCCAGTCTTAATGACAAAGGCAGATGCATTCTATTTCACCCAATCATGATGGTTGTCAAACAGACACCATCAAGGGTCACAACTTGATATCCTAATATGATTGGGTGGAGATAAGAAAGAAAAAGAAGAAGGTAGTTGTACCTTGTAACATGTATATATTGGGATTCAGACAATAAGAAAGCAGCAAGTGACTGACCACTTCAGTAAGAAGGAGATGCCACCACTGGTTCAGACTGAGGAAAGACACCTGAGTAATTGACACCATTCCACATTTTGTCTGCATATAGACAACCATTTTTTCCATCCATTTTTTTTATAGTTAGCTTATTTCACTTTCACATTGAAAACCTCAATAGGATATTTGAAATACTGTAAATATTCCCAATATATATGGCAACCATGATTGAATAAACTAAAAAGGCAACATTAACTTGATGAGGGGTTAGAAACACAAGGTAAATAAATCCAAATAAATAAATAGCATGTGAAATAAAATAATTATAATCATCAGACAAAAGTTATTTGGATTTGGTTTTAATACCTTGTGTTTCTAATCTATAAATCCAAATTGTACTTAATCATTGATATCGGGTTATTGGATTATAGATAAAAATCACAAGGTTAATGTTTTGATAACAGCATTTGGTCTTTTCACCTTGCAATGTAACATAAAATTGAATATGATACTCCTGTAAAGTATTTTGGATACCTAGTGCCGGGGCAGTAGAGTTCCTTAGTCAAAAACTCAACTCTTATGAAAACTGATTCAAAACCTAATGGGTAGATCTTCATAGCTTTGATTAGTTTTAAATGACAACTTTAATCACAAATTGTTGTATTTGTGTGTGGTTATACAGATTCCTTATACAGTAGTTATCAACCCCTAAGTTACCTCATGGGAAATTATGATAAGGTACAATATCTATATATATAAGAATCAATGTTTGTATGTCCGGTATACAAATTCGCAGTAGTTCACTAATTCAAACCAAAATTTCCATACATAGGTAAAAAAAATACGGGGAAGACGATAGGCTATTTTAAAAATATATATAAATCAATTATTAAAACGATATATTCAAATTATTCTACTTAGCTCACGAACAGCGCCCTCTATCAAAGATTAGATTAAATTATGCTGATGCAAACAAATAGATAATGCTAATAACAAACAATTATATAAAAAAAATCTTATCTAAATATATATCACTCGGGTAGATATGCACACGGGTCAATCCCAGGGCGAAGCCCGGGTCACCCGTCTAGTGAATTATAAAACAAAAGGTGTAACAAGACCACACCCAAATAAATAAATCACCCAGTCTTCATAACCGCAAACAAAACTACACTGAAAAAATTCGAAAGTTTCGAAAACCAGGTATTAAAGAAAATAATAGGTGCCCCATGGTTTGTCAGAAGTAGTATCATCAGAAAGGACCTCAATTTAGAAAATATAAATGATTTCATAATAAAACAAGCCTTCAACTTTTACGATAAATCTGAAAATCTCGAAAATATTACATTCAGAGAAGCCTGTAACTACAAACAAGAACTGAAGAGAAGGAAACCAAAGCCAAGGCAACTCCTATATCGATTGAGAACAAATGTAGAAAAATGGAAAAATCTTAAGAAAAAACACGTTAAAGAAAAAAAAAAAAAAATAATAACAGAACATATTAGAAAAGAGAACACACCGAATCAAAGACCGCGCGCCAGGCTCTAACCTTGTAGAGATGTGAATACTCTGTCAATGTGAAGAACGTGTACATATAATTCATTGTTAATATCATAAGCTAGGTTGCTCTTTTTGAGCGGTACCTAATAAAGTTATTTTTGAACTGGAACTGGAAATAAATAAATATAATATGGTATCTGGAGGTGTGTATATGGTCTTTTTAACTTGTGTTTGTAATCATGGGTCTTTCTTGTGTAAGAGATGATGGCCATCATTGGGTATCTCCAATAAAACTGATTTTAATATATTATTTGATTGTGCTAAGATATACTACAGTTAAACCTGTCTATAGCGCCCCCTCTAAGCTTGCCCTCTGACTAATCAAATTGTATGTAGATACTTTGAAACACTACCAAATTCTCTTTGTGTATATACTCTATCTTATGAGAACTTTGTTAAGTTTAGAACTATTTGTACAATAATTTACAAAACACTACTAATCCATCGTGTAAATATTTAATCATATATATATGTAAATAATACTAGCACAGCACAATAGTCCTTTGGACTTCGTGCTTTTGTAACAATAAATTAAATTAAAGTCTGCCCCCTCTAAATAGCGCCCGATTTTAAACATTAAAATGTAAACATTTTACATTAAAAGTGACCTGTATATAACACCCTCTCTCTATAGCACCCTATTTTGGTGAGCCCCAAGAGGGGGCGCTATAGATAGGTTTAACTGTATATATATAATGCCTATATATCATGTGTTAATTACAGTGAAATGATTTGCTATGAGTAGATCATCTATTGAGTGACCCCACATTTGTAAAATAACCCAGGAGAATGTTAAAATTTTTGGTGACCTGGAGGTTCTCTCCACCCAGGGATGGAGGCCCTCCCCCCAAAATAAACAAAGATGGCTAACAAGACTTCCTTATAACCCCAATTCTGTTGGACACCTACCAAAAAACTTCATTTCCTCTATAGTAGATAGAGCTCATTGTATGCATCTACCATATCTAGAAATATACAGCCATTCCTAAATCTAATTGAAGCTTTTATCTTTAATATTCTCAATTTTTGAATCATCATTAGTATCATTAACTTCATTGTTAATTTCTTTATCTGCAAGTTTTTCACCAAGTTGTCATTCCAATTCTAACATAGGTCAACCCTCCAATAAATATCTGCTATGCTATAGTAAAAAAAAAAGCAGCTAAATAGGCTAAGTAAATGATAAAGCACAATTTGGATTATAGATTATAATACAAGAAATTAAGACCTAATCCAAATAATTTAATAGTGTGTGACGTTTCGGTAACAGCATTGTTACCATCATCAGACAAAAGAATAAATCTATTCTTTATTTATTTATTATCATTTATTTGGTTTAGGTTTTTTTTTTTTTTCAGGCTAAGTTAGACAGAAACTATTTTCCTGAAACTTGTGGCTTAATCAAATAGGGAGTTTATTTGCAGTAATTACATACAAACATCACTCCTTACTATACAGTTGAATGTTACTAAACACAAGGTAATAAGACCAAATTCAAATAATAGTGTGTGACGTTTTGGTAACAGCGTTGTTACCATCTTCAGACAAAAGTACTGAATGGCAATATGATAAATTTGGCTTCTTTATTTTTGCACTTTAGATTTTGAATTAAAGTATTATTCTCATATTTTTTGGTTCATGTCTATTATCCTATCTATCAATTTGATGAGAAAATCTGATTTTAGATGGGAACAATGCTGTCACCAAAATGTCACACACTATTTATTTGGATTTGGTCTTATTACCTTGTGTTTATAATCTATAATCCAAATTGTGCCTTATCATTGAATGTCACTATAACAACATCACTTTAGATCCACAGATTTTTAATTGTTATAAGCACAGGTAAAACAATTGGATCTTAGAATCATGATGCTATAACAATGTTGCTGTTATAAAAGCAGTTTCTAAAGATACAAGGTAAACACGACCTAATCCAAATAAATAGTATGTGACCTTTGGTAACAGTGTTGTTACCATCAGATAAAAGTACTGAAAGGAAATATAGAGGAGAGCTTCAGATCCTGAACTCTTTAAAATAGAATCTTCAAGTGATGGCATCAACATTGATATTCACTTTGGAATTCATTTTCTTCAACTCGTAGAACCTCCCTGTCATGGGCACCTAATTGCAGAGCCAAAGTGTTCTCTTACCGGAGAGTTGCTAAATAGTAAAAATGGTAATTTTGCATATGAAAACTGTCTTTTGTGGAGAGGTGTCCTCTAAAGGGAGGTTCTACTGTATTTAATGTGGTGCAATGGATAACTCATCTGAGTACAGATTAAATCTTTGCAGGCTCATTAAAAAAAAACAACGACTAGTATAGCTTATCTAATTGTTTATGTATTTTCATGACACATTGACATGGCAGTTTTAGGTCAATTAGTCATCACATGGTAAAGCCTCCTTCCACACACCACCCATATATGGCTGGAACTTTACTGAGGTGACCTTGCAGGCTACTTGTGGCAATTACAAACTGTTTTAATGAATGGTGCCGTCGTTAGAGCACACACTAACACTACTACATTGTACTTTCCCTGTGCAACTTCCTTTATAATCTCTCACATAGTGCTGCTGATAGTGTCAGTTGCTCAATCAGGAGAGATGCTTTTTTTTTTTATAAAAGATAAATTATGTCGGGTAAAAATATTAACAATTGCCTGTGTGGTTGTTGTTGTCGTGTCCAATGAAGGGCCTCAGATGTTCCCATACATCTCCATCACAGCAGTCGCAATGTCCACTATCTTGAGTGTATAAAGCTGCTGCTCTGGGTCCATGTCAATTTTCTCTTGTTGTTGTTGTCGTGTCCAATAAAGAGCCTCAGATGTCTCCATACATCTCTATCACAGCAGTCGCAATGTCCACTATCTTGGGTGTGTAAAGCTGCTGCTCTGGGTCCATGTCAATTTTCTGTTGTTGTTGTCGTGTCCAATGGAGAGCCTCAGATGTCTCCATACATCTCTATCACAGCAGTCGCAATGTCCACTATCTTGGGTGTGTAAAGCTGCTGCTCTGGGTCCATGTCAATTTTCTGTTGTTGTTGTCGTGTCCAATGGAGAGCCTCAGATGTCTCCATACATCTCTATCACAGCAGTCGCAATGTCCACTATCTTGGGTGTGTAAAGCTGCTGCTCTGGGTCCATGTCAATTTTCTGTTGTTGTTGTCGTGTCCAATGGAGAGCCTCAGATGTCTCCATACATCTCTATCACAGCAGTCGCAATGTCCACTATCTTGGGTGTGTAAAGCTGCTGCTCTGGGTCCATGTCAATTTTCTGTTGTTGTTGTCGTGTCCAATGGAGAGCCTCAGATGTCTCCATACATCTCTATCACAGCAGTCGCAATGTCCACTATCTTGGGTGTGTAAAGCTGCTGCTCTGGGTCCATGTCAATTTTCTGCAAGGCTGCGGCCATTTGTACATAAGGACTGTGTTATAAGGACATATTTCAAACTATGATTCAAAACTGTGTTCAACATGTATAACAACAACAGGTTGTGTACTGACATTATTGGCAGTCATAATCTAATTGTATCAGAATCTGGCATTACAATATACAAGGGGGTGTTGATGGAAGGATGGTCTAAACCATTGGTTTTCGACCGCTACGACCCGGGTTCGATTCCCGCATTGGGCACTTTTTTTTTATAAAAAAAAAAAATGCTCCAATGGCCCCCGATTCTTGCAAAAGTCCAACCCCACCAACAAGTGCAAGTAACCAAACGGGGCTATGGCACATTTGTAAGTGCAAAGTTGAACTGCTTTTCACATGTGTAGACATGTGGTGCACTTACAGTAAAAGCAGTCGCCAACTTCTACCCACCATGAAACCACTGGGACGGTGCATTACACAAGCCAGGTCCTCCCAATATTTTTTATCTTAGTTAGGACCTTAGGAAGTGTTTTTTTTTTATATTCACACATGTACACACCTTAGGAAAGTTATACCATTTATCATGTATATCGGAATTCAGACAATAACTCTGAAAGATACATTCATGAACAAACATGTACTAGGGATAAGCAAAAAAAAAAAAAATTCTATATACAGTTACGAGCGTCATTCTTCATCTCTTAATCAGTTTTCGTCTCTGTCACCGTTTGCTTTTTTTTTTTTGGAATGGCGCCCTCCTATTGGTTGGCAACGATCACGCCACCTTTGCCCCCCCCCCCCCCCACTCGTTTTTTCATTTTTGTAACTATTGTGTTGGAGCGGGTCGCTCCTTAAATAAATGCATATATTAGTTAATAACCAAATGGAATCTTCTCTTTCCCAGTAAGAGACGCCTACGGAAGCCAACAGTACATAGACAGATAAAGCACATAGGCTATAGTTATTAACTAACATATGCATTTATTTAAGGCGCCAATTTATAATTGTAACAAATAGTATTTGAATCAAAACATTCAATCGGGTAAAACACGGGCGTTGCCCGGGTCATTCGGCTAGTATATATATATAAGGGACCTTTGGGAGAGGCTGCTGTTTATCATAAAACAGCTCAAGGAGCATGAACCTATGTAGATTTTGTGTAATATTTACACAAGGGGATAAGAAACAACAGTATAAAAGAGATACAGCGTCACCTCATTATAAGTCTATTTTATATCACAAATACATTATAGCAACATAAATTCTGGACTCCAATGGTGTTGTTATAGCGAGGTATGACTGTGAACAGGTCAGTCAGTAGCAAACATCCGTGATGATGTCGCAGGGTCATCTCAAGGTAACAACACAATGACATAAGCTACATTACAAAACCACCCGGCTTTAAAGTCACCCTAACTTGATGTGCTCTTTTCTAAACCCTGAAGAGGATTAAAAATCTCCCTAAAGGACATTTTGACTCTGTAACTAGGTGTTATTCTTTTCCAGAAAGTTTGTTCTACTGTAGCGCATACCAAACAAACATTTATTATTAATATTTTCTTAATATTAAACATTCATGCTCTTAATAGTTTTCTTTTCACATGTGTAGACACATGGTGCACTTAACAGTAAAAGCAGTCGCCAACTTCTACTCACCATGATTACCATGGCCTGTACCATATGTACTAGGGATAAAAAAATTCTTATATATAGATGGTGTGTTATTGCTCTAATTAATTATACAGTATCTATTACATTATCTAGAGGTAACATGACAAAATCCACAAGGTAATAAGACTGAATATAAATAAATAACTAGTATGTGACGTTTCTGTAACAGCATTGTGACCATTATCAGACATATTGAATGAATCTATATGAAAAGTCCAAAATTGAATTCAATATTTTTGTCTGATGATGGTCACAACACTGTTACTGAAAAGTCACACACTATTTATTTATTTGGATTTTGTCTTATTACCTTGTGGTTCTAATCTATAATCCAAATTATACCTTATCAAGACCAAAATCCATAAAATGTGTGATGATTTATGGATTTGGTGTTACAGGAGAACCTCTCAGTAAAAGACAACACCTAGTTACATAGCCAAAGTGTCCTTTAGGGAGAGGTGCCATCTTACTGGAGAGTTGCTACAGTAGAAAAAAACTTTCTGTAAAGAACAACACCTAGTTACAGAGGCAAAGTGCCCTTTAGGTAGAGGCATCTTCAAACTGGAGAGTTGCCAATTAGTAAAACTGGTAATTTTGGTGTTGAAACTCTAGCGAGTATCTTCTTATGGAGGTTCTACTTTATGTTTCTAATCTATATTAACCAACTTATTCCTTATCCATCAAGCCTTGTAATGTTGAGGAAATCACTGTGCATTGAGTTTAGTGCTTAGCCTACCTCTCAGTACTTGTGTAAAAGGAAACAAAAATGACCACACACAAACACACAAATGCAATATCTCATTCATTATTCTCTGTAGAGACACTTCCTGTATCTTATTTTTCCTCAATCTACCAACTTGAAGGATTTGTAAACCACATAAGGAAAGCCAAATATTATGTCTCAAATGCAACGGATAAACTTCGAGGAATATCACTAGATAATAAGACCAAATCCAAATAAATAAAGTCTGTGATGTTTCGGTAACAGCATCATTACCATCATCATACAATTTTAATCATCAGACCACATTCAGTACTTTGATGATGGTAACAACGCTGTTAATGAAATATGTCGCACACTATTTATTTATATAGATTTAGTCTTTTTACATTGTTATTAGGTGATAACGTGCCACCTATATAAAAGAAATGAAAGAACCAAAGCACGCAAATGTTTCTTTTTAAATATAAAACAAACTTCTACTGTCCTTACTGCTATGAAAAATATATTGGGAGGTCTTGGCTTTAAAATGCTAAGACCTATAGCATGTAGAAGGTGTAACAATTGATGATGGGAGGTCTTGTCTCATCAGTGGTGAACCCTCCCAGCGGTTATTACCTTGTGTTTCTCACCTGTAATCCAAATATTGTACCATTCGAGGAATATCTTTTTTTTTTTTTGCTTATCCTTAGTACAGGCCATGATAATCATGGCGGGTAAAAGTAGGCGACTGCTTTTACTGTAAATGCACCACATGTCTACACATGTGAAAAGCGGTTAGACTTTTGCAAGAATCGGGGTGCCATTGGAGCATTTTTTTTTTTTTAATCAGAAAAAAGTGCCCAATGTGGGAATTGAACCTGGGTCATAGCGGTTGAAAACCAATGGGGTTTAGACCATCCTTCTACTGACCCCCTAATAATAATATCTAAATCAAACTGCTAAACCTGTTTTGTGCTGTGGCTTTCTTTCAATGTAAGGAAATAAAAAAGCATTAAGAGAAAATGGGTTGATGTAGAAGAAGACCATGTAAAGACTTACAGTAGAACCTCCCTGTAAAGGACAACACCTAGTTGCAGAGCAAAAAGTGTCCTTTATAGAGAGGTGTCCTCTTAACGGAGAGTCTCTAAATAGTGGAAATGGTAATTTTGGTGATAAAAACTGTCCTTTATAGAGAGGTGTCCCCTACCGGAGAGTCTCTAAATAGTGGAAATGGTAATTTTGGTGATAAAAACTGTCCTTTATAGAGAGGTGTCCTCTTACCGGAGAGTCTCTAAATAGTAAAAATGGTAATTTTGGTGATAAAAACTGTCCTTTATAGAGAGGTGTCCTCTTAATGGAATCTCTAAATAGTAAAAATGGTATTTTTGGTGATGAAAACTGTCCTTTATAGAGAGGTGTCCTCTTACCGGAGAGTCTCTAAATAGTAAAAATGGTATTTTTGGTGATGAAAACTGTCCTTTAGAGAGAGGTGTCCTCTTACCGGAGAGTCTCTAAATAGTAAAAATGGTATTTTTGGTGATGAAAACTGTCCTTTATAGAGAGGTGTCCTCTTACCAGAGTCTCTAAATAGTAAAAATGGTATTTTTGGTGATGAAAACTGTTCTTTATAGAGAGGTGTCCTCTTACCGGAGAGTCTCTAAATAGTAAAAATGGTATTTTTGGTGATGAAAACTGTCCTTTATAGAGAGGTGTCCTCTTACCAGAGAGTCTCTAAATAGTAAAAATGGTATTTTTGGTGATGAAAACTGTCCTTTATAGAGAGGTGTCCTCTTACCGGAGAGTCTCTAAATAGTAAAAATGGTATTTTTGGTGATGAAAACTGTCCTCTAGTGAGAGTGTCCTCTTACCGGAGAGTCTCTAAATAGCAAAAATGGTATTTTTGGTGATGAAAACTGTCCTTTATAGAGAGGTGTCCTCTTACCGGAGAGTCTCTAAATAGTAAAAATGGTAATTTTGGCGATGAAAACTGTCCTTTATAGAGAGGTGTCCTCTTACCGGAGAGTCTCTAAATAGTAAAAATTCTAATTTTACCTATGAAAACTGTCCTTTATAGAGAGGTGTCCTCTTACGGGAGAGTCTCTAAATAGTAAAAATGGTATTTTTGGTGATGAAAACTGTCCTTTATAGAGAGGTGTCCTCTTACGGGAGAGTCTCTAAATAGTAAAAATGGTATTTTTGGTGATGAAAACTGTCCTTTATAGAGAGGTGTCCTCTCATGGAGTATGTTCTACTGTATGTTGAAACAGTTATAAGAGATGATGGTGTAGAAGTGACTCACTCACCTCATCCACCTGTGCCTGTGCATGCTGCATCTTGTTGGGGGGTGCTGATGACCCGGATGGTCCTCCATTTGTGCTTTCCCTGCAGCAACCATCACATCATTCTTTCTATCTTGGTACTAGGATTTAAGGACACACTTTTAATAAAGCAAGAGTTTAAATAAAATATATATTTAAAAAAAAAAATAGGATAAAACACATAAGGCATAATTTGGATTATAGATTAAAAACACAAGATAATAAGACCAAATCCACATAAATAGTATGTGATGTTTCGGTAACAATGCTGCTACCATCTTCAACACTTTTATCTGATGATGGTAACAATGCTGTTACCAAAAGGTCACATACTATTAATTTTTTTTGGATTCCCTCCTATTATTATCTTGTGACGATAAAACCCAATTACAGTATATGAAGAGGTATATAATTTGGATTATAGATTAGAAATAAAAGGTAATATAATATGACCAAATCCAAATAAATAGTGTCTGACTTTGTTAAAAATGCTGTTACCAAAATATATCACACTATTTATTTATTTGGTCTTATTACCTTTCAAGAATAAACAGTATAATTTTTAACCCTAATTTAGCCAACTAGAGTTTAATTTTCAATATACAGTTAAACTGTTTATAGCACCCCCCTCTCTATAGCACCCGATTTTAAATACATAGTACAATACGATTTACATTAAAAGTGACCTGTCTATAGCACCCTATTTTGGTGAGTCCCAAGAGGGGGTGCGCGCTATAGACAGGTTTAACTGTATTAAAATTCTCAAGATTTTTTTCTTCACAATGAGTATCTTTTTTTTTTTTCCATTGTTAAAAAAAATAGACTACAATATACAGTTAAACCTGTCTATAGCGCCCCCTCTAAATAGCGCCACCCTCTCTATAGCGCCCAATTTTAAATACGTAGTACGATGCGAATTACATTAAAAGTGACCTGTCTATAGCACCCTATTTTGGTGAGTCCCATATAAACAGGGTGCTATAGACAGGTTTAACTGTATATTTAATAGATGTTTTTAAAATCAAACAATAGTTTTAATCATCAAACTATCAATAAATAGATGAGGAGTTTACAAAAGTTAGAAAAATACGGGGAATACAATGGTGCAAGCAAGATAACAGGAAACATTTCCATACCTGAACAATTAAAAAAAAACTTAAAAGAAAAAGAAAGAAAACACCACTATGTTTTTATAGTCTTTTTTTTAGAGAGAGAGAGAGAGAGAGAGCCATTATTAATGGTTTCCAACTTCCTTCACACTCTCTTCTTGTTTTACTTTTTTACCCGAGAATTTTCCTTTTAAATACCTTCTCAATGAATTTCTATGTGGAGGAAGAGAAAGAGAGAGATTTTAACAGTGTTTTTATTAAATTTTATTGCCCTCTATCGTTAAAATTTTACACAAATAAATTTACTGGCAATGTGTTTCTTTGTGTAAAATTTTAACGATAGAGGGCAATAAAATTTAATTTACTAATATATAATGGTTATGAAAACATGTTTTGCGCGGAAGAGCTTTGCTCGATGCAATACCTTGAAATTTATATGTATGTACCTCTACAGACCTATAAGCTTATGTCCATAGTTCACTAAACACCATTTAGCTGCCTTCCATAGAAAATGCAGGGTTTATAACAAAACCAGTCCAATACAATAGTAGAGCGGTCTAGAGATTAATTTGGCGAAACCGCTGAGAGGGTTCACTACTGATGAGCCAAGCCCTCTCATTCAATAACTCATATCATTGCAGTAAGGTCTGTAGAGATTTAAAAAAGAAACGCATTGCCAGTAAATTTATTTGTGTAAAATTTTAAAGTGTTTTTATTCTTGATAAAAAGCACAATTTGTATTATAGCTACAAGAAAATAAGACCTAATCCAAATAATTTAATATGTGTGTTTCAGTAACAGCATTGTTACCATCATCAGACAAAAAAAGAAAATATGGGAAAAAATATCACAGCAAGTTTTTAAATAGTACCTTTATCAAGTGTGTAAACAAGATAACATAAGGAAAAAAAAAAAAGTTTTTTTAAGACAACCTGAAATATTTTTCTTAGAATTAAAAGTGGAATTTTAAAAATATATAACTAAAGTTAAGACAATACACACAAGGGGGTCGGTGGAAGGCTGGTTAAACCGTTTGGTTTTCGACCACTAGGACCCGGGTTCGATTCCCGCATTGGACACTTTTTTCTGTTTAAAAAAAAAAAATGCTCCAATGGCCCCCGATTCTTGCAAAAGTCCAACCCCACCAGCGAATGCAAGTAACCAAACCGGGCTCTGGCATTTGTAAGTGCAAAGTCGAACTGCTTTTCACATGTGTAGACATGTGGTGCGCTTACAGTAAAAAGCAGTCGCTAACTACCCACCATGATTATCATGGCCTGTACCACGTGTACTAGGGATAAGCCAAAAAAAAAACAAAAAAACAATACACACACACCTGAAATATTCTATGATATTTACAGATATGCTCTTATAATTCTATATATAATATTGTAGGTTGTTTTAAAAAACTATTTTTTCTTATCTGTTATTTTGTTTTTACACACTTGATAACAGTACTATTTGAGAACTTGCTGCCATATTTTTTTTTTCTCATTTATTCTTTTGTCTGATGATGGTAATAATGCTGTTGCCGAAACATCACACCCTATTAAATTGTTTGTATTAGGTCTTATTTTCTTGTATCTGTTTCTATTCTTCTCTCCATCAGATCCCCACACAAGCAGGCTGTCCATTTTGTCATAGTACCTATCTGTGTTGTAGGTTATGCAGAATTTTATTAGTGTTAATAACATATTTAACATAGTAGAACCTCAAGAAAGGACACCTCTCTACAAAGGACAGTTTTTATTGCCAAAATTTCTATTTTTACTGAATAGGAACCAACTGATAAGGAACCATAGAGATAGTTTCCACCATTCTTGGTACCAAATAGAAAACCCCCAAAAACAGACCCTCCAACTAAACAGAAGGAAGTCGACACAGATGCAAATCTGGTCACCTGCGCCCTCTAGTCTATAAAGAGGGAGCCAAAAGCTTCCCCATGTGTACTAGGTGCAAAACCGAAGAGGCCACTCCCCAACATATACTAAATTGTATTGGAAAGGACAAAGGATCCCTGTACAGAGAACCAAGTAGAGTTCTTGAACTTCTTTATGAGCACGACCTCCAAGATCTTGTCTAATTTAGACTAATAAGAGGATAAGAAAAACAAAACAAAACATTTTTACTATTTAGCTGCTTCTCTACCATGAGGATGCCCTCTCCTTAAAGGACATTTTGGCTTTGGAACTAGGTGTTGTCCTTTAGAGAGGTTTTACTGTAAGAGTTTGTTGTTGTTTCTTATCCCCTTGTGTAAAGATTACACAGAGTACGAGTTTGTGATGCTTGGTTACACTCAAAATGCACCACATGTCCCTACATGTAGAAGCAATTTGACTTTTGCCCTTAAATAAAAAAAAAAACCTGTTAGTTACATGTACTAACTGGAGTTTGTACAAGAATCATGGCCCATTCAATAATTTTAATATATACAGTCCTGTCTATAGCGCCCCCTCTTGGGACTCACCAAAATAGGGTGCTATAGAGAGTTCACTTTTAATGTAAAATGTCTACATTTTAATGTTTAAAATCGGGTGCTATAGAGAGGAAGGCGCTATTTAGAGGGGGCGCTATAGACAGGTTTAACTGTATAATCAAAAAAGTACTTGATACAAGTTTTGATCTCAGATCCTGGTACATCACCAATATAAATACCTTCTCAATCTCAAAGAGAAAACAAAAATATTTTTAGTTGAGCCTAGACAGTGAGTCAATGTATGGCATGCAGGATACTGGATTCCAAACTAAAGAAATATGAGTCAGTAAAACCAAACAATAACTACAAATTCATTGTTCAAACTTTTTCCCAGAATCAAATTTCTCCTTTCATAAAAAAATAAATAAATAAAAAAATAGAGATAGTCTACCAGAGAGAGTAGAACTAATTTCTTCCTTTCTTATCTTCACTCAATCATATTAGGGTATCAAACTCATTAGAGATTGGGAGAGAAAAAAAAAAGATTTTTAATGGTGTCTGCTGGGGATGCGTAGAGCTCATCAATGGATAAGTCAATAAATTCAATGATGTGGTTTGGGGTTGTAAGTTGACACTTAGTACATAGTGGGAAAACCCTGCAACCATTCTGGAAGGTCATTGTACGTAGATAACCAGACTTAACTCAGTAAAAATCCAAGACTGTTCTTCCCTCTTTCTAAAGGATAGCATCCAGTTGCAGAGCCAAAGTGTCCTTTAGAGAGAGAGAGGTGTTCTCTTACCAAAGAGTTGCTAATTGGTAAAAAATGGTAATTTTTAGAAATGAAAAATTATCCCTTGTAGAGAAGTGTCTTCTCATGGAGGTTCTTCTATTTCTGATTATAGGGTAATATTCAAAGGACAGTGAAAAACCAAATAAAGTAATCTATAGTAAAAGAGAGAGCACATACAGTAGAACCTCCATGAGAGGACACCTCTCTACAAAGGACAGTTTTCATTTGCAAAATTATCATTTTTACTATATATAGTAACTCTCCGGTAAGAGGACACATCTCCCTAAAGGATACTTTGGCTCTGAAATTAGGTGTCTTTTACAGGAAGGTTCTACTGTATAAGATTAAAATTCTAAGTTTATATTTTAAAAGTTAGAATTTGTAGCCTGGAGAGACCATGGTTTTGGCTCTCATCAGTCCAAGAAAGGACGGTGGTTTCATGTGATTGGCACAAAGGCAGATTCTCTATCATAAAATGGAGCAAAAGAGTCTGTGCCTATTTTGACTAGGAGGGAGATAGCTTTCTTTTCTTGTTAGATACATTTCCTTCCGGCAATATTTTACATCTACACCTAGCCCCATATACACAGTAGAGTTCAATTGGAACAACTACAAGGTGATAAGGGTCTTTGATAAGGTACAATTTGGATTGTAAATTAGAACAACAAGGTGATAAGACCAAATAAGTAAATGGTGTGACATTTCGGTGACAGCATCGCTACCATTATCATACTTCAGTCTGATGATGGTAACAATGCTGTTACCATAACATCACACACTATTTATTTGAATTTGGTCTTATCACCTTGTAGTTATAATTTACAATCCAAATTGTACCTTATCAAAGAGTTCAATTGTAAAATATGAAAAGAAGAACTACAGTTAAACCTGTCTATAGCGTCCCCTCTTGGGACTCACCAAAATAGGGTGCTATAGACAGGTCACTTTTAAAGTAAAAATTGTCGTACTATGCATTTAAAATCAGGCGCTATAGAGAGGAAGGCCTATTTAGAGGGGGCGCTATAGACAGGTTTAACTGAATATGGACTCAGCACACCATCAAGAAGATTGCAGGTATTGGCAGTAACAAAAGGGTGAAATATAGATTGATAAAGATAACACTTATCAACCTGGTAGGGTAAGTCTCTAGTAACCAACATTTCAGCAACTCAATATCACCATTTATAAGGTAAAGCACGCTGAAAATGGTGACAGTGGGTTGCCAAAACGTTAGTTATTAGGATCACAAGGTTGACAGATGTTCATCAATACATCAAAATCCAACCATCAAAATGATTTTCTCTAAAAGGAAGGGCAGAAGGTATCGCTGAAACTTTTTATTTAAAAGGATATATACAGTAAAACCTCTCTATAAAGGACAGTTTTCATTTGCAAAATTACCATTTTACTATTTAGCAACTCTCCTGTAAGAGGAACCCTCTCCCTAAAGGACACTTTGGCTCTGCCATTAGGTGTCCTTTACAGGGAGGTTCAATTATACTTTGTAAAAAAAAAAAAAAGATGAAGTTTTTTTTATTGAGAAGAGGCCAACAATATATATGCACCGACCCCATAAATCTAGAAATCAATAGTGATTATCAGGTGGATGTGGGAATTTCCTTGTGGAATTCCCATGACAGCCCATGTGATATCTTGGTTTCACTCTGTTTGGGAAACTTAGGTTTAAAATAGCGCTATGAAGGTGATGGAAGATTAAAATAAGACTCTTGCTAAGTGCACTTAGCTTCTGTTGTTTCATTTTTATATCACAGCGGCCTCTATCCATGGCCCATCACCATATTTGTCTTCTTTCTTATCTCCACTCAATCATATTAATGGTGTCTGCCGGGGAAGAGTAGAGCTCATCAATGGATGAGTCAATACAGTCAATAATGTGTAAGGCAGACACATTTTACTTCACCTAATCATGATGGTTGTCAAAAGGAATATTCTTCTTTCTTATCTCCACTCAATCACACTAAGGTATCAAAGCTTGAGACTTTTGATGGTGTCTGCCGGGGAAGAGTAGAGCTCATCAATGGATGAGTCAATACAGTCAAGCCACCATATTTGTGGATAGGTCCAACCGTCTTCCTAGAATTCAATGTAAAAATTGAAAACAGTCCAGTTCTTCTTTAATGCAACATCGCCCCAAGGGATAAGAATTTTTACTTGAATTTGAACCAGTGTTGAATTAAAGTCAGTTAAATAGGCTGATTGGTATATGAAAAAAATTGATTGAATTAAAGAGGTAATACTGTAATTGATACAAATACAGTGGAAAAAACCTGGTTATAACAGTTTTCACATACACTCATGAACAAAACTTAAAGTGTTTTACCTTTCAGCATGTATATCAGGATTCAGACAATAATTCTGAAAGATATTACAGTGACCTTTATTGTGAAGACATACGAGATAACCAAGTGTGAACAAAATTGCCTCTGTCTCTTTAAAATAATAATAATAAAAAAAGATTACCGGCGACATCAAAGCCTTTTCACTTCCTTAAGTTTTGTCCATATAACAAAAACTTCATTATAACATTGTAAAGTCTTAACTGGGGGTTATAACAGCAACCTAAAATGTTGGTCCCAAAGTGATGCTGTTATAGCTAGGGGTTTGACAGTATTTTGCTGCACATTGAAGAATGAAAGGAAGAGAAGATTGGTTCAATTATCTAATATAATAGAGGTCTGGCATTGGAAGAGAATGGTTCAGAACAGGGTGAAATATATCATTCCACCATGACTGACTTCCATATTTGAGATGGCATGGATAATGTCTTTCTCTTCAAACTCTAATAAAAGTACAATTTGGATATGGACTATAAGCATAAGGTAACAAGACCAAAAAAAAAAAAAATTGAGCATGATGTTTTTGTAACAGCGTTGTTACCATATTCAGACAAAAGGAGACAGTAATAAATTAGTTGGATTTTGCCTTATCACCATGCAATTTATTTTCAAGTTCTTTTTTTTAAGTAGAACATATATATTTTGGTAAAACATTTTAAAATTATACCGCATGTGTTTCTTTTCAACGAAAAATCCAAATTTATTTTAAGGAGAAATAATGATTATTTCCAACCTTAGGGATGAGGTATGAAAGGATGAATTGTGAAGAGTAATGATAAACGGTAAAAATAAAATTTTGGGTTTAGCTACCATTAAATTTCTGTCTGTCTCAGTGTTCTAATACATATACAATGGGTATAAGTGCAATATTTCTAGAGAGAATCAATGGCTCCCTGCAATATCCATTGTCTCCATTGAAGACAAAGAAGAAAACTGTTGGCAGATAATCTACAGTGATAGGAAGTGTTGATAGAAGATTGCTGCTTTAACTTTGTTTCCCCATAGATTTTTTACTGCTAGCTACAAGTGCAATCCCCATTTCTATTTTTATAAATACAGTAGAACCTCTCTGTAAAGGACAATGCCTAGGTGCAGACTCAAAGTGTCCTTTAGGTAGAGATGTTCTCAAGGTAATAAGACCAAATCCAAATAAATAAATAGTGTGTTACGTTTCGGTAACAGCATTGTTATCATCTTCAGACAAAGGTACTGCATCCTTTCACATTCAGTACTTTTGTCGGAAGATGGTTACAACGCTGTTATCGAAACGTCACACACTATATATTTATTTGGATTTGGTCTTATTACCTTGTGTTTATAATCTATAATCCAAATTGTGCCTTATCGTAAAGATGTTCTCTTACTGGAGAGTTGCTAATTGGTAAAAAAAAAGGCAACTTTGAAGATGGAAACTGTCCTTTATAAAGAAGTGTTCTCTAATGGGAGTGTCCTCTCATAGAGGTACCACTGTATCACAGTGGTGGTCTGTCTGGCTTCTAAATTTCATTAAGTAGTCTTTTTTTTAAATAATCCTTCTTACCCCCAAGTACTCATGGCAGCCATCTTTTTCTTCTTTCTTATCTCCACTCAATCATATCAGGGAATCAAGCTTGTAAAGCTGATAATTGTAAAGGCTGATAGTACCCTGTAAGGGCTCCTAATCCAGGGATACAGGATGAGCAGCGTTTTTACTCCATGTTAGGAGTGGCTGCACATGGCATCTGTTCCTCATGTCAGAGGCGGTCATTTCTTTTGGAGATAAGTCAGTGGCCTGCTACTGAGTAGTGCTCCCAGTCTTAATGACAAAGGCAGACACATTCTACTTCACCCGGTCATGATGGTTGTCATGGCAGCCATGGTGTTAGTGCCTTTTACTGTCAGGACCTCACATAGAAAGCAGTTTTTTATATTTACAAGGTGCCAGAGCCTCATTTGGTTACTTGCACTCACTGGTGCTGTTGGACTCCTGAAATAATTGGGAGGCATTGAAGCAAAAAAAAAAGCAGCTCAATGCTAGGATTTCAATCCAGAGTTGTGGCTATTAAAAACTCACTGGCTCTTTTAGTAGGATCTTATTGTGGTGGTCATACAAATCCCTCCTACAGAATATGATAATCATGGTGGAGGTAATAAAGTACAATTTGGATTATAGAGATTATAACTACAATAAAATAAGACCTAATCCAAATAAATTAATAGTGTGTGACATTTCGGTAACAGAGAGTTGTTACCATTATTAGATACAAAAAACCACTATTAATTAACCACCCACCAGCGAGTGCAAGTAACCAAACGGGGCTCTGGCACATTTGTAAATGCAAAGTCGAACTGCTTTTCACATGGGTAGACATGTGGTGCGCTTACAGTAAAAGCAGTCGCCAACTTCTACCCACCATGATTATCATGGCCTGTACCACATGTACTAAGGATAATAATAATAATGAAAAAAAACTATTAATTTATTTGGATTAGGTCTTATTTTCTTGTATCCATGGTGGGGTAGTTAGTGATTGCTTTTTACTGCAAGTTCACCATACAATACAAAAGATACATTATTCAGAGAATACATAAATAACAAAGAAAAGAAAGGACAAAGCACAGAAAGAAAGCTTGTTGAGAGACCCCCTACGGTAACAACAACAGGTGGGGGGGGAGGGGATATTTTGCAAGAGCTTCAATTATGTCATTAAACGGATGACCCGTAGACCGTTACGTAGGCTTGACACAATGCCTTGCCCTAGGAACACTTGGTGAGAAATGGACCTGCTTGACTCACCCAGTAGCACAACTTTACTGAGAGAATTGCTCAAATCTTTCTCTGCTGATGCATTTAAATGATATTAAGTCATCTCTACTGGCCGCATGCTAGCTCACATTTTGGAACTTTCACTATGGTCAGGTGCTTGTATGGGATCACACACTATTAATTTATTTGGTCTTATTACCTTGTAGTTATTTAGTATGTACAGTTAAACCTGTCTATAGCGCCCGATTTTAAATATGTAGTACGATGCGATTTACATTAAAAGTGACCTTTCTAGGTTTGATTTCTGTACTTTGATTTTATCTGCCTTATCTCATTTTACCAGGTCATGATTTATTTTTCCTAGGCCTCAAGAAAACTCTTCCCTGAGAACTTGTTCCAAAAATGTTGGACAAGACCTAGTTTTGCACTCCAGTATGTTTTTTTTTTAATTAGAATTGATGAGGCACAATTTGGATGGCACTCATTGTAGATTATAAACACAAGGTAATAAGACCAAATCCAAATAAATAAATAGCGTGTGACGTTTCAGTAACAGCGTTGTTACTGAAACGTCACACACTATTTATTTATTTGGATTTGGTCTTATTACCTTGTGTTTTTTTATTAGAAAAAAAAGTGTCCAATGCAGGATTTGATTCCGGGTCATTGTGGTCAAAAACCAACGGTTTAGACCATCCTTCCACCGACCCCCTAGGTCATGCTGTATAATTATGATAAGTCATACCCACTCTTTATCTTATCTACTGTTGAGTCAAGCTTATCTTTGTGAGGAGAGAACATAGGCTGTTTACATTCTAATATGGAGCCTTCCTTCATGGAATTGAAGGGTATATAGTAAGGAAGAAAGTGAGAGTAAGACAGGTTGATATGTCTTCTTTCTTATCTCCACTCAACCATATTTGGGTATCAAGCTTGTAAAGCTATCATGACTAGGTGAAGTAGAATGTCATTAAGACAGTTTGGCTGTCCAGCTTTTATGCTACACAGGCTACAGACAGCCCTTCTGCTTGGAGTACAAGACTTCAGCCCGACAGCCCTGCCCCTACTTCCTGACTCCCTGCTGGCCTGGAACTACCTGGTTACCTGGTTCACCTCAGCAATCTGCCCCCCCCCTCCCCCCATGACTAGACTTCTCCTCTAGACTGTAGCTGTACAGCCCGGGTAGTTGGCGATTTACGCTCCAGGAGCCCACCTCTATTTTCTCTCTCTCTCTCTGTCATTAAGACTAGGAGCACTACTCAGTAGCAGGCTGAGAGTAAAATGTAGTGTGTTTACGTTTGTGTTACAATGTTATAACCATGGTTAAAACAACAGAGACTTGGGACCTTAGAATTAGATACTTTAACATACTGGAATTCAAACCTAGCTTTGATCCTACATTATTTGGAACAAGTTCTCAGGGAAGAGTTTTCTTGAGGCCTAGGAAAAAAAAATCATGACCTGGTAAAATGAGATAAGGCAGATAAAATCATAGTACAGTTAAACCTGTCTATAGCGCCCCCCCCTCTTGGGACTAACCAAAATAGGGTGCTATAGAGAGTGGGGGTTGAAATGTCTTCTTTCTTATCTCCACTCAACCATATTAGGGTATCAAGCCTGTGGAGCTCTATCATGACTAGGTGAAGTAGAATGTCATTAAGACTGGGAGCACTACTACTCAGTAGCAGGCTGAGAGTGAACATGTCAATGTTAACAGTCCCCAGGGGTAGAATTGAGATTTTTATGAACTTCTCTCTTATTTAGCTTATAATAAGGCACAATTTGGATTATAGATTATAACACCACGAAAATAAGAACTAATCCAAATAAATTAATAGTGTGTGACAGAGTAGTAATAGTGTTCAGAAACAGAAATGTTACCGAAACGTCACAAACTACTAATTTATTTGGATTTGGTCTTATTTTTCTTGTAGTTATTTAGTTTATACTTTGATTTTACCAGGTCATGATTTAATTTTTCCTTGGCCTTAAGAAAACTCTTTTATTAGAGCTTGTTCCGAAAATGTTGGATCAAGGCTAGGTTTGAATTCCAGTATGTTAAATTATCTAATACTAAGGTCCCAAGTTTAGTCTCTGTTGTTTTAACCATGGTTCTAACAATGTAACACCGACGTCACACACTATTAATTTATTTGGTCTTATTACCTTGTAATCATTTAGTTTATACTTTGATTTTATCTGCCTTATTTCATTTTACCAGGTCATGATTTATTTTTTCTAGGCCTCAAGAAAACTCTACCCTGAGAACTTGTACCAAAATTGTAGGATCAAAGCTAGGTTTGAATTCCAGAATGTTAAAGTAGATACAGCGTATATTCTCATTATAACAGTAACATGGCTATAACCTTCTAATTCTAAGGTCACAAGTTTAGTCTCTATAGTTTTAACCATGGTTATAACAATTTAAAAAAAAAATGGTGGAAGGCTGGTTAAACTGTTTAGTTTTCGACCACTATGACCCGGGTTCGAATCCCGCATTGGAGACTTTTTCTGTTTAAAAAAAAAAAAAAAAAAGAAAAATGCTCCAATGGCCCCCCGATTCTTGCAAAAGGCCAACCCCACCAGCGAGTGCAAGTAACCAAACGGGGCTCTGGCACATTTGTAAGTGCAAAGTCGAACTGCTTTTCACATGTGTAGACATGTGGTGCGCTTACAGTAAAAAAAAGCAGTCGCTAACTACCCACCATGATTATCATGGCCTGTACCACGTGTACTAGGGATAAGCAAAAAAAAAAAAAGTGATAAAGCACAATTTGGTTTATAGATTATAATAAAAGAAAATAAGACCTAATCCAAATTATTAGTGTGATAAATTGGTGTGTGACGATTTTATTCTTTTGTCTGATGATGGTGACAATGTTTTTGCCGAAACGTCACACACTAATACATTATTTGGATTAGGTCTTATTTTCTTTTAATGTAAAAAAAAAAAGTTAGTCCTCAATTGAAGTTGCTATAGTGAGATTCGATTGAAATTTTGATTAAGGTCTGAAAAAAAAAAAAACAAAATACTGTTTGAATTAGGATGGTTTGGATTAAAGAGATGAAACTATAGAACACAATGTATATACAGTTATACTTGGATATTTCGAAAGTCTTTAATTCAAATATTTATCTTGGTCCTTAGACTTTTAAGCCTTTAATTCAAAACCTTTTAAAATCAAATTTTTGGATAATTTGGATTGTTTGTTTGTTCCCTTGAGCTTTGAATTATCCTAGTTTTTGAGTATACTTATTAATATTGCTAAACTAATTTATTGATGCTGACCATGGTTATAACAATGTAACTGGGGGTCGGTGGAAGGATGGTCTAAACCGTTGGTTTTCGACCACTACGACCCGGGTTCGATTCCTGCATTGGACACTTTTTTTCTGTTAAAAAAAAAAAATGCTCCAATGGCCCCCGATTCTTGCAAAAGTCCAACCCCACCAAGCGAGTGCAAGTAACCAAACAGGGCTCTGACACATTTGTAAGTACAAAAGTCAAACTGCTTTTCACGTGTGTAGACATGTGGTGTACTTACAGTAAAAGCAGTCGCTAACTACCCACCATGATTATCATGGCATTGAGATAAGAAAGAAGAAGTAGATAACAATGTAAAAAAAAGTTGGTCCTCAATTGAAGTTGTTATAGTGAGATTAAATTCAAATTTTAATTAGGGTTTGAAAAAAAAAAAAAAAAAAACTGATAAGGCAAACTATTTGTATTATAGATTATAAACACAAGGTAATAAGACCAAATCCAAATAAATAAATAGTGTGTGATGTTTCGGTAACAGCATTGTTACCATATTCAGGCAAGAGTACTGAATGTGTTCAAAACAAAAGTGTTTGAATTAGAATTGTTTGGATTAAAGAGATGAAACTATAATACACAATGTGTATACAGTAGAACTTGGATGCTTCAAACGTCTTCAATTCGAGAACTTATCTTGGTCACTTTTATTCAAAACATTTTTAATTCAAATTTTTGGATAATTCACTTTTTTTTTGGTCCCTTGGGCTTCGGAATTATCCAAGTTCGACTGTAATTAATATTGCTAATGACAAAGCACAATTTGTATTATAGATACAAGAAAATAAGACACAAGGTAATAAGGCCAAATCCAAATAAATAAATAGTGTGTGATGTTTCATTCAGTACTTTTGTCTGAAGATGGTAACAACGCTGTTAACGAAATGTCACACACTATTTATTTATTTGAATTTGGTCTTGCGTTTAATATTTCTAAACTAATGATAAAGCACAATTTGGATTATAGATACAAGAAAATAAGATCTAATGGATAATAGACCTATGTAATAGGTCTTATTTTCTTGTATTGCTAAACCAATTGATTGATGTTGACCCAATCAGGAAGCAATAGGATCACTCAACCAACCAATCACCATTGTTTATAGTACCATTATGTTAGGACGTCACTAGGTGTGTAATCCCATTGGTTAAAACCAGTTTAGCTACTTTTGTGAACCACCATTTGGAAGGTGGATGCTGGTAGATATGGAAAAATTTATTGCAAGCACATAGCCGTATAGTGTCCATCTTTAGGTCAAATATGGAATTATTTTTAGCGGCAATTAATTTGAACATATACAACAACAACAAAAAGGCTTTTATTAGGGCCCATTGCCCTGTATGGATTCGCCATACAACAACAAAATAATACAGTAATTTTTTTTTTCTCCCTATCCCCATGTGCACGTGAGTCTTTATTTGAAAAGGGATTTATTTACACATCTGTTCTAAAACTTTCCTCACTACCTCTTGTGTTATCTCATGTGTCTTCAATAAAGATCACTGTAATATCTTTCAGAGTTGTTGTCTCAATCCCAATATACATGCTAAAAGGTACAATTTCCTTTAGTTTTGTCTACGAGTGTATATGATGACTCCCTATATGCTAAATACCCTCTCAAGGTAATAAGACCAAATTTTGGTGACAATGCTGTTACAGAAACGTCACACACTATTTATTTATTTGGATTAGGTCTTATTACCTTGAGTCTCTAATCTATAATCCAAATTGTGCATAATCATGCTACCTGTTAACAGACTAATTTGCATATTACATGGTAGAAACTGGTACACCAGAGACCCCCCATTCAAGACCTGCTCTATATATAAGCTGTCACGGTCTTATTCAAACCAGAACTCCATTTGGTTAATTGAACTCACTGTTGGGCTTTGGGGGTAGGAGGAAGGATGGTCTAAACCATTGGTTTTCGACCACTACGACCTAGGATTGATTCCTGCATTGGGCACTTTTTTCTGATAAAAAAAAAAAAAATGCTCCAATGGGCCCTGATTCTTGCAAAAGTCTAACCCCACCAGTGAGTGCAAGTAACTAAACAGGGCTCTGGCACATTTGTAAGTGCAAAGTCGAATTGCTTTTCACATGTGTAGATATGTAGTGCACTTACAGTTAAAGCAGTCACTAACTACTCACCATGATTATCATGGCCTGTACCACGTGTAATAGAGATAAGCAAAAAAAAACGGGTGGGCTTGTACAAGAACCAAGGGGGGAGGGGCAATGAAGGCAGAAAAAGAGTTCAATGTTTTATTATAGATAAAAGAAAATAAGACTTAATCCAAATAAATTAATAGTGTGTGATGTTTTGGTAACAACAGTGTTACCGAAACATCACACACTATTAATTTATTTGGATTAAGTCTTATTTTCTTTTACAGTAGAACCTCCCTTTAGCAGACACCCTGCTAGTAGACACCTCTACACAAAGGACAATTTTCATTTACAAAATTACCATTTTTACAATTTAGCAATTCTCCGGTAAGAGGACATCTCTCCCTAAAGGACACTTTGGCTCTGCAATTAGGTGTTGTCCTTTACAGGGAGGTTCAATATCTATAATCTATAATACAAAATTGTGCTTTATGATTCAGGAAAACTTATCTTTAGGGTCCCCTTGATTTTTTCAACCAGTCGATTAGAAATTAGCTGCTTGGTTTTGTAAATATGGGAGATAGGGAGATTTGTGGCCAGGTTTATTGCTCCCCATCCTCAACTTCCATCCCCCCCCCTCCCCCCCAACACACCCATGTAAAACATGCTTGTTTCTAAATAGCTCACAAACAATAGGCAATGAAAGGGGATATCTTAAATGTATTATCTGCCAAAAAAAAAAAAAGTTATAATAAATATATACCTTAGTGTCCATTGATAAGGCACAATTTGGATTATAGATTATAAACACAAGGTAATAAGACCAAATCCAAATAAATAAATAGTGTGTGACGTTTCGGTAACAGCGTTGTTACCGAAACGTCACACACTATTTATTTATTTGGTCTTATTACCTTGTGCTTAGTGTCCATATTCTTATTTTCCATAGGATCATTCAAATAATAATCTGTATATATTTATCATGTGTATATAATCTTTCTCCATTTTTACCCCTTTATATATTTCCCACTTTCATAGGTTTCTCAGTCTTGTAACCCCAAAGAGAATCCTCTGTAAGACCAGTGTGTCTTAATAAAGGTTTTTGTGTGTGTGTATACCTTAGTGCTTACACTCACAGAAAAAACCTTATGGAAGTGGAAAGTCTGATATTGCTGGTCATCTATTTTTTTGGAAAGAGACAGGCAAAAAAAAAAACTTTATGTTTCTAATCTATAATCCAAATTGCACTTTATGAACCTAATTTAACCTAAATGAACCTAACCTATAAAAGAATATAAGACCTAATCCATAGGAAGAATAACTTCTTAGGTCCATTGAAGTCTATCAAAAATGATAATTTTATTATAATCTATAATTCAAATTGTGCTTTATCATTAAACTAACCTAATTTAATCTATCTGAAACTAACCGTTAACTTCAAGAGGTCTCATCAGACCACTTCTTGGAATGTATGGGAGCCTCAAGACAGGACTTATATTCCAACCCTGCCAAGATAGTGAATTTGATCTATGAATTCAGTCTCCATGACCATGTATAATTATACAATGGGATAATAAAATAAAAAACGTTTAACTTAGCGTAAAGATACACTCAGTGAGACTCTTCATTGAACACAACAACAACATAAGACTCAGTGGCATTCATATCTGGCCAAAACATTAGAAATCACCCAATTTTTTATATAAGGCTTTTTAATTTTTGTATTAATGGGATCTGATGCTTGATTTCACTATTTTATAATGATTAATTTTATTATAGCATGATAATATTTATTACAATGACATATTTTAGGCTTAAGTGATAAGGTATAATTTGGATTATAGAATATAAACAAAAAGTAATAAGACCAAATCCAAATAAATAAATAATGTATACTTTAGATTCAATACTTTTGTCTGAAGATGGTAACAATGCTGTTCCCGAAATTTTGCATATTATTTATTTATTTGGATTTGGTCTTATTACCTTGTGTTTAGGTTAAAATATTGTTTAAATGTCCAGTCAAATATGTCATACACAAATAACCAGAATAAATAAAATTGTACAATTCATATGGTATCTCATGGTCAAATTGAAATGAATATCCTATGTTACAGTAGCTATAAAATTAAAATTATACACCAAACGACCCAAAATTCTATTTAAATAATAGTTTAAAACATATTTAATCAAGCAGAAATTTATCACTATATTTCTAGGTGTACTCCCCCCTCTGTAATCTTAATATAATCCAAAAATGATTTGCAAAAGAATCAAATTTTTAGTTGCTTTAAAATTTTGAGATGAATTTGATTAGAAAATATAGAGAAAATTTAATTCCTGTATAAATTCCAAGTCCATAAATTATATATTAAAGTTATTTAGAAAAAAAAGAAAAGAATATAATTCGGTTTTACAATGGTTCCTGTAATTAATTACGGTATTTATATGGGAGGGTTTCTACTAATTGGGTGGATGAAATGGATAAATACTCATACTCAAACTATTTAATGACTAATCTTTTGATATTTAATATTTAAATTCCTGAACTATCGTTAGATATTGTTTAAAATATTCGTCCATAGCATTTTAAAATGTAAAAAATTGCATCTATGAAAGTAAACTTTTTTTTTTCTTATAACCTTTTCCTTGTAACCTTACATATCTGCATAATTGTTAAATTATAGAAGCCCCAAAAATGGAATATAGGTAGGTTTTTAAAAAATATGTACTTACATTTTTATTTATTTTTATAATAAAGGAATACCAATATTAACAAATAAAAACAAATGGAATCGACACACAAAAGATGATGATTACAAAAGGATAAGCAGTGAGTAATTCATGAATAATTAACAAGTCATTTTCATTGAATAAATTTGACCTATTTTATAACCAACAAAAATAAATACAAAAATTAATCGTAAAATATTTTTATACATTTACAAACTAATTTTAAATATTTGTCATTCCTATCTGATTCAAAATTATTTTTCAAGCAGAAATGGTTTTTATTTTATATATTATAATTTTATACATTTTTTATTTTGCGTTTTGAATATTATGCTTATAAACCTCTCTAAAATACTCCCAAATACTTTAAATATTAGAAGAAAGAGGTAAATAGCATCGATCCAATTTTTTCATAACTATAAAAACGATAAAGGTATTTTAAAATTATTGTACTCTTTGTGTGTGTGTGTGTGAGGGGGGGGGGGGGCATAAATAAAAATTAAAATCATTAATAAAGATAACATAATAATTAAGTGACAAAATATACATTAATTAAGTATATAGAAACATATGGCCACCCAGGCTCCATGAGCAAACCATCAACTATCTGGTTTTAAATGTACAGTATAGTTGTATATAGGTGCATTAATTTTAAAGGGAATTTTTGGTTTAAAATTTATATTAGTAAATTATTGCAAAATTTCATTCTAAATATGTTACCACATTTCAATTATTATTATATTCTACATGTCTAAAAAGCAATCAACTATTACGACGATCTAAGAAGCGATTTTGTAATCCCATCAAACGTGATGAAGAAATATTATCGTCATAATTTTTTGACTAAAAAATGAATAGTTCAGTATTAATTTGATATTCCTTGGTTGAAAATATATAACAAATACTCTTTTCAGTTTTACTCTATGTTCAGCTATAATTTCAGCCAGATTGGTCACATATTGAGGAATTGTATAAAGGGCCCAAATTACATTGTTTTACATATAGATAGATGAGAAAATCCATCTGTTAAAAATATATATTGTGAATATAATTCTAAAATTAATTGTATCAGCTATTTTAATAATATTGCAGCTTTGTGATTAAATACCTAAAACCCATTTTTCAAAACGACTGAATAGATGGCGTATAGTTTTGGCGTTTATTATAAAGAAAGAGGCGCCCTACGCTTTTATAGTATATGCGTAAAAGTTTAAAGCGTATGCAAATAAATAAACTTTTTTTTTTGCTTATCCCTAGTACACGTGGTACAGGCCATGATAATCATGGTGGGTAGTTAGCGACTGCTTTTTACTATAAGCGCACCACATGTCTACACATGTGAAAGCAGTTCGACTTTGCACTTACAAATGTGCCAGAGCCCCGTTTGGTTACTTGCACTCGCTGGTGGGGTTGGACTTTTGAAAGAATCGGGGGGCCATTGGAGCATTTTTTTAAACAGAAAAAAGTCTCCAATGCGGGGATCGAACCCGGGTCGTAGTGGTCGTAAACCAAACGGTTTAACCAGCCTTCCACCGACCCCCCAATAAACTTTTGAAAATATATAGTATAATATCTAGCCTCTCTTCTCTGACTCATTGCTAAGACTGAATACTATATTTTTAATATTGATATTATTATTTTATTTTTTTCTATACCATGGGTAAAGATTACACCAGGTCATGAAGGTTGAAAGCAATAATTTTTTCTACTATAGTTTTGGGGTTTTTGTATAGGTCTTAGCTCCAATACAGTCTAGGATATGTGTTGGAGTGGAGTTGGAGCATTTTGAGCAGACAGAAAAAACTTTTTATCCATCAATGAACTAGACGTGGGTCTGGTATGTCTGGTCTTTAATCTTGCAATGTATTGATATTATTTACCGCTGAACAATACTGCCTAATTAGGAATATTCATCAGCCTGAATTACAGAGAACTGAGAACAGAAATTTTTATATTGTTTAGATGGAGAATTGCCAGTACAGCACCACACCATTTCCTCTGTCTGCACATGACTAGAACTCTTGAGGGAGCAGAGCCGCGTGCGCTACCTCTTCCGAACCTGTAAGATTAGGCAGTTGCCTTGAATGAGAGGGTGCTAACTTTAAAAGGTTCAGAGGTAGATTTAGGCTTAGATCTGCAAACACAATACAAAAGTTGGTGCTTCACGCAATGATAGCCTAGGTTTCAGAAAACTTTCTATGTACTAAATTAACTCAGCATAGAAGGTATATATCTGCTAAAAAAATGGGTTAGCGATTGAAAGAAGTAGCTTGGCGATTCGTTTTCTTTGGTCGGGAGCCGCTGCTCTTTTATATAGTGTGTCGTGCATGCACAAGGCGTGTACTATAGATAGGTACACAAGATGGGTACTATAGAGATACATGGAGAGCAGCAGCTCCCTTAACAGTCCCACCACGATAAGGTAGAGAACATGGGATCGCCTGAAACACACGGGTTAGACACGTGGAGACTTCCATCATTGTGCGCGAACCAGTTTCGAATGTTCGACACCCGCTCTGATCTCCCATATCGTACTTGAGGCCCATATGCCCGCTCGTACTCAACTGTGGACAGATTCATCCGAAGGGAGCCTCGATACCACAGTCTTGCGTACATGGTAAAGCTCGTCTTCGTTCCTCAGGGCTGAGGGGTCATTCTACTAATGGTTGGCTCTAAGTAAGTATCTTTCTAAAATATAAAAGGGGTAGGGTATCTGCACGCAGGAAGTCAGAAACAACTCCTACCTGAAGAAACGCCAAACAAATAAGCAGTTATGAGATGGATAAAATAACATTTATTGACCGTCTCCGCAAACTAACGGAGTCAGGTTGGTGACAAAGCCACAACACCAGCTTTAGAAAACTGAGAAGTGTCCACTCAGAGACCATAGTTCCAGGCTAATGGCCCTCGTTAGTCCAAGGCGGGCTTTATTCCACGAGATCCATAAGAGATTAAAAGAAATATTCAGACTTTCCTAAAGAGGTGTTTAGCTGGTAGTTGTGGTTAGGTCAATTTCATGATGGGAGAGGTGGCCTTTCTTTTTATAGATCAATATCAAAATTTTCATCATATATATATATATATATTAAAAATAAAGAAGGCATCTCCTGACCACGAGCACATGTGCTTTTTAGATGGCAGAGCGCCATCTAGTGGAGCAAGAATAAACTAAACGTTTATTTAGCTTGCTCCGTGATATTTGGCCAACCCAATTTCTTGATAAATCAAGAAAAGCCATCCACGAACGCGTTTCGCGCTGTTGGCGCTCGTCAGCGTGGAGTAGGCTGTAACCACTGCGACCAAAAATATTTTTTGGTCCCAATGGCTTCTTGAGAAATCAAGAAATGGCTATTTAAGGCCAAATTTGCGTAAAGACGCTTAACACATGAGAAAACAATAGAAAAAAATAAAAGATAAGTGGGTCAGGTGTTGATATTAAAAATAAAGAAGGCATCTCCTGACCACGAGCACATGTGCTCTGCCATCTAAAAAGCACATGTGCTCGTGGTCAGGAGATGCTTTCTTTATTTTTAATATCAACACCTGACCCACTTATCTTTTATTTTTTTTTCTATTGTTTTCTCATGTGTTAAGCGTCTTTACGCAAATTTGGCCTTAAATACCCATTTTTGGTCGCAGTGGTTACAGCTTACCCCACGCTGACGAGCGCCAACAGCGCGAAACGCGTTCGTGGATGGCTTTTCTTGATTTATCAAGAAATTGGGTTGGCCAAATATCACGGAGCAAGCTAAATAAACGTTTAGTTATTCTTGCTCCACTAGATGGCGCTCTGCCATCTAAAAAGCACATGTGCTCGTGGTCAGGAGATGCCTTCTTTATTTTTAATATCAACACCTGACCCACTTATCTTTTATTTTTTTTTCTATTGTTTTCTCATATATATATATACTCATAGACAAAATTTAAGGAAATTTCATATTTTTGATGTCCCCGGTCGTTTGTTTTATTTTTTTGAAAGACACAGAGACAATTTTATTCACACTTGGTTATCTCGTATGTTTTCAATAAAGGTCACTCTGAATCCTGATATACATGCTAAAAGGTACAACTTCCTTAATTTTGTCCATGAGTATATCTATATATATATAAATGAATGTTTGTATGTTTGTTTGTCTGTTTGTTTGTCTGTCTGTATGACCCGTATACAAATTCGCAGTAGTTCACTAATTCAAACCAAAATTTCCATACATAGGTAAAAAATAACGGGGATGACGATAGGCTATTTTAAAATACATATAAATCATTTATTAAAACTATATATTCAAATTATTCAACTTAGCTCACGAGCAGCGCCCTCTAGAACACTCAGGCGTCGACGGCGGCGCGCGACGATTGGCTGCCGGCGTGCACGTGACCTCCCTGCCCCCGGGCACCCCCCCTCTCCGAGATAATGGAATCGCCCGGCTGCCGGCCGGTTGGCCATTTCGAGTTCCCACCGCGCGCGGTCCTGGCGTTGGTGACACAGCTGTGCCAGGTGCCAAAAAAGCCTCGCGGGTGACCTCCGGGAACTACGTCCATCTTCCATATGTAAAATACATTTAATCGTGTAAACCCGGGCGTTGCCCGGGTCATTCGTCTAGGTAAAAAGGTCTACATAGGTAAAAAAAAATACGGGGAAGACGATAGGCTATTTTAAAAAATATGTAAATCAATATTTATCAATATTTTTATTCTGAAAATGATGATGACGATATTGTTGTATCATGTTTGATTATCAGATACAAAATTATATCGGGAAAAAATTCAAAAAACAGAGACCACGGGTGAAACCAGTTCATTAATTTGTACGCAGGAACAAAATTCTAACAGAAAAACATTCATTCGAGCAGAAAACAAAAGCTAGATCATCTTTCTATAAAAATATCGCTTCTCAGACACAAAGTTTGGAGCGGGACGTTTCACAAGAGTGACATCCACATGCGCCAATTTATAATTGTAACGAATAGTATTTGAATAAAAACATTAAATCGGGTAAAACCCGGGCGTTGCCCGGGTCATTCGGCTAGTACTATTATATAGAAATGTCCAAAACATGTGGTATCTATAAATTCTAATATCTACAAAGGTCTCTCCCTCCATCCTGTAGTCTACACATATATTAAGATCTAAAAATCTCCCCTATTCAGTATAAGTATATGCTAACAGCCTACAACAGTCAATACTCTAGGTAGATATGTAGATAGGGTGGAAGCAACTTTAGGCCATCAGCGGATAATTCCGTCTTTAATGACCTGGCCCTCTCATTAAAGTTGTGCTGCCATAAAATGTCCTAATGATGTCCCAGAGATAGCCATTAATGGCAGTTTTACAAATGTCCTGTTAAACTTTTCACAAAGCTTTTCAAGGTTGTTTTTCGTAATCTAAAGATATATACATTCTAAGTTAATATAAAGGTGATAAATCTGACTTGAGAAGAGATTATTTTATAACACAAAACGGCAAACAACGAGCATTAGACAATAAAAAAGCTTTTTATTTAAATTTAGTCAATGTTCAATGATTAGAAAATAAACAAATGATTCAAATTAAAATAGGAGGAATGGCAAGGTATCATTTAAAAGAAGAAATAAAGGCAAACCTTGACAAGATTCTTTATTAAAGAGGTGTAATGATACATTAGCGCGCCATCTGTTATGAAAATTAGAAACTATTATAGACGCGTATGATTCTTTTCAAAATTAAACAATTTCAACTGCCCTTACTGCATGGAAAAATATATGGTCAAAACTAGACATTCAGGCTCTCCCATTAATTTTTCCATTGCAGTAAGGGCAGTAGAAATTGTTTAAATTTTAAATGAATCATACGTGTCTATAATAGTTTCGAAAGATGTTTAGCATAAGATTTCAGACAATAACGTCTTTCAAAATTCTGTAATATTAGTTTCTTGTTTTCGTATTACAGACTGTTGTAGGACATTATTCTCTGAAAGCTTGTGCCAAGATTATATAGCTTTAATAAAGAATCTTGCTTTCATTCCTTCTTAAACAAATGATTTTTTAAAATGTATATACAAGAGGATGATATAGATATATTTAAAGTTTCTTCAGCGACCGAAGCTCTTCCATCTTGGGAGAGACCTCCTCCAGACAAGGAGGTGGTCTTCTTGCACTCATTTCAGTTCTGCGCTTAGGAAGAACTTGTTGGCAGGCCTCAGCGGACGCCAGGATGGCCAATGCTTCGTCATTCAGGCCTCGCCTGAAGTCCCAGCCCTGAAAGCCAGAAAGCCGAGGGATGATTTTGAAGGCATTCTAGATGAAAGGACTGACTTAGCGGCAAGTCCAGTACCTATGGAACTCCGACAGGTGGTTGTGCGACCATAGCTGAGGGCGGGTGGGCAGGATGGGGAAAGGCATGCATGGCTAGCTTGACTGCAATATCCGCGTTGTGTCTGGAGATGTCACAACTCCGGAGTAACAGCCAGCCAATGTTGATGGATAGGTCAAGGTGCTGTGTCCACCTCCCAAGGAGCTGGATGATGGTTAGGGCAGCCAGACATAGACGCTCTAGCGCGTAGGAAATTAGGAAACATACATTTCAGGATGCAACAGCAATTTATTTAAGGTAAGCCCATACAAGAGAAGCAATGAGGGGAGAGAGAGTTTACATAGAGTAATAAAATATATATAAACATCAAAATTAATAATTTTGTTAATAAAATAATGAATAATTTGCTACATAGCTCCTTCCCTATTGGAGCAGTAACCTACAGCTTGTAAATATTGCATTTACTGTCATGGATCTGACGTGCTTTTGCTAAGAACTTCCTCGGAGTTTTGGAACTTTGGCTATAGTAGCTTTTCGTTCTTTCTCTTGCAGCGTGAAGAGCGCCTTTATATCGTCTATAGGGACATCGTCTTCTTGGAGGGAAGTCTTGGCTTTGACACGGCGGTGGAATCCTGGAGCAAGTCTGATAATGTAAATCACAGCATCCAAGGCTTCAAAGTCTTCTCGCCGATCCTCAGTTTGTCTTCCCTATTCTACCCAGCACCAAAAAGTATCATAGAAAATTTGGAAAGACAAACCTCAGGATGACACGGCAATTTATTTAAGAGACAAGCATAGAGAGAGAGATACTTATATAACCCAGAACCCCAATTAAAGTTGATAAAATACAAAAGGAGAAATGAGGGAAGTTTACAGAGTAGCAAAATATTATCAACATATATAGTCACGACCGTCTTTCCTCAATTCCTCATTCCTCATGTCACGGATGCGCACGCATCATCATTATGATCATTATCTAATGATAATAATAATAATAATAATAATTATATTATTATTATTATTTTATTATTTTATTATCAACATATATAGGCACGACCGTCTTTCCTCAATTCCTCATCGCTGTCACGGATGCGCACGCATCATCATTATGATCATTATCTAATGATAATAATAATAATAATAATTATTATATTATTATTATTATTTTATTATTTTATTATCAACATATATAGTCACGACCATCTTTCCTCAATTCCTCATCGCTGTCACGGATGCGCACGCATCATCATTATGATCATTATCTAATGATAATAATAATAATAATAATTATTATTATATTATTATTATTATTTTATTATTTTATTATCAACATATATAGGCACGACCGTCTTTCCTCAATTCCTCATCGCTGTCACGGATGCGCACGCATCATCATTATGATCATTATCTAATGATAATAATAATAATAATAATAATTATTATATTATTATTATTATTTTATTATTTTATTATCAACATATATAGGCACGACCGTCTTTCCTCAATTCCTCATCGCTGTCACGGATGCGCGCACATCAACATTATGATCATTATCTTCTATAGAAGCTTCTATCTTTATAATTATGTATATTTACAAAAAGTCAATTCGCTCGCGCCTCTAGCGGTGAAAATGAGGGGTAATACCTGCTGACCTAATGTACATGTAAAGTTTGGAGCGGGACGTTTCACAAGAGTGACATCCACGGCTCCAATTTATAATTGTAACAAATAGTATTGGAATAAAAAAATTCAATCGGGTAAAACACGGGCGTTGCCCGGGTCATTCGTCTAGTATAAACATAAAAATCGAAAACCTGTTAATAAATTAATAAATACTTTACTCCACAATATATTTATAAATAAAAATACACTTAGTAATATACAGAGTACAGCCGAATTATTGCTAGATGTAAACATATTTTTATTAGAATGCGAACATATTATCAACAATACACTATATTTATGTACAGAAAAAAAAGGAAATATTTGTAAAAAATCAGGCTGAAGATCACAAGAGAAAAGTTGCAACAAAAGCAACAAACATCGATATGCAGTTCAACAAAAGTGGCCCCACTGAGTGAATCAATTCTTCTTGAGCGCTACTTCCAGAAGGAGCTTTCTCGTTGAGAGAAAAAGGAGTAAATGGTTGTTCGATAGAGTTCATTCAGCGATGTTTTTGGCAATTTGATGGAAGTATATGGTGTATTTATCTTGTGAGGACAACTCTGTATTTTTATATACCTCTCTAGCTGTAACTTTTATTTCTAACCATTTATTTGATATGTATAAAATCAAACATTTTATTATTTACCATAATATCGATTTATATGAAATAACATATTTGATATAAAGCTATGAGATTCTATATTATATAAAATATTACGAATTTTCTTCAATGAAATGATGTTTTTAGTTATATTTAGAACATTTTTATGTATCAGTTGATAGATACTTGAAAAGGTGTTGTTTGCTCGCGAAAGAAGAAAAAGAAGAAGAAAAAAAGGACGATAGGCGAGCGGTGAGAATTTTTTTTATTTAGGGCGTCTTAAAGAGAAAAATAAAGTGACTGTTTTTACATACTGACAAAGCGGACGACCAATAATTATTTATTTAGTTAACCCAGTAGGTTCCTGTAGCTACGTACAGAAGTCACCAACTACCTGAATGTCCTTCTGACCTATGTCTTTTTGGTTTAATTTACAATGTCAATGAAAGTCCAATTACTGAGGTAACACCATGCAGATTTCTTTCTTGGGAGATTTTCTAGGGATGTTGTACTTAGGTTGGTGATCCATAGGAAGTTGTCCGTCAGGAATATTTGGTATTAACTACGCCTTTGCCGGTCCCAAGCCCGGATAAAAAAGAAGGAGGAGGAGCAGTAACAAGCTCACTAAAAAACCTGGGCTCAGCTGGCCCGGCTGATAATACCCTGTAAGGGCTCCTAATCCAGGGATACAGGATGAGCAGCGTTTGTACTCCATGTTAGGAGCCGCTGCACATGGCGTTTGTTCCTCATGTCAGAGGCGGCCATTTATTTTGGAGCTAAGTCGGCCTGCCACTGAGTAGTGCTCCCAGTCTTAATGACAAAGGCAGACACATTCTACTTCACCCAGTCATGATGGTTGTCAAACTGACACCATCAAGGGTCACAAGTTAATACCCTAATATGATTGAGTGGAGATAAGAAAGAAGAAGAATCTTTGCTATTGGAAGGTTGGGCAGAGAGAGAGAGAGGTGAAGAAGTCCACGGTTTGGTCTTCATCTTGGTAATAGAGACAAGTTGGGTCTTCTTTTTATACCTTTGCAAAGTCTGTTTGAATGTAACCATGGCCATTCAGAATTTTTGTTGAGGTAAATTCATGTTTGATGTTTTGAGGCATTGAGATATCATTGCCGATAACAGACTGTTCATACGTAAGAGAAAGAGAGATTGAGATTGAAACTGATTTATTACAAAGTCCATATAAGATTATATAAGGTTAAATATAGAATAAATATAAATAAATAAGATTATATAATGATAAATACATGAATAAATTGATATAAATAGATAAATATAATTGATAAATATATATATATATATATATATATATATATACTAGCGGACCCGCCCGGCTTCGCCCGGGTTTTACCCGAGTAAAAGTTTGTCTAACGAATCTCTCGATAAAGTGAACATTTTTTTCCCGGTCCCTTGAAAATACTCGATAAGTTGAATAAAATCAATATTAATTGGTTCCCTCGGTAATTGGAAGTTAAAGGAATAGTATCTTGCCTTGGAATTGTATCATTATTCTTGTATGGATGTACCCGGCTTCGCCCGGGTTTTACCCGAGTAAAGGTTTGTTTAACGAATATCTCGATAAAGTGAACATTTTTTCCCGGTCCCTTGAAAAAATACTCGATAAGTTGAATAAAATCAATATTAATTGGTTCCCTCGGTAATTGGAAGTTAAAGGAATAGTATCTTGCCTTTGAATTGTATCATTATTCTTGTCCCAAATAAATTGCCGTGTCATCCTGAATTTTGTCTTTCCTAATTTTCTACATTACAAAATCATCCTATCATCATGATAATATTTAGAGCAGATTGTTGAATTATAACAGATAAATTAGAATATTTATCTTGATTATTTCTAGGCGAAAAGTTTTTCAAAAATTTTATTTGCTAGAAACCTTCCCAGTACTATACTAAATAACTTCCCAAAGTTTCATGGCGATCCAATGAGTGGTTTGGTCAGGCATAAAGGACAAACAAACAGACATACATTCATTTTTATATATATAGAAGAAGATATATATATATATATATATAAATATACAAGTCGTCATTGGTGGCGCCCACCTCGGGAAAGAGAGATAGTATGGTATTACGGGATACTAAGAAAAGTGTATGATTTTTGAGCCCAAAAGTGAATATAGCAAGCAGACAAACCGCAATGTACTATAGCAAAGTACCAAGGTACTGCACGCCACCAAGGTTGTTCAAAAAGGTTAGATTCCCCAGGCCAGAGAAGATAAAAGAAAGACAGATGTTGATTAGATAAAAAGAGTAAATAAAACGGGAATAATTCAACAGGTTTGGAGAAAAAGATAAATTTTCTTTATGTAAAAATAAAAGCAAAAAACATGCATCTTTTCTACTAACTAGTCCATATATCGGTATAAGTTATATATCAGGGTATAGATAGAGTGTTTTATAAATTAGATTTACATAACAGCATTTGGCGTGAAGAAAATTCTCCAATTAAAAATTAGAATAATTATGGAGGCAGTAATCTAATCAACAAATGCCCTAATTGGCTGAGCGATCATGTCACGCACCACTTAATTAAATAAGTTTCAATTAAATATATTAACACGCTATGGATTCGTGGGTATAAACCAGAACTTTGGTGGGCGTGGCCAAACTGAGGACTCTCGACCAATAGGATTGCAGAGTAAGTTCCCTATATCCACCGCTGTAGCGAGATTCTCCATTGACAACACAGTAGAATTCCACGACACACTCTATCCAGAGTACAGATTAATTAAAAATTCGAAAATATAATTATATAAAATCTAATTATACCAAATCCTAATTATCTAAAAGAATCCAATAATCCAAAATTTCAATACTTAAAAACCAGAGCGTCGGACCTGGAGGCTGTTGTTGGGTTCTGTGCTGCCTGGAATATAGGAGCTCTATCTGTGCTTCTTTCCTGTGGTGAATCTGTATAAGACTGGTGGTCTTAATAAAGTTATGTATGTGGGTAAGTAACTTTGGACACATACGTCGGATCTGGAGGTTGTTGTTGGGTTCTGTGCTGCCTGGAGTATAGGAGCTCCATCTATGCTTCCTTCCTGCGATTAATCTGTATAAGACCGGTGGTCTTAATAAAGTTGTGTGTATGTGGGTAAGTAACTTTGGACATACGTCAGACCTGGAGGCTGTTGTTGGGTTCTGTGCTGCCTGGAGTATAGGAGCTCTATCTATGCTTCCTTCATGTGGTAAATCTGTATAAGACTGGTGGTCTTAATAAAGTTGTGTGTGTATGTGTGAAAAACCAGTAATCGAAATACTGATTATCCAAAAAATCTAATAATGATATAATTCCAATTATATAAAAATTGATTAATATGGCATTCTAATTATATAAAATTACAATAATGGGCCATTATAATTATATAAAAAAATCTAATAGAATAAGACATTCTAATTATATAAATAAATTAATCTGAAATCCAAATCATCCAAAAAACCAATGATTCCAAATTTCAATTATACCATAAATTACTCTTCTAAAATTCCAATATTCCGAAAATCCAATAAATTCACAAAATTTCAATTATCCAAAACACCAATACAATTAGGAATAATGATTTTCCTAAATGCCTATTATTTTAAGTCTTAATTATTAGAATTTTTAATTATCCGGAATTACAATTAATAGAAATTTCTAATATCTAAAACTCCCATATTTTAAAAATGATCAATTATCTAACTCTGAATTCAGTGAGCAACGGAAACAAAACTTCATTTAAAATTTCTTCCATGTTAGAAACACCGGACTTTACTCAAAACCAACATAATGCATAAATACGAAACTATTTTAGACGCGTATGATTCTTTTTTTTTTAATAAAACAATTTCTACTGCCCTTACTGCAATGTAAAAATTAATGGAAGGGCCTGGCTCATCAGTGGTGAACCTTCCCAGCGAAACCGCTGGGAGGGTTCACCACTGATGAGCCAGGCCCTTCCATTAATTTTTCCATTGCAGTAAGGGCAGTAGAAATTATATTAAAAAAATAATCATACGCGTCTAAAATAGTTTCGTATTTTGATAACAGATGGCGCGCTAGTGCATCGTAATAATGCACATATATATATATAAACAATTGGTAAATTTAAATATATATATAAACAAACAAATTTACATGGTTCCCTTCAAATTACAAAAAAAAAAAATAATCATAGAACAACACATTCACATATTTAAAATAGACTCTTAGACAAAACTTAAGGAAGTTGTACCTTTTAGCATGTATATATTTTTATTATTAGGAGTACAAATAAGTTTTGAGGGATATTTTTATAAATTCGAAGCTTTATTCAGAGAAATCAGTACAATATATTTCATTCAAAGTATTGTCCATCTTTAGCTACGACTTTTTCCCATCTTTCAGGCAGCCTACGGATTCCGTGTCGAAAAAATTCCTCGTCTTTTGAGGCGATCCAAACATTGACCCAATTTTTCGCCTCTTCGTAAGAAGTGAAGTGCTGCTCGGCCAGGCCATGTGTCATCGAACGGAACATGTGGTAGTCTGAAGGAGCAATGTCTGGTGAATACAGCGGGTGGGGTAGGACATCCCATTGAAGCGCCTCCAAAGTCTCCTTGACAACTTTTGCAACAGGGGGCCGAGCGTTGTTGTACTAATAGATCACCTTGTCATGTCTTTTGGCATATAGTGGGCGTTTAATCTTCAATGCTCGGCTTAATCGCATCAATTGTTGTTGGTAACGTTCTCCAGTGATGGTTTCGTTAGGCTGAAGTAGCTCATAGTAGATCACTCCGAGCTGATCCCACCAGATGCACAGCATTAGCTTCTTGCCATGAATATTCGGTTTGGCCGTTGAAGTTGATGCATGACCGGGCTTAACCGACGATTTTCTGCGCTTTGGGTTGTCGTAGTGAATCTACTTTTCGTCCCCCGTCACGATTCGATGCAAAAAACCCTTCCGATTTTGTCTTTTGAGCAGTAGTTCGCACGTGCAAATACGGCGCTCGATGTTTCCTGGCTTTTGTTCATATGGAACCCAATTTCCTTGTTTTTGCACCATACCCATGACCTTGAGACGGTTCGAAATGGCTTGTTGAGTCACTCCCAAGGTTTCAGCGAGCTCCTCTTGAGTTTGGCTTGAATCTTCGTCCAATAAAGCCTCCAACTCAGCGTCTTCGAACTTTATTGGCCTCCCTCCGCGTTCTTTGTCTCTGGTGTCAAAATCGCCACTTTTGAAACGCCGAAACCAGTACTCACATGATTTTATTGATAGAGAATGTTTACCATATGCCTCACACAGCAATCGATGTCCATCAGTTGCACTTTTCTTCAAATTAAAACAAAAAAGCAGCGCTTCCCGCGAATTGTGTTTTGTCGGCAAAAAGGTTGACATGGTTAGAGCACCAAAAAAAAAAAGTTCCTTACACTTGAGTGAAAAGACTTCTGATTTTTTTTTTGGGGAAATGATGAAGCCTTAACATGAAACCTTACAAGGTCCGATGCTATTTATATAATATTTGTTGTGGCTTCTTTTGCAAATCCCTCAAAACTTATTTGTACTCCCAATATTATATTTAACCCTTAATTACTCGCGTCGAGACACAGGTCTCACCTAAAATTTTAATCGAAAAAATAAATACGATTTTCGAGTCCAAATAATTTGTAAGTTTTTGTAGCTTAAGATAGCATCGAAATAAATATTTTAGACCATTTGTTCTATCGCTTGGCCCCTAGAAGGAAGAAAAATAAAACAAAAAAGCCACCGCCTGAGACAAACGTCTCGACGCGAGTACTTGCGTAATAATTTTGGTTTAGGTTTCATTTTCTGGCTGGCTCTATCTTCGTAAAACAGTAAGTTATTGTTCTTCTTCTAAGTATATTTTTTGTTCCTAAATATCCTAAATTCTCTGTCTCTCTTAGATATTTAGAATTTATTTATTTTTATTCAATATTTTAATACTAAATATTTTCTAAAATATATATTATATTATAAAAAATGGCTAGTACTTCTGAGAGGAATCAGAGTGAATCCGACATGGATTGCGATGAAATAATTTGTGATTTATCCGATACTTCTGATACCGAAATTTATAGTTATCATGACACAGACTCTGAACAGAATTCAGAGGCGGATGAAGAATTACCAAATGATGATTCTGAATTTTATTTTGGAAAGGATGGTGTCACAAAATGGAAAAAGACAATGTGGCAGAAAACCCAGATTCGTACAAGAAGTACAAATATAATTTCTCAATTGCCAGGGCCTAAATCTGAAGCAAAATCGATAGAATCTGAATCGGATGCATTTACAAAAATAATTGATAATGATATGGTACAAAAAATTGTAGATTGTACGAATGCTTATATAAGCAATATCAAAGAACATTTCTCTAGAGAAAGAGATGCCAAATTAACTACTGTAACAGAAATCCTAGCTTTATTTGGACTTTTGATAATGTCAGGTGTCAAAAGAGCTGCTCATTTAACTTATAAAGAGCTATGGGCGGTGGATGGCTCAGGAGTAGAAATTGTGAGAGCAATTATGTCACAAGATCGTTTTTTATTTCTTCTACGTTGCCTGAGATTTGATGATATTACAACAAGAAAAGAACGAAAAAAGCTGGACAAACTTGCTCCAATTAGAGAATTTGTAGAAGCCTTTGTATATAACTGTAAAAAGCTCTATACTCCAGGTGAATATAATACAATTGATGAGAAGCTCATTCCATTTCGTGGCAGGTGTGGCTTTAGACAGTATATGCCCAACAAACCTGCAAAATATGGGCTCAAAATATATACCATTAGTGATGCAAGAACATTTTATACCTTTAATTTTGAAATATATTGCGGAAAACAACCCGATGGTCCATATAAAAAAAGTAATTCACCCGATGATATCGTAAAAAGATTGATCACTCCAATATCTGGGACAAGCCGAAACATAACAACAGACAATTGGTACACTAGTTATAAATTATCCCAAGATCTTCTTACAGAACATAAACTCACTTTAGTTGGCACTTTGAAAAAAAAAATAAAAAGGAAATCCCTGAAATATTTCTGCCCAATAGGAATAGGCCAAAATATAATAGTATATTTGGCTTCACTCAGAATACCACCCTTGTATCTTATGTCCCAAAAAAGAGCAAGGCTGTTCTATTGCTCTCAACAATGCACTCAACTCCCACAATTGACGAAGAAAGTGGATTCAAATTAAAACCTGAAATTGTAACATTTTATAATTTGACTAAAGGCGGGGTTGACATGGTGAACCAAATGTGTGGAACTTATTCTGTTGGCCGTCGAACCAACAGATGGCCTCTATGCCTATTTTTCGACCTACTAAATGTTGCAGGCATAAATTCAGAAATAATTTTCAAGTCTTTAAATATAAATTCACCTCGAGTTCCAAGAAGAATCTTTTTGAAAAATATTTCCCTACAATTATTCCAGGATCATTTAAAAATTCGATCCCAATTGAAAAACTTGCCAAGAAGTCTCCATGACCTGATAATATTGCATTGCAAGAAGGCTGAAAGTCCAGAGGTAAGTTATATATATTTCATAAAATTATTTAAAATGATAAACATAACAATCTTTTGTTTACCACAGATCGAAATGAGTGTAGAGTCAGAACCTTAGAAGCGAAAACGGTGCTATGTTTGCCCAAGTACCAAAGGTAGTATGACACAAATTATTTGCTACAAATGCAGGAGACACATCTGTCAACGTCATTCTTCGAATATTTGCAAAGATTGCAAATAATATCCGTCTGCAACTTTTAATAGTAGCCTATTTGTAAAACTATGTCAAACATTCATTGTTTTTACTATAGTCATCGTTTCAATAAAAATAAATAAATATAAAAATATTTTTTGCCTTAATTCACATGTGTCATAAACTACACACAATTACGAATATAATGCAGCCTAATTTTCAATCCAAATATTAAAATTTAACATATATTTCGGTTTTTTAAAAGTGAGACCTGGATCTCAACGCGAGTACTTACGTAACAAATATAGGCGCGAGTAATTAAGGGTTAATATATTTTTTATATATAAAAAAAAGAAAAACGTCTAAATTTACATATATGGGAATTCCACAGTTATATCAGCAAATAAGGAGTAGTTTATGTTCAAATTATGAAACTTCCTTAAGTTTTGTCTATGAGTGTATATTTAATGATAGTTTTCTCAACAAAAATATAATTTTCGAATTTTCATAACAGATGACGCGTTAATACATCATACTATAATTATTCCAAAAAAGTATATATAATATTTAAAAATTATCCATTAACGCTAAAGTAAAAGAAAAATATGAAAAAAAAAATGTATTTTTAAAGAATAATTTAGAGAAAATATATAAATATCTTAAAATGATGGGATGATATTAGTGTTCATAGACATATCATATATAATCAGACGAAAACATCAAACATTTAATGCCAAACGACATTAACGATCAATATTTGAGTGGGGAGGAAGATGTCAACTGCAGGACTCGTGTGTCAATTCCACAGTTTAAGTTGACATGTGTCGTCTGGTGTCATAATTGTCTCTTTTATCGTTTGGACTGTCCAGTGCGACCAAGGATTTTATATAAATATTGAAAGGCTTAAAATATATAACTTATAACAATATGTTACTTTATTGATATGCCGAACTTTCAAACATTTATTTTCCATCTACAGGCAAATATATGAAATGACTATAGAATAAAACAGATATACAGTTGTAAAAAAATAGTAAAAATGTGATATTGTAATGGGATAATGTTAAAAATTGAGAAAAAAAGAGGCATATCCGTATCTTGCAACTTGTATTGCTTGGAGTGGCATAGCCAGGTGTTTAATAGTTGAAATTGTTCTTCATCAACAAACTAAAGCCAAATTTAATGATATCTCCATTTACGTTTGTTGTTGTTGTCGTGTCCAATGAAGAGCCTCAGATGTCTCCGTACATCTCTATCACAGAAGTCGCAATGTCCACTATCTTGGGTGTGTAAAGCTGCTGCTCTGGGTCCATGTGGCCACTTTATGTTGTTGTTGTTGTCGTGTCCAATGAAGAGCCTCAGATGTCTCCGTACATCTCTATCACAGCAGTCGCAATGTCCACTATCTTGGGTGTGTAATGCTGCTGCTCTGGGTCCATGTGGTCACTTTATGTTGTTGTTGTTGTCGTGTCCAATGAAGAGCCTCAGATGTTCCCATGCATCTCTATCACAGTAGTCGCAATGTCCTCTATCTTGGGTGTGTAATGCTGCTGCTCTGGGTCCATGTGGCCACTTTATGTTGTTGTTGTTGTCGTGTCCAATGAAGAGCCTCAGATGTCTCCATGCACCTCCATCACAACAGTCGCAATGCTCACTATATTGGGTGTGTAAAGCTGCTGCTCTGGGTCCATGTGGCCACTTTATGTTATTGTTGTTGTGTTCAATGAAGAGCCTCAGATGTCTCCATACATCTCTATCACAGCAATGTTCACTATATTGGGTGTGTAAAGCTGCTGTTCTGGGTCAATTTTCTGCAAGGTGCGGCCATTTCTGGGCATGAGAATATGTGGGTAGGTTCCACACTAGGAAAGTTTAAACAAGTTTAATAAATTGGCTTATTGATGAAATATTTAACGAACTAATAATGGTACTACGGCTCTGTACGTGTTAATGTGTATCTGGAGATACGCGTGTATCTCCAATTCTAATCCAAACTCTATAACGTTAAAGTGGTGTTTAAATGACTTATCAGGTGACATCTCCAGCTGTCGCAAATCTCTAGGGAGATCCGTCAAACTAATTGGACAGTCCGTGTCCAACACTGCATTGACATTTAGAACCCATCGGTCCTCAAGGGAGTGTTCTCTGGATCGAAAAGGCTCCTGGACTTCTATCTAGCTTCTGCTATTCAACAAGTCAAAATAGGATTATTGAAATTGTGGATCTCTAGACCTTTAAAATATGAAAAAAATGGAAAGAAAATCAGGAAAATTGAATTTCATATGAAAATTATTAATTTCACTATATACAGCTTATTCTCGATATAATACCATGGTAGGTAACAAGAAATTCTTTGTCTTAAATCTTATTGTTGATCTTTAAATTCGTTATATTTTATTAACAACATTAAATTGTGTTGATTATCACAGGATTGTGTGTGTTTGCGGATTTAGATTGTGCGTTAAAAATCCTATACATTTAAATTATTAGTAAATAGAGAATAAGAACACGGTTATTTATACATATATGTTATATTAAAATATTATTTTATTTAAAAAAAAAATTATATTTCATAGATTCAAATACTCTGCTAAATTGACCGCCAGAGGTCATGCTTCCCCTATAAAAACTCATTGTTGTTGTTTCCCGATGGCCGGCTCAAATCTTTTGTACATTATGTAAATAAGCTTTTCTTTTTTTATTCTTACGCCTTAATCCAGGCAGTACTTTTATCAAATTATGTCTTTTATACATTCTTTAGCTCAATTAAAGCTACCTCTGGTCAAAACCATTTTTATTATTATTCCCACGACTGCACCACCATAGCTTAATCCTCAAGATAACCAAAATGAAAATAATCCAATAACAGCAGGAATCCTCATTATTTTTTATAATATATATATGTCATAAAAAAAAGACGTATATTTTAGTTACGTTACCAATTCATGCAGTCGTGGATGGTAAAAATGAATGATAACTTTTGTCCCAAAAAATATTTATTATTTTGATTATTTTTTAAAGCAAACAGTTTTTTTGCATACATACAACTAACGATGTTATTATCTATTTACAAAAAAAAAAAAATAAAAAAATTAGGTTATATTCCTTTTGTTAAAGATTCCTTTTCATTTTAAAATTTAACTCTGTGATTATAGAATTTCAATTATTTTATGAATAATAAAATTCATATTTTTATTATGTCATATACACTCATGGACAAAACATAAGGAAGTTGTACCTTTAGACATGTATATTTGTAATTATAATTATTATATTATATAGAGGCATAGTCTGCACCACGTTAACGAGGGCCAACAGCCCGATACACGTTCGTGGATGGTTTTTCTTGATTTATCAAGAAAATGGGTTGGTCAAATATCAGGGAACAGGGTAAATCAACATATAGTTGATTTTTGTTTCACTAGATGGCGCTCTGCCATCTAAAAAGTTCATGTGAATGTGGTCAGAATATGACTCTTTTGATTTCAATATTTTATTATAATTTTAACTCCGTCTTTGCCGGTCCCAAGCCTGGATGAAAAAGGAGGAGGGGGAACAGTAACAAGCTCGCTAAAAAACCTGGGCTCATCTGGCCCGGCTGATAGTACCCTGTAAAGGTTCCTGATCCAGGGATACAGGATAAGCAGCGTTTGTACTCCATGTTAGGAGCGGCTGTACATGGCGTCTGTTCCTCATGTCAGAGGCGGCCATTTCTTTTGAAGCTAAGTCGGCCTACCACTGAGTAGTGCTCCCAGTCTTAATGACAAAGGCAGACGCATTCTACTTCACCCAACAGGTCTCAAGTTTTACAAGCTTGATAGCTTAATATGATTGAGTGGTGATAAGAAAGAAGGAAGATTATAATTTTTATTTTAAAAGGAGAACGTTTAAATTTACATGTATGTGAAATTCGCCGTTACATAAGCAAATAAAGAGTAGTTAATGCTTAAACTATGAAACTTTCTTAAATTTTGTCTATAAGTGTATATCTAATAACACAGAGAATTAAAATTTATTTAAATTTGAAGTGTTCTTTCTTCTGGCCCTTGTATTGAAGGTTTTATGGTGTGAGAGCCTTGCATCAGTCTCTTGATAATCTTTCCTGACGGTTTCTTCCTGAGAAATTTTACTTACTAATATGGTATGTCGGTTAAGTTTATATAAGGTATAATTTGGATTATAGATTAAAACTATAAGGTGATAAGATTGAATCTAAATAAATAAATAGTGTGGGACGTTTTGATAACAACGTTGTTACCATATCATCAGACAAAAGAATAAATTATAAAAAATATCACAACATGTTCTTAAATAAATTTTTGTTCGAATTTGCATAAAACTGCTGATATTGGTTTTGCTGATCTGAATATGAAAGTTACTCAAAGAAGATCGAAATTTTCATTGTTTTAAGACTTTTTATGAATTATGATTCACGAGATATTTAATTTTAATTTATCATATATCTCAAACGAGATAAATCCCTTAAAATAATTCCAAAAATATATTTCAAATAATTCTTCATATATTTGAGCTATTGGCTATCTTATGTCTCTAACTTCCCTAGAAATAATTTTCAGCCATTCTTAACTTCCAATTTACATATATGGTGGTGCTTATCTCCATGGTTAAACCAATTCCTGAAGTACACTCTTCTCCAATTTTGCCATGGTAGTTATAGGACTGGAAAAAGGTCCTCTATTGTCAGTTCTGAGCATGATAAGATATTTGAATGTAATTCTCCTGTCCTATAAGCTTATGTCCATAGTTTTCTTGAAAACCATTTCTGAGATTCCATCCTTCAGTGTAGCATATATAAGCAGAATCGTCTAATACAGTATTAGAGCTCTGAGAAGCGGTCTGGTGGATTAAATTGGTGAAACCGCTGGGAGGGTTCACCACTGATGAGCCAAGCACTCCCAATATATTTTTTCATCGCAGTAAGGACAGTAGAAGTTCGTATTATGTATAAAAGAAACATTCGTGCTTTTAAATTCTTTCATTTTATATGGTAAGATATGTTCCGGAGAAGCTTCAGCACTATTGCATTTCAAGCAGTTATTGAAGGTTTTTTTGTCCATTTTGAAATTTTAAGGTTTTTAAATGGTCACTTCTTGGTCTTGCTAAAGCTGTTTGACATATATAGGAAGACCTCCATTATAAAGGACACTCTCGCTAAAAGACATCTCTCTACAAAGGACAGTTTTCATCGCCAAAAGTGCAATTTTTACTAACTAGCAGCTCTCCGGGAAAGGACACCTCTCCCTAAAGGACACTTTGGTTATGCAACTATGTGTCCTTTACAAGAAGGTTCTACTGTATATTTTCCAAATTCTTAACAGATACTTTATTTTTTAAAATATCTCTGCATACTGTTAGCATGAAAATTATTTTTATTACATGAAATAAAACGTCATTTTCTTTGTCTCAAATATTGCATAGCAACAATTACATGCAACATTATTTTATATACATTCTGAGGTTGTTGGGTTCTGTGCTGCCTGGAGTATAGAAGCTCCATCTATGCTTCCTTTCTGTGATAAATCTGTATAAGACCGGTGGTCTTAATAAAGCTGTATGTGGGTAAGTAACTTTGGACATACGTCGGACCTGGAGGCTGTTGTTGGGTTCTGTGCTGCCTGGAGTATAGGAGCTCTATCTATGCTTCCTTTCTGTGGTAAATCTGTATAAGACCGGTGGTCTTAATAAAGTTGTGTGTGTATATGTATGTATGTATGTATATCTATGTACTTTCTATACAGACGATTCTTTGAATATTTTCTGCATAGAATATAAAAAATTAGAATAACAAAAGTTTTATTAAATATTCAATAACATCTCAATAAATTCAATCCTAAAACTTTGCCGGAAAAACTTTAACTCAATTATTTTGTGAACACTTACTACCGTTTTTATAAATCAAGTTATTGGTCAAATTTAAATATATAATTTCATTGGTATTTTTTGTTTGAATATATATCAGGTGAATGCATGAAGCTAATAAATACATGAATATTTAAAATAGGAAATATTATTACTTGGATTTTCAATAGTTGAACTATTTTATTTTTACATATCACAATACCTCTATATTTACACATGTAATTGCATAGGAAAATTTAAATTTGACCTTTTTTACTTCTTCGCTTGGAAATTATTTGTTTTAAATAATATACTAGACGGGTGACCCGGGCTTCGCCCCGGGATTGACCCGTGTGCATATCTACCCAAGTGATATATATTTAGATAAGATTTTTTTTTATAATTGTTTGTTATTAGCATTATCTATTTGTTTGCATCAGCATAATTTAATCTAATCTTTGATAGAGGGCGCTGTTCGTGAGCTAAGTAGAATAATTTGAATATATAGTTTTAATAATTGATTTATATATTTTTTAAAATAGCCTATCGTCTTCCCCGTATTTTTGTACCTATGTATGAAACCTTTGGTTTGAATTAGTGAACTACTGCGAATTTGTATACCGGACATACAAACATTCATTTATATATATATAGATGTATATATATACCGAGGCCGCTAGTTGCGGCGATAGTCAATAGATGGCGTCTGGTTTTAGACGTCTATTTTGACGCAAGAGGCGACCCTTGTCTCTTTAGATCAATTTCCTCCCGGCAAAATTTCCATCTATATGTATATATATATATATATATATATATATATATAGAAAAAAATAATTTTTTAGCATGCGTGTGATGTGTTAGATGGTTTTAATGTGTTAAGTAAACAATATTTTTGTAGTAGTATTTTTTCCTTCTACTAGATTTTGGACGATTTAACCTCCAAAACCGTAGAACGTGCGTCTCTGACGCTTAAGGGCATAGACCACATCCATGGCGGTCTTCCTCTTGGCGTGCTCGGTGACAGCATCACGGATCACATTCTCAAGGAAAACCTTAAGAACGCCGCGTCTCTTCATAGATGAGACCAGAGATACGCTTCACACCCCCCGTACGTGCGAGACGACGGGCTTAGTGATTCCCTGGATATTGTCACGAAGGACTTTGCGATGACGCTTGTCATCACTCTTTCCGAGTCCCTTACCTCAGGAAAGACTTGAACCAGGTCCTTCTTCAATGATCAAGATGACAGAAATATCTTTCAGAACTATTTGCGTTAATTATCCGTTAGGAAGTTCAGCTCACATAACACTCTGATAGAAAGAAGTCAAATATGTTTTTGTTGTTTCTTATCTCCTTTTGTATAGATTACACGAATTCCATGAGTTCATGGAATGGGGTGTAGCTTTTGTTGATCATGGCACTATGATCCAGGCACACTTTGGTGAAAGTCTGATTTTGCATGTAGTTTGAGGCTGTTCCTAACATGGAAGCAGGTGCATTTGCTGCCGACTCTAACATGAGTACAGACACAGCTCCTCCGTATCCCTGGAGAGGGACCCTTGCTGAGGTCCATCATCCGGGTCAGTTGAATTCAGGATTTTTAAAGTGGTCTTTCTCCTCTTCTAACAATACTGCTGTTGGTCCGTGACTGCTTATTCGTCAGAGTTATTCTGCTTGTTTCACAGCTGGCCTTCATATCTGAAGGCCATTCCCCTATCCGCCACCTAGGGACGCGCCCTATAACAGTCTGCTCTGCTGAGGGAGGAGTCAAATATTGTTACCAGAAGTGGCTTGGATTATAACTTGTATTTATCATTGGTGTTAGACTTGGATAAGAATAGAGAAAACTAAATTTGCAACTTTAAAATCAAATAAAAACTAAAATTTATATATTGCTTATTGTATACATATTGCCAGACACTTCTTTCTTTTGTACACAGTTCTTTTTTTCTCGTTTTTCCCTTTCTTTCTCATTGTTAACATCATATGACTATCCTATTCACGGCCTGAGAGTATTGTATATATATATATATATATATAAATAAATGTAAAGACATACATGTATGACAGCGCAAGTGTCCTTAGGGGGACATAGCGCTTTAAATTGAAATAAAATGTCAAATCAAGATAGATTTATTCAGAAAACAGTCAAACATAGTTGTCCTGGATCTAGGTCGATTTGAACAACAAAACGATTTTCTCCCTACATTCCTATTTATAATCAATATATTCAAAATGAAGAGAAAAAGTTTTCTTTATTAAAATATATATGCTACAAGCTTTCGGGCACCAAGCCCTTCTAAAGGTACAACGTATTGTGAGAAACTAAAGCTATATATAGAATCGATATGTGAAGAATCTGCATATTTTAACTATGTATGAGGCAAAGATATCAAAATAAGATATGGAAAGAAGGCTTTTTTAGAAATATTTAACAAAATATAGGATATGATAATTGACAAAATTATGATAGATTTAGCATACTACTAATAGAACTATTGCGAAATAAAATAACGCGTGATCATCTCTGGATGCCAAACAACTGAAAAATACCATACACACCGTAACGCTAAAAAGTATTAACAGAGAGAAAAATAGGTTTTTAGCGTTACGGTGTGTATGGTATTTTTCAGTTGTTTGGCATCCAGAGATGATCACGCGTTATTTTATTTCGCAATAGTTCTATTAGTTGTATGCTAAATCTATCACATAATTTTGTCAATTATCATATCCTATATTTTGTTAGATATTTCTAAAAAAGCCTTCTTTCCATATCTTATTTTGATATCTTTGCCTCATACATAGTTAAAATATGCAGATTTTTCACATATCGATTCTATATATAGCTTTAGTTTCTCACAATACGTTGTACCTGTAGAAGGGCTTGGTGCCCGAAAGCTTGTAGCATATATATTTTAATAAAGAAAACTTTTTCTCTTCATTTTTAGCATTTTATAAGCCATTAAAGAGAAATTTCGTGATTATCATTTTAATCAATATATTCATCTCTTTACATAGACATTCAATTGTATTTAAATATGTTGTCTTAGATCTAAATTTAATCTGAAAATTTTCTTGAAAAAAAAAAAAGAACAAGCAAAATGGAATAGAGGCCACAACAAATATATTGTAAATTTTAAAATAATTCAATTAATATGAAAAAAAGGTATGTTTATATTATATTTTACAGTTACATTAATGCAATCTGTTTACCTTGGAAAATAAAAATATAAACTTGATTGGAATAATATAGTAAGAATCAGAATTAAAATTAATTACCTAAATGTAGCGCCATCTCTTGTCTTTCTTTTGAACTATTCTATTGTCGCGTGTAAGGCCTCCAAATGACCTCCGCCAATAGATGGCGCTTTCGCCTGTTTCGCTTCTGAAACTGATGTGGGAATCGCCTCTCTGCTGTGGTTTTGTTTCCTGGGGAAAATGATTGTAAATACACGTTTTATGTTGGCCCCAGGATGTAACATAATGTAAATACCTGTTGTTTGTTATCCTATTTAAATGTAATGTTTAGTGATAAAAGACAATAAAGGTTAGTGCTTGAAGTCCGGTGCCGCCTGCTGTCGTTACTATCGCCATCATCGTTGCTGCTGGACGTCTTCGGTTGGCCTGCGGGGAAGATCTACAAAGAAGAGCAACGGGAGTCCGGGCAGGTGATCCACGGCTGAAGAGGCGCATCGTCGCAGAATAACTGGTAGGGTCAGCCGCGACGCTATGTATACACCAGCTATACATGTTTTTAAGAAATGCTAATTATAGTGTGTTCAATTTCATGAAAAATCTTATATTTGAAATCTGCTTAATTGTACAGCCCTTGATGCAGAGAGGAAGGTCCTATATCAACAAATTCAATGTACCAACATTTCACCCTACGTATTGCTTTCAAAAATATCAGAAAACAAATCTAAGGCAATAGCTTACTATAATTTTTTTAGATCATCATTATGTAAGGACCAGTCAACAAGTGAATGACTTAGAGACGAGGAGTAAAGCTAGTTCAATTTCTATGTAAATATCACAAGATGATTATAACCTTACCCAATTGGGAGAATCTGTATGGGGCATGTCCCTAATAAAGGCTTTTGTGTGTGTGTGTGTTATATTTGAAATATATATACATTTATTTATTATGAGCACAAAATATGAATATATTAGAAAATATAGCCTGTTTTTAAACAATCTGCGAGCAAAGATATTCAAAACAAAAATTATTTAGAATGAGGCGTTTTCATACATTAAAAAAAATGTTACATCAACAAAGAAATAAAAGATAACTTAGAAATTAGAGGTATCTCTCTCTCTGTATGGTGTTATGCCTTGTTATAAAGAAGGAAATACTCTTACCTTAAGGAATTATATCGCTTAGTTTTATTTATTTAACTATTTACAAGGCACCATTATCTAACTTATAACAATCACAGCTATGCCGGAACTTCCGCCATCCTAAGGTAAACAAAAACAGTAATGATGATGATCACCTTACCGATAAATCCGCCGGGTTGTCAGATGGTAACTTATTCTCAACACAGTATCTTCATATACAACGACACGCTTCGTAGACAATTTAAAGGAACTCACTGGCTTAACGGTCGCCGTACATCGAGATCAAGACAGAGATAGCTGACGTCGTGTTTGGGATGTAATATGTACAGTGGGCCGTTCGATCGCTAATACAATGATTTAATTGAATATTTTGTGATCAAACTGACCGAAAAGACATCTGGGTGACGTATACCTGGATGCCCGCCGCTTCGTGGACCAATTAAAAGAACTCACTGGCTTAACGATCGCCTAGATGGCACATCGAACTCAAGACAGAGATAGCTGGTGTCTCATCGTGTTTGAGATGTAAATGAGATTTAATGTAATAATGTATTAAAGAGATTCGAACATTTTAGAATATCTGAAATTGATTTTTTTTAGAATGAATTTCTTCAAGAAAACTCACAATTTTAAGCTTTCTTTGAAGACTACGTTAAAAGCATGTAGAAATCTTATTGGCTATTATGATTTTATGTTGACTTTGCTTAGAATATTTAATGAAACTGATTCCAATAATTATTAATTAAACATTATATTTATTGATTTACAAGAGAGAGAACAAAATATAAAAGGGAAACTAATATTAAACAAAGGAACTTTTTCTGTTTTGGTTAGCGCTTATTTACCTGTGAGCTTACACACACTCTGTAGTAACAATATATATATACAACAATGTATATATACAACACTACAAATTGTAAAATTCTCTAAAATAATTTTCGAATAAATCTAGAAAAAATGGTCATGCCGTCACTAAATTTCTTACAGTTTAGCCGTTTTATCAAAATATCATAATTCTTAGAATAATTATATATGGTATATTGGTGACTGATTGTGTTTTGTTTATATTTCTAATTATAAATTTCTATTTTTTCGCATATATTCACAATAAACAATTTAAAAAAACTGGGAAAATAACGAAATATTAATATGATATTATTTATTAATGATGCCATCTGTTGGTATCATAAAACGCCATTTTTCTTAATTTCTTATAAATGTTGTTTATTCATATTTAAAAAACATAAAATATATTTAGTTTATTATTACTAATGGTTTTAATACAATACAATATAATGCGGCTTGTGATTGTAAAACGACATTTGAAAATTATCCCGCATGAGTTTCTTTTCGACGAAAAATCAAAATTTATTCCAAGGATAAATTTTCCGTTTATCATTACTCTTCACAATTCATCCATTCATACCTCATCCCTAAGGTTATTAAGTATCCTTGGAGTAAATTTGATTTTTCGTCGAAAAGAAATTCATGCAGGACTAATTCATTATGCTAACATAATTATAAATACAAGTATCAGAGTCATCAACAATTCTGTCATCGTTTGCTTTTGTGAATGGAATAAATACCCAAATAGGGCCATTTCTTATAAGCATCGGTGGTTCAGTGGTAGAATGCTCGCCTGCCACGCGGGCGGCCTGGGTTCGATTCCCGGCCGATGCATTTTTTTTTCTTTTTTACTTGACACGTGACTTAACGTGACAGAATTGTGCATGACGCTGATAACTGTATTAAATATAATCCAAATTGTGCCTTATCACACACTATTTATTTATTTGGATTAGGTCTTATTACCTTGTGTTTATAATCTATAATCCAAATTGTGCCTTATCACACACTATTTTTTCATTTGGCCTTATTACCTTGTGTTTATAATCTATGACGTAATGCCGGCGGCGCGCGCCCGTTGGCTGCTGGCGAGCACGTGACCTCCCTGTGCGCGCGCATCCGTGACAGAGGCGGCTGATGAGGAAAGACGGTCGTGACTATATATATTAATACCGAGGCCGCTAGTTGCGGCGATGGTCAATAGATGGCGTCGTTTTAGATGTCTATTTTGACGGGAGAGGCGATCCTTGTCTCTTTAGATCAATTTTCTCCCGGCAAACTTTCCATCTATATTTTAGCCATAGATATGTCCCAGCCACTTTGCCAGCTAAACACCTCTTTGGCAGATTGTTAAGATTCCATTAGATCCCGTGTGGATCTTATGGAATAAAGTCCGCCCTAGACTGACGCGGGCCATTAACCCAAAACCATGGTCTCTAGGTGGACACTTTTCAGTTTGCCAAAGCTGGTGTTGTGGCGACGGCCAATATATGGCGTCTGGTTTTAGACGTCTATTTTGACGCAAGAGGCGACCCTTGTCTCTTTAGATCAATTTCCTCCCGGCACAATTTCCGTGTATATATATATAGAAAAATTTAATTTTTTAGCATGTGTGTGATGTGTTAGATGGTTTTAATGTGTTAAGTAAACAATATTTTTGTAGTAGTATTTTTCCTTCTACTGGAATTTGGGAGATTTAACATCCAAAACCGTAGAACGTGCGTCTCTGGCGCTTAAGGGCATAGATCACATCCATAGCGGTCTTTCTCTTGGCGTGCTCGGTGACAGCATCACGGATCAAATTCTCAAGGAAAACCTTAAGAACGCCGCGCGTCTCTTCAGATGAGACCAGAGATACGCTTCACACCACCCGTACGTGCGAGACGACGGGCTTGGTGATTCCTTAGATATTGTCGCGAAGGACTTTGCGATGACGCTTGGCATCACCCTTTCCGAGTCTCTTGCCTCAGGAAAGACTTGAACCAGGTCCTTCTTCAATGATCAGCATGACAAAATATCTTTCAGAACTAATTAAGATAATTATACGTTAGGAATTTCAGCTCACATTACACTCTGATAGAAAGGAGTCAAATATGTTGTTGTTGTTTCTTATCTCCTTTTGTATAGATTACACGAATTCCATGAGTTCATGGAATGGGGTGCAGCTTTCGTTGATCATGGCACCATGATCCAGGCACAATTTAGTGAAAGTCTGATTTTGCATGTAATTTGAGGCTGTTCCTAACACGGAAGCCTTTGCTGCCAACTCTAACATGAGTACAGACACAGCTCCTCCGTATCCCTGGAGAGGGACCCTTGCTGAGGTCCATCATCCGGGTCAGTTGAATTCAGGATTTTTAAAGAGGTCTTTCTCCTCTTCTAACAATACTGCTGTTGGTCCATGACTGCTTATTCGTCAGAGTTATCCTGCTTGTTTCACAGCTGACCTTCATATCTGAAGGTTGTTCCCCTATCTGCCACCTGGGGACGCGCCCTATAGCAGTTAGCTCTTCCGAGGGAGGAGTCAAATATTGTTACCAGAAGTGGCTTGGATTATAACTTGCATTTATCGATGGTGTTAGACTTGGATAAGATTAGAGGAAACTAAATTTGCAACTTTCAAATCAAATCAAAACTAATAATTTATATTATGCTTATTGTACATATTGCCAAACACTTCTTTCTTTTGTACACAGTTCTTTTTTTTTCTCGTTTTTCCCTTTCTTTCTCATTGTTAACATCATATGACTATCCTATTCACGGCCTGAAAGTATTGTATATTATATTATAAAAAAGAAAGATAAGATTTCTGTTGTTTTGTGGATTTAGATCATGTTGAGGATTATTGTAATGGTGGTGCAGTCGTGGTTGAATAGTAATCTTGATTAAAATATAATGTCTTGATTAGTGATTTCTTTATTGAGCTAAGGAATGAATACAGATGAAAAACATAATTTTGTACAAGTACTGCCTGGCTTAAGGCGTAAGAATAAATAAAACAAAATATTATTTACATAATTACAAAGTTTTGGGTCGGCCCAACGGGGAAGAACAACAATGATTATTTATAGAGAAAGCGTGACCTCTGGCGGTCGATTTAAACAGAGTATTTGGATCTATGAAATACATAATTTTAAATAAAATATTTTAATATAACATTTTAAATAATATCTTTATATAAATATATATATATATAGATAAATGTAAAGACATACATGCATGACAGCGCAAGAGTCCTTAGGGGGAAATAGCGCTTTAAATTGAAATAAAATGTCAAATCAAGATAGATTTATTCAGAAAACAGTCAAACATAGTTGTCCTGGATCTAGGTCGATTTGAACAACAAAACGATTTTCTCCCTACATTCCTATTTACAATCAATATATTCATCTCTTTAAATATACATTAAATTGTATTTAAATATGTTGTCTTAGATCTAAATTTATTCTGAAAAATTTCTTGAAAAAAAAAACAAGCAAAATGAAATAAGGGCAACAACAAATATATTGTAAATTTTAAAATAATTCAATTAATATGAAAAAAAAAGGTATGTTTATATTATATTTTACAGTTACACTAATGCAATCTATTTACCTTGGAAAATAAAAATTTAAACTTGATTAGAATAATATAGTAAGAATAAGAATTAAAATTAATTACCTAAATGTAGCGCCATCTGTTGACTTTCTTTTGAACTATTCTATTGTCGCGTGTAAGGCCTCCAAATGACCTCCGCTAATAGATGGCGCTTTCGCCTGTTTCGCTTCTGAAACTGATGTGGGAATCGCCTCTCTGCTGTGATCTTGTTTCCTGGGGAAAATGATTGTAAATACACTTTTATGTTGGCCTCAGGATGTAACATAATGTAAATACCTGTTGTTTGTTATCCTATTTAAATGTAATGTTTAGTGATAAAAGACAATAAAGGTTAGTGTTTCAAGTCCGGTGCCGCTTGCTGTCGTTACTATCGCCATCATCGTTGCTGCTGCTCTTCTGGACGTCTTCGGTTGGCCTGCGGGGAAGATCTACAAAGAAGAGCAACGGGAGTCCGGGCAGGTGATCCACGGCTGAAGAAGCGCATCGTCGCAGAATAACTGGTAGGGTCAGCAGCGACACTATGAATATACCAGCTATATATGTTTTAAGAAATGCTAATTATAGTATGTTCAATTTCTTGAAAATATTATAATTGAAATATGCTTAATTGTACATCACTTGATGCAGAGAGGAAGGCCCTATATCAACAAATTAAATGTACCAACATTTCACCCTACGTATTGCTTTCAAAAATATCAGCAAACAAATCTAAGGCAATAGCTTATTATGAATATTTTAGATCATCATTATGTAAGGACCAGTCAACAAGTGAATGACTTTGAGACGAAGAGTAAAGCTAGTTCAATTTCTATGTAAATAACACAAGATGATTATAACCTTACCCAATTGGGAGGATCTGTATGAGGCATGTCCCTAATAAAGGCTTTTGTGTGTGTGTGTGTTTTATATTTGAAATATATATACATTTATTTATTATAAGCACAAAATATGCATATATTAGAAAATATAGCCTGTTTTTAAACAATCTGCGAGCAAAGATATTCAAAACAAAAAATATTTAGAATGAGGCGTTTTCATACAATTTTTTTTTTAAAAATGTTACATCAACAAAGAAATAAAAGATAACTTAGAAATTAGAGGTATCTGTATGGTGTTATGCCTTGTTATAAAAAAAGGAAATACTCTTACCTTAAGGATTTATAGCGCTTAGTTTTATTTATTTAACTATTTACAAGGCACCATTATCTAACTTATAACAATCACAGCTATGCCGGAACTTCCGCCAGCCTAAGGTAAACAAAAACAGTAATGATGATGATCACCTTACCGATAAATCCGCCGGGTTGTCAGATCGTAACTTATTCTCAACACAGTATCTTCATATACAACGACACGCTTCGTAGACAATTTAAAGGAACTCACTGGCTTAACGGTCGCCGTACATCGAGATCAAGACAGAGATAGCTGACGTCGTGTTTGGGATGTAATATGTACAGTGGGCCGTTCGATCGCTAATACAATGATTTAATTGAATATTTTGTGATCAAACTGACCGAAAAGACATCTGGGCGATACATACCTGGATGCCCACCGCTACGTGGATCAATTAAAAGAACTCACTGGCTTAACGGTCGCCGTACATCGAGATCAAGACAGAGATGGTTGACGTCGTGTTTGGGATGTAAATGAGATTTAATGTAATGATGTATTGAAGAAATTCGAACATTTTAGAATCTGTAATTGATTTTTTAGAATGGATTTCTTCAAGAAAACTCGCAATTTTAAGCTCTTTTTGAAGACTACGTTAAAAGCATGTAGAAATCTTATTGGCTATTATGATTTTATGTTGACTTTGCTTAGAATATTTAATGAAACTGATTCCAATAATTATTAATTAAACATTATATTTATTGATTTACAAGAGAGAGAACAAAATATAAAAGAGAAACTAATATTAAACAAAGGAACCTTTTTCTGTTTCGGTTAGCGCTTATTTACCTGTGAGCTTACACACACTCTGTAGTAACAATTAATATATATATATATATATATACAACACTACAAATTGTAAAATTCTCTAAAATAATTTTCGAATAAATCGAGAAAAAATGGTTATGCCTTACATTAGCTTCTTACAGTTTAGCCTTTCTATCAAAATATCATAATTCTTAGAATAATTATATATGGTATATTGGTGACTGATTGTGTTTTTTTATATTTCTAATTATAATTTTTTATTTTTTCGCATATATTCACAATAAACAATAAAAAAAAAAACTGTGAAAATAACGAAATATTAATCTGATATTATTTATTAATGATACCATCTTTTGGTATCATAAAACGCCATTTTTCTTAATTTCTTATAAATGTTGTTTATTCATATAAAAAAACATAAAATATACTTATGTAAGCAATAAGTTACCCAGAAATTATTCGAAAGAGGAAAAATAAAAAATCAGGTAAAAAGTTTCTTACGGATTTACTTGAAAGCTTGTAAATTCAAAATTTAAAGAAACTTTTTACCTGATTTTTATTTTTACTCTTTCATATAAAATATACTTAGTTTATTATTTTTTATTTCTACAGACAAAACGCGATATCCCGGCTAGGAATAATTGCGTCGATTTACATTTTTTTAAAAACAGAAACATATTATACAAGAAAAAGTAATCAAAATAAAAAGAGAAACAATAATATACGTATATTAGGAACCTGAACCTTTCAGGTTGAAAGAAAATCATAAATATATTTACAAAAATAGTTAAACTTATGATAATTTTCTCTGCTATTTACAAATTGATATAGATCTACAACATTGTCTGTTGTCTAGCGGTGAAGAAGAGTGGGCATTCCAGCAGTAGGTGTCTCGAGTCCTGGAATTCGTTGCCACAATGACAGCTAGAGTCTTCAATCGCGCCAATTATTTTTTTTATTATTACTAATAGTTTTAATAATATTAAAATCTCCAATATATACATAAATAAATATCGTATAATATCAAAATATACACAATTATAATATATAATACAGCATAAAGTTGACAGAGGGTATATTCATGTACTTATGATATGTGGTGGAGTCTTGTCCAAAAAAATAATAAAAAACTTGAGATTCTCATGTGGTCGTGGTCAGGATATTTCTTTTATGATTTTAGTAAAAAATATATTCCTCAAACATTTTCTGTATTACATATTGTCACAGTGCGCATGTGTCACTCATGTGCATATTTTCAAGTCTTATTTATAATTATTTCATTTTATATATGGACATATGCAGATTTTTTTTATAGTTATATGTATACTAGCCGAATGACCTGGGCAACGCCCGTGTTTTACCCGATTGAATGTTTTGATACTATTTGTTACAATTATAAATTGGCGCCTTTAATAAATGCATATGTTAGTTAATAACTATAGCCTATGTGCTTTATCTGTCTATGTACTGTTGGCTTCCGTAGGCGTCTCTTACTGGGAAAAAGATAGAGAGGATTCCATTTGGTTATTAACTAATATATGCATTTATTTAAGGAGCGACCCGCTCCAACACAATAGTTACAAAAACGAAAAGGCGAGTGGGGGGGGGGGGGGGGGGGGGCAAAGGTGGCATGATCGTAGCCAACCAATAGGAGGGCGCCATTCCAAAAAAAAAAAAGCAAACGGTGACAGAGATGAAAAAGAATTGATGACGCTCGTAACTGTATATAGAATCATATAATCAAAAAATTCAAATATTTCTATATTTAAAAAAATATATATATTATTTTTATTCATTGATATTTTTACTTTTGGTTATCATCGCTTTTTTATAAAGACTTTCAGTTTTTGTTGTATAGTTTTGTTGTAAATATGCGTAGTTAACATATCTATCCTTTTAAATCACTAATATAGGATTAACTTTATAAATTCTATATAATGTGAAAATAACTAATGTGTAATATTTTCTCAAGTAATTGAAAATATAAACTACTTTTGACGGTAAATAATTATCTTTTTTTTATCACGACTGCACCTCAACCCTTTATCTTTTCGTCCTTTGTCTTATCAACCCTTTATCTTATCGATCCTTTGTCTTATCAACCCTTTATCTTATCGATCCTTTGTCTTATCAACCCTTTATATAACAACAACAAAATATTCATAACATGTATATTGTAACAAAGTATTTATTAATTTTATTATTTTTTATTAACAGAGTGGTCATTTTTATTTTTATATCTTGCGACTCTGTAAATTTTCCTCGTGGCTTATCTTTTGTTTACCTTTCTTAGTTTGTCCTTCCCTGAAATAAATTTTGTTTCCTCCTGAAGTTTTTGTCTTCCCTAATTTTCCACGTGGCAATATATTTGCATTGTTGGCTGGAGCGCGGAATTATAAAGACAGATCGCTGGCTGGCGTCTGCTTTTTGTTCTAAACTTTTCTAAATAAACGAAGTGTGTTTTCTGCTTTTTCCGGCTGTAATATTTGATAAGTTGAAAGTTAGGGGGAAGGCCCTAAATTAAAAACACCTACACATATATATAAGCATAAGTATTTACACGCCATCTGTTATCAAAATTCGAAACTATTATAGACGCTTATGATTATTTTTAAAAATAAAACAATTTCTACTGTCCTTACTGCAAGGGAAAAATTAATGGGAATTCGAAAAATGCAATATATCAGCGGTATTGTAGATTAAACTGGCGAAACCGCTGGGGGGGGGGGGGGGGGGGGGGGGGGGGTTCACCACTGATGAACTAGGCCCTCCCATTAATTTTTCATTGCAGTAAGGACAGTAGAAATTATTTATTTTTAAAAAGAATTATACGCGTCTATAATAGTTTCGGATTTTGATAAGTATTTCCAGTTTAAAGTTAACTTTTAGTTCATAGATATAACATACGTTTAAATATTCGAAAAAAAAAAACAGAATATAAAAGGGTATAGCGCTATTTCAATGAAAATGCTAAAAATCAATAAAATCAATAGATACATTATAAATTCGTGCAGCGTAAACGGAGTTTCGCGTGAAAATTTCTCTTCTGGAATATTTTCCCAAAATAAACTTAACAACACCGATCAATAGAAACCAAGTTGTTTTGAAATTTATTATCGACTGCTCAGGTAAAATAAATTGTTCTTCTGCTACAAAATATTTAAATTCAGAAGAGAGTTTTCGATGCCTGAATATAAAATTTTCAATCAATTTTTGATGGGTCTGAAATTTTAATGAATTCTTGGTGGTATTTAAAGACTAAATTTAGAAATTATTAAAAGAATAATTTAAAAGTGATTAAAGACTTAAGATAAACAATTTCCTTACGGCTAATTATTTTATAAAATAAATAATTAAAATAACTTTAAAAATCTTTATGATATATACTTTTATACAAGTATCTTTAATTATATATATACTTGTATCTTTAATTATATATATATTGTGTTAGAATTATTATTTTTTGTGTTTTGTTGTTGAAAAGAGGTGCAGTCGTGGAAAAGTAAAGATAATTATTTACCTTTCAAGTAGATTTTATTTTGAATTACTTAAAGTAAATTACACATAAAATTATTTATCACAGGAATATAGAATTTATAGAATGAATTCTATAATCGTGATTTAAAAAAAAAAGGTAGGGTTAACTATACATATTTACAACAATAATAATTAAAGTGGTATGTTCCGAAAATGGTCAAAAATATATAACAGTCAATGAATGAAAATGAAATATATGTTTAAAAGAAAATGTATTTTAGATTATATAATATATATACTTGTATTTTAATTAAAAGGCATATATTGGATCAAAATATCATTTATTTTACCAATATTTCAGTTGGCTGAATGCCAACCTTTATCAAGGTATTATAACCTATGTTTATCATTCCAGTAAAAGGCTTATAAACTTGGTTATAAAAATTGAGTCAATACAAAATGATGATGGCCATAGCCTGAAACCATGGTGTACCATGGTGTACATGTTAGATATTTTATTAATTTTTTTTTGCCAAAACTGGTGGTGTGGTTAACGCTTTATCATCACCCTTTATATGTTTATTACTGGGTTTATAAACTAAATGTATCGTTTTAATGTATTATTTTGAAGGGAGAGGTGCCTCTTCTGGTAAATGAATACGATCCTCCCGCAACTTTATGATGTATGTGTGTCAACAACAAACTCAGCTTCACATAACGTCAATAGAATTATGTTAAAAAATATTTATTGTTTATATTCAATGGGGAGGGAGAAAAAAATTCTATATACAGTTACGAGCGTCATCATCTCTGTCACCGTTTGCTTTTTTTTTTAAATGGCGCTCTCCTATTGGTTGGCTACGATGGCGCCGCCACTACGCGAGACACTTTGTTGTTGACTTTACCCCCCCACTTGCTTTTTGTTTTTTGTAACTATTGTGTTGGAGCGGGTCGCTCCTTAAATAAATGCATATATTAGTTAATAACTAAATGGAATCCTCTCTTTCTTTTTCCCAGTAAGAGACACCTACGGAAGCCAACAGTACATAGACAGATAAAGCACATAGGCTATAGTTATTAACTAATATATGCATTTATTTAAGGCGCCAATTTATAATTGTAATAAATAGTATTTGAATCAAAACATTCAATCGGGTAAAACACGGGCGTTGCCCGGGTCATTCGGCTAGTTGATATATATGTGATGATTTAAGACCATGGAATTGTTGTAAATAATCCAGATATCTACCACCACATGTTTCACCACGTGACTGTATATAACTCGCTATTTACTGCAATTAGAAAGCTTCATATAACATCAATCTGTACCGCGTAAGAATCTAATAAAGTATAGCAACTGTACAGATAGAAGGAATGGAGAATAACAGGAGAAAATTAAGGTTAAAACTAATCAGGCCTAAGTGAGAATAAGAAAGTAGGCCTATCGATCCCAGTCCAATTTTTACGAGGTCATGGCCCTCTTGGAGGATGTAACTTCCCCCCCCCCCATTTACGTCATATATATATAGACAAAATAAATTTTATAGTAAGGGTGTGAATATTTTATATATTAACAATAACGCTTATTTTATGTTTACACTTAATTTGTTCTATGCGCTCTCTGCCATCTAAAAAGTACATTGTTCTCGTGGTCAGAAAATGCCTTCTTTATTTTTGTTCTATGTGTAAAAAGAAATTCTTTATAAAATAACACTTATATATATATTTCATACATCATAAATATGCGGGAGGATGGTATTCATTTACCAGAAGAGGCACCTCTCCCTTCAAAATTGTATATTAAAAAGATACATTTAGTTTATAAACCCAGTAATAAACATATAAAGGGTGATGATAAAGCGTTAATTATACCACCAGTTTTAACAAAAAAATTAAGAAAAAATCTAACATGTACACCATGGTACACCATGGTTTCCGATTATGGCCCTCATCATTTTGTATTGACTCAATTTTTATAACCAAATTTATAAGCCTTTTACTGGGATGATAAATTAAGTGCATCTTCTTTATGAGCACGACCTCCAAGATCTTGTCTAATTTAGACTAATAAAAGGATAAGAAAAAAATCAAGTGCATTTTAAATGTATTTTTGAAGAGAGAGACGCCCTTTTTGGTGAATATATTGTTATTAAGGAAAAAAGGCATCTCCTTATCATGCAAATGAAAGTTGCTGATTACTTGCGCCATCTATCGGAATAAATATCAACTATTCGTTGATTTTTAATTATTACATTATTGTGTGTCCAAATATCCATTCTTGATTAATCAAGAAAAGCTAACCGCGTAGGCGTTTTAGGCTGTTGGCCCTCATCAGCGTGGTGCAAGCTGTACCTCAACGAACAAAAAACTGGTCATTCAGGCATCCTAAAAAATCATGAAACGGGTAGTTAAGGCCAGAATTGAGTGAGAACGTGAAACAATGTGGAATTCTATATACAGTTACGAGCGTCATTCCTCATCAGTCGTCTCTGTCACCGTTTGCTTTTTTTTTGGGAATGGCGCCCTCCTATTGGTTGGCTACGATCACGCCACCTTTGCCCCCCCCCATCATGCCTCCCCCACTCGCTCTTTCGTTTTTGTAACTATTGTGTTGGAGCGGGTCGCTCCTTAAATAAATGCATATATTAGTTAATAACTAAATGGAATCCTCTCTTTCTTTTTCCCAGTAAGAGACGCCTACGGAAGCCAACAGTACATAGACAGATAAAGCACATAGGCTATAGTTATTAACTAATATATGCATTTATTTAAGGCTCCAATTTATAATTGTAACAAATAGTATTTGAATCAAAACATTCAATCGGGTAAAACACGGGCGTTGCCCGGGTCATTCGGCTAGTAATAGTACAAATGGGACGTTGTTGTGGGATATATATATGGGAGGTAATAAAAAAAAGAAGAGGTAATATAAAAAGATTTACTGGATGAAGTATCTTTATTTTCAAGAAATATCAAATGTCGGCCAGGCAACCTCAATCTTTACCATAATATAAATCCATATATTTATTTTTTTTTCCTTACCATTGAATATATATAAACAAAAATATTTTTTAAACTTAATTCTGTTAACGTTATGTGACGCTGAGTTTGTTATTGACACACATTAATATGTTATAACACCTTGATAAAGGTTGGCGTTCAGCCAACTGAAATATTAGTAAAATAAATGATATTTTGATATCCAGTATATGCCTTTTTAATTAAATTAAATAATTTATTTATAATTTATTTTGTTAAAAAATATTATTTATCCAATCATTATATATTGTAGCGTAGAAATCAAGTCTTCGTATATCTAAGATGTAAAAGTATTTATTGATGACGTTGTAGGATCTTTAATCACCACAGACACGGTTAGCCATTAAAAGTTGTTTTTATTTCAAAAAGTCTCTCAACTTATTTAGGCATACAATTTTTAGTTGAATGGTATTCTAACAAAAAAGACATATAACATATTGTTTACAATAAAATATAAAATAATTTAACAAAGAATAATTAAATATTTACATTTACAAAATGTAACTTTTATAACACACAAAGTTTAACACAGCGCCATCTAGGTGTGGCATTTGGAATTATTTAACCCTACAACGTCACCACGATCTGTCGACAATTATCTCAACAACCCAACTATCTACATCTAGAGAATATCGAGCAAGAAAGCTAGACAACTAAATGATGATTTTACAAATAATAAATCTGTTTCCAAATATTTTCATTGAATAATTAAATTAAATAATTAATTATTTCTTCGCCACAATATATAAACAATCATGAAAAAACAGTACAAATATAATATTGTACTGGGATAAGGTGCATAAATCAAGAAAAAGGCATCTCCTTATCGTGCAACTGAAAGTTTTCTTAATATTGCGTGAAGCCCGAAACGGGTCTGTGGTTAGCTTTTCTTGATTAATCAAGAATGGGTATTTGGCCAATTCTAGAATAATTAAAAAATCAACGAGAATAGTTGATATTTATTCCGATAGATGGCGCAAGCCATCAACAACTTTCAGTTGCACGATAAGGAGATGCCTTTTTCTTAATAAACAATTATGTTATTTTTTGTTACTATACACACACAGAGCCATATCTTATTTATGTTTCGTTTGATTTTCCTTTATAAAAACATTATATAATTTACCCGAGAGATGGCGATATATTTGATAAAATAAACATCTAAAGTGATAACTATGTATTTATATTGTTTATCTTATATTATATCCCAATTAAAAAACTCATTCGGTTATCAAAACAGTATAATAATACGTTAATTATAATATACTAATTTTTATTTTATAATAGAAATATGAAATTATAAAAGATTATTAGAAAAATAAGGCATTTTTATCTAAATAATACTATATTTTTCTAGTGTGTATATATATATATATATATATATGTAATATATTGAGATATTACTCTGCAATAAATTGATAAAGAGGGAACAATCTCTCGAAATATTTTGAGACAAAAAATTGTTTTTTTTTATCTTTACAGATCCAGGGTACGCCCTTTTATAAAAACATATGTAGATATTTGAATAAAAACGCATATATATTGGATCAAAATATCATTTATTTTACCAATATTTTAGTTGGCTGAACGCCAACTTTTATCAAGGTATTATAACATATTGTCAAGAAGCTCCATCCAGATGGGACACCTGTCAATCATCTCTGGACCCCGGGGGGGACCACAGGTATGAGAGGTTCTCGGAATCTTATCTGTAAATAAGGAAAACTGGACGGTGGCTGACCACTCTCATTATTATTATCTTTACCTTGGGGCAAGTTGTATTATTATCTGACTCCCTATAAATACCTCTTGTAGATAATTTTATTAGAGAAGTAAAAGGTAAATACCCACCTTTATAATATATTAATTATTCCCAAATTTGACCTTGCTTTATTTATCTCCGCGACAATATTAATGTGTGTCAACAACAAACTCAGCGCCACAATATCTAACAAACAGTCTATTATTATATATATATATATTGTAACAAAGTATGTATTAATTTTATTATTTTTATTAACAGAGTGGTCATTTTTATGTTTATGTTTTGCTACTCTGTAAATTTCCCTCGTGGCTTATCTTTTGTTTTACCATTCTTAGTTTGTTCTTGGCTGAAATAAATTGCTGTGTCATCCCGAAGTTTTTCTTCTCTAATTTTCCACGTGGCATTATATTGATAAAAGAGAACATTACAATTTGAAAGACAAATTTCAAGAACTACCCAAATGGAAATTATAAAATAATTGAGACATTTTGACTATATAGTGGTTGTAGAAATTTGTTGTAAATAATTTCTATATCAATTTTGCATATCAAAATTCTTATTGAATTCACTTTACAATTTCTCTTAGTGAAAAAAATCTTCGTAATATTTTCAAAGAATTATTAAAAATTAATTAATGGGTATAAATCTCTCTCTTTCTTCTTTTAAAAATGTTGACCTCTTTCTAAAAGAAGAATTTTAAGATAATCTATTTCTCTTAAAGTCGAAATGGTTCAAAGGTCTTCTCTCTGTTGTCTCGTACCGAAGGTGGTTTCCCTTCAACCCTTATATCTACAGTGGTGTGAAACTATGACAGCATTGTCACAAATAATGATAATTATTATAATTATTCCACAGAAATATATACATGTCATAATTTGCCTAATACCCAATATGTATAATTTATTTTCACCAAAATAAGCTTATGTTAAAATATAAATACAAATTAATCCATCTATAAATACACTGTACAAAATAAACGTGGGAGCCTCGTGGATGAATGCTACAGCCTACCGCCGCGTGCGCGCGCTTACTAGTATGGAACAAATTCTTTTCAAAGCTTACATGTATAACGGTTGCACCCTTCCATTCGTCCACGACAGCTACGACATATATATATTACTAGCCGAATGACCCGGGCAACGCCCGTGTTTTACCCGATTGAATGTTTTGATTCAAATACTCTTTGTTACAATTATAAATTGGCGCCTTATATAAATGCATATATTAGTTAATAACTATAGCCTATGTGCTTTATCTGTCTATGTACTGTTGGCTTCCGTAGGCGTCTCATACTGGAAAAAGAAAGAGAGGATTCCATTTAGTTATTAACTAATATATGCATTTATTTAAGGAGCGACCCGCTCCAACACAATAGTTACAAAAACGAAAAAGCGAGTGGGGGAGGCATGATGGGGGGGGGGGGGGGGGCAAAGGTGGCGTGATCGTAGCCAACCAATAGGAGGGCGCCATTCCAAAAAAAAAAAGCAAACGGCGACAGAGATGATTAGGAGATGAATAATGACGCTCGTAACTGTATATAGAATGATGCATTAGCACGCCATCTGTTATCAAAATTCGAAACTATTATAGACACATATGTTTTTTTTAAATGTATCACTATAAAAGGAAGACCGAAAAAATGCAATATAACAGCGGTATGGTAGATTAAACTGGCAAAACCGCTGGTAGGGTTCACTACTGATGAGCCGGGCCCTCCGATTAGTTTTTCCATTGCAGTAAGGGAAGTAGAAATTGTTTAATTTTTAAAAGAATCACACGCGTTTATAATAGTTTTGAATTTGATATGCATATATATAAAGCCACAATCGCCTCTCCCATCAAAATAGACGTCAAAACTAGAAGCCATTTATTGCCGATAGCCGCCAACTAGAGGCCTTGGGTCGTTGACAAAGCCACAACAACAGCTTTAGTAAACTGAGAAGTGTCCACCTAGAGACCATGGTTTCGGGCTAATGGCCCTCGTCAGTCTAGGGCAGGCTTTGATTTTATGAGCACTACGAGGAATTAAATAGATACTTCACAATTTAAAAAATATTGGTTTTGGTTATTAACTAATATATGCATTTATTTAAGGAGCGACCCGCTCCAACACAATAGTTACAAAAACGAAAAGGCGAGTGGGGGGGGGGGGGCAAAGGTGGCGTGATCGTAGCCAACCAATAGGAGGGCGCCATTCCAAAAAAAAAAAAAAGCAAACGGTGACAGAGATGAAAAAGAATTGATGACGCTCGTAACTGTATATAGAATTATATAATCAAAAAATTCAAATATTTCTATATTTATAAAAAAATATATATTATTTTTATTCATTGATATTTTTACTTTTGGTTATCATCGTTTTTTATAAAGACTTTCAGTTTTTTGTTCAAATCAATAAGCTTGAGGGATAAGTCTCTTTGAAAGAGACTTATCCCTCAAGCTTATTGATTTGAACATAATATTATGGGATTACCTATTAATTGTTAAACTTTCAGTTTTTGTTGTATAGTTTTGTTGTAAATATGCGTAGTTAATATATCTATCCTTTTAATCACTAATATAGGATTAACTTTATAAATTCTATATAATGTGAAAATAACTAATTTGTAATATTTCCTCAAGTAATTGAAAATAAAAGCTACTTGACGGTAAATAATCATCTTTTTTTAATCACGACTACACCTTCAACCCTTTATCTTATCGATCCTTTGTCTTATCAACCCTTTATCTTATCGATCCTTTGTCTTATCAACCCTTTATCTTATCGATCCTTTGTCTTATCAACCCTTTATCTTATCGATCCTTTGTCTTATCAACCCTTTATCTTATCGATCCTTTGTCTTATCAACCCTTTATCTTATCGATCCTTTGTCTTATCAACCCTTTATATAACAACAACAAAATATTCATAACATGTATATTGTAACAAAGTATTTATTAATTTTATTATTTTTTATTAACAGAGTGGTCATTTTTATTTTTATATCTTGCGACTCTGTAAATTTTCCTCGTGGCTTATCTTTTGTTTACCTTTCTTAGTTTGTCCTTCCCTGAAATAAATTTTGTTTCCTCCTGAAGTTTTTGTCTTCCCTAATTTTTCACGTGGCAATATATTTGCATTGTTGGCTGGAGCGCGGAATTATAAAGACAGATCGCTGGCTGGCGTCTGCTTTTTGTTCTAAACTTTTCTAAATAAACGAAGTGTGTTTTTCTGCTTTTTCCGGCTGTAATTTTTGATAAGTTGAAAGTTAGGGAGTAGGCCCTAAATTAAAAACACCTACACATATATATAAGCATAAGTATTTTCACGCCATCTGTTATCAAAATTCGGAACTATTATAGACGCGTATGATTATTTTTAAATATAAATAATTTCTACTGTCCTTACTGCAATGGAAAAATTAATGGGAGTTCAAAAAATGCAATATAACAGCGGTATGGTAGATTAAACTGGCGAAACCGCAGGGAGGGTTCACCACTAATGAGCCAGGCCCTCCCATTAATTTTTCATTGCAGTAAGGACAGTAGAAATTATTTATTTTTAAAAAGAATTATACGCGTCTATAATAGTTTCGAATTTTGATAAGTATTTTCAGTTTAAAGTTAACTTTTAGTTCATAGATATAACATACGTTTAAATATTCGAAAAAAAAAAAACAGAATATAAAAGGGTATAGCGCTATTTCAATGAAAATGCTAAAAAAATCAATAAAAATCAATAGATACATTATAAATTCGTGCAGCGTAAACGGAGTTTCGCGTGAAAATTTCTCTTCTGGAATATTTTCCCAAAATAAACTTAACAACACCGATCAATATAAACCAAGTTGTTTTGAAATTTATTATCGACTGCTCAGGTAAAATAAATTGTTCTTCTGCTACAAAATATTTAAATTCAGAAGAGAGTTTTCGATGCCTGAATATAAAATTTTCAATCAATTTTTGATGGGTCTGAAATTTTAATGAATTCTTGGTGGTATTTAAAGACTAAATTTAGAAATTATTAAAAGAATAATTTAAAAGTGATTAAAGACTTAAGATAAACAATTTCCTTACGGCTAATTATTTTATAAAATAAATAATTAAAATAACTTTAAAAAACTTTATGGTATATAATTTTATACAATAATCTTTAATTATATATATACTTGTATCTTTAATTAAAAAGGCATATATTGGATAAAAATATCATTTATTTTACCAATATTTCAGTTGGCTGAATGCCAACCTTTATCAAGGTATTATAACATATTAATGTGTGTCAACAACAAACTCAGCGCCACACAACGTCAATAGAATTATGTTAAAAAATATTTTTTGTTTATATTCAATGGGGAGGGAGAAAAACTTTTGATATATAGGTTTTTTTAACTTTTAATTAGACAATTTTAATTTATATTTACAAAATGTAACTTTTATAACACACAAAGTTTAACACAGCGCCATCTAGGTGTGGCAATTGGAATTATTTAACCCTACAACGTCACCACGATCTGTCGACAATTATCTCAACAACCCAACTATCTACATCTAGAGAATATCGAGCAAGAAAGCTAGGTAACTAAATGATGATTTTACAAATATAAAATCTGTTTCCAAATATTTTCATTGAATAATTAAATTAAATAATAATTTATTTCTTCGCCACAATATATAAACAATTATGAAAAAATAGTACAAATGTAATATTGTACTGGGATAAGGTGCATAAATCAAGAAAAAGGCATCTCCTTATCGTGCAACTGAAAGTTTGCTTAATATTGCGTGAAGCCCGAAACGGGTCTGTGGTTAGCTTTTCTTGATTAATCAAGAATGGGTATTTGGCCAATTCTAGAATAATTAAAAAATCAACGAGAATAGTTGATATTTATTCCGATAGATGGCGCAAGCCATCAGCAACTTTCAGTTGCACGATAAGGAGATGCCTTTTTCTTAATAAACAATTATGTTATTCTTTGTTACTATACACACACACAGAGAGCCATATCTTATTTATGTTTCGTTTGATTTTCCTATATAAAAACATTATATAATTTACCCGAGAGATGGCGGTATATTTGATAAAATACACATCTAAAGTGCTAACTATGTATTTATAATGTTTATTTTATATTAAATTCTAATTTGAAAACTTATTCGGTTATCAAAATAGCATAATTATACGTTAATTATAATATACTAATTTCTATTTTATAATAGAATTATGAAATTATAAAAGATTATTAGAGAAAAAGAGATGTTTGAATTTCATAATACTATATTTTTCTAGTGTATATATATGTGTAATATATTGAGATATTACTGTGAAATAAATTGATAAAGAGGGAGCAATCTCTCGAAATATTTTGAGAGAATTTTTTTTTTATCTTTACAAATCCAGGGTACGCTCTTTTATATAAACTTATTGATATATTTTTAATTAAAAAGGTATATATTGGATCAAAATATCATTTAAGCAAAAATTCGAGAATCACTGGACACCTGTCACAAAGACACTCGTCCCGTGATTCTCGAATTTTTGCTTACTTTATTGAATGGGATTCCAGTGCTTATAAAATATCATTTATTTTACCAATATTTCAGTTGGCTGAATGCCAACCTTTATCAAGGTATTATAACATATTGTCAAGAAGCTCCATCCAGATGGGACACCTGTCAATCATCCCTGGACCCGGGGGTGGACTACAGGTATGAGGGGTTCTCGAAATCTTATCTGCAAATAAGGAAAACGGGACGGTGGCTAACGCCGCTCATCATTATTATCTTTACCTTGGGGGAAGTTGTACACTCTCTCTCTCCCTATAAATACCTCTTGTAGATAATTTTATTGGAGAGCTAGAAGATAAATATCCTTTATAATAAATTAATTATTCCCAAATTTGCCCTTGTTCTATTTATCTCTACGACAATATTAATGTGTGTCAACAACAAACTCAGCGCCACAATATCTAACAAACAGTCTGTTTTTTATATATATATATTGTAACAAAGTATTTATTAATTTTATTATTTTTATTAACAGAGTGTTCATTTTTATGTTTATATTTTGCTACTCTGTAAATTTCCCTCGTGGCTTATCTTTTGTTTATCCTTCATAGTTTGTTCTTGCCTGAAATAAATTGCTGTGTCACCCCGAAGTTGGTCTTCCCTAATTTTCCACGTGGCATTTTGGTGGAGATGCTGGGTAAGTTAGGGAAGACAAACTGAAGATCGCCGAGAAGACCTTGAAGCCATGGGTGCTGTGATCTACATTTTCTGAGACTGATTCCAGGATTCCACGGCCGTTCTAAAGCCAAGTTTCCCTCGAAGATGACGATGTTCTTATAGACGACGACAAAGCCACTCTTCACGCCGCAAGAAAATGGACGCAAAGGTACTAGGGACAAAGTTCCAAGACTTCGATGGAGTCCTTGGCAGAAGCACGTCAGATCCATGTCAGTATCTACAATAATTGCTTGCTGTGGGTCGCAGCTCCCATAGGGAAGAAGTTATGTGACAAAGTATTTATTAATTTTATTATTTTTATTAACAGAGTGGTCATTTTTATGTTTATATTTTGCTACTCTGTAAATTTCCCTCGTGGCTTATCTTTTGCTTTACCATTCTTAGTTTGTTCTTGGCTGAAATAAATTGCTGTGTCACCCCGAAGTTTTTCTTCTCTAATTTTCCACGTGGCATTATATTGATAAAAGAGAGCATTACAATTTGAAAGACAAATTTCAAGAACTACCCAAATGGAAATTATAAAATAATTGAGACATTTTGACTATATAGTGGTTGTAGAAATTTGTTGTAAATAATTTCTATATCAATTTTGCATATCAAAATGCTCATTGAATTCATTTTACAATTTCTCTTAGTGAAAAAAAAATCTTTGTAATATTTCAAAGAATTATTAAAAATTAATTAATGGGTATAAATATCTCTCTTTCTCTTTTTGAAATGCTGACCTCTTTCTAAAAGAAGAATTTTAAGATGATCTATTTCTCTTAAAGTCGAAATGGCTTGAAGGTCTTCGCTCTGTTGATTCTTACCAAAAATGGTTTCCCTTCAACCCTTATATCTACAGTGGTGTGAAGCTATGACAACATTGTCACAAATAATGATAATTATCATGATTATTCTACAGAAATATATACATGTCACAATTTGCCTATTACCCAATATGTATATTTTCTTTTCACCAAAATAAGCTTGTGTTAAAATGTAAATACAAATTCATCCATCTATTAATACACTGTACTAAATAAACGTGGGAGTCTCGTGGACGAATGCTACAGCACGCCGCAGTGTGCGCGCGCTTGCTAGTGTGGAACAAATTATTTTCGAAGGTAACATGTACAACGGTTGTACCCTTCCATTCGTCCACGACAGTTACGACATATATATATATTATGATGCATTAGCGCGCCATCTGTTATCAAAATTCGAAACTATTATAGACACTAATGATTCTTTTAAAAGTAATAAAATAAAGATCGAAACATGCAATATAACATCGGTATGGTAGATTAAACTGGCGAAACCGCTGGTAGGATTCATCACTGATGAGCCAGGCCCTCCCATTAGTATAAGTTGTTTGATTTTTAAAAGAATCACACGCGTTTATAATAGTTTCGAATTTGATATACATATATATAAAGCCACAATCGCCTCTCCCATCAAAATAGACGTCAAAACTAGAAGCCATTTATTGCCGGTAGCCGCCAAATAGCGGCCTTGGGTCGTTGACAAAGCCACAACACCAGCTTTGGCAAACTGAGAAACGTCCACCTAGAGACCATGGTTTCGGGCTAATGGCACTCGTTAATCCAGTGCGGACTTTATTTCATGAGATTCACACGGGATCAATCGAAACCTTCACAATTTGTCCAAAAAGGTGCTCAGTTGGAAAATTCCTTTCTATATACATCTGCATGAACAAATACATATCTAAAGAAAAAAAAAAAGGAATCTCCTTTTCGTGCAACTGAAAGTTGATGATGGCTTGCTCTATCTATCGGAATAAATAATATCTAAAAGGTTGATTTTTAACTATTCCAGAATTAGCCAAATACCAATTCTTGATTAATCAAGAAAAGCTAACCAGGTACGCGTTTCGGGCTGTTGGCCCTCGTCAGCGTGGTGTAGGCCATCAGTAACTTTCATTTGCACGATAAGGAGATGCCATTTTTTTTGTTAATTCATGCATCTTATCCCAGTACAATATCACATTTGTACTATTTTTTCCACATATATATAGCTGCCAAAAATATATCAGCGAAAAATAAGTAACATACAATTTATTAACAATGATCAAAATTAATAATTATAATAATTATGAATACAAATATTATGCGGCCATATAGATACATATTTAGATAATAAAAAAACATATTAAATTGAATAAAATATTTATTTGCCAATATTTCAGTTGGCTGAACGCCAACCTTTGTACAATGCATTAGAATATTTTATGAATTGTTTATAAAAAATGTAATGCCTTCACAAAAGTTGGCGTTCAGCCAACTGAAATATTGGCAAATTAATCTTTTATTCAACCCAATATGTCTTTTTATTATCTAAATATTTAAATATGGATTTGCTCTATATTCAGAAAATATATAAATATATAATATATTAACTCACACAATCTTATTTTAAATATAAATTCCTTAACTTCAAACTTTTCAAGTCGTTAACGTTCCCGACCTCCCATTAAAGATGAAATGGGAAAAAGCCATTTGACTCTTTTCCTAAACCTTTCCAAAGAAGAGGAAGTCTGACAAAAGCACTCAATTAAATTTTCTTTTGATAAAAAACCCAATTAATTCCATTTGAAGTTATCTTTTAGCGCGCAATGTTTATTTTAATTAATTCTATAATAATGTGTATTCTTTTTTATATATTCCTAGTGTAAATTGTTATTATTTTGATAAGATTTGAAAAGATTAAAATATATTTTGTTGAATTTTAAAGTTTTATAAAATAATGTTTATTTAGTATATATTAATGTCTTTAAAGTTTACTCTCTTTTATACAAGGTGTATAGCTTATTTTTTATTTAAAGTGAGACTAGAGTGTTTTAAAAACGACTCCGAATTCATAGAGAGAAATTGAAACTATTGCAATACTAATACTAACTGCATACTACTTCATACTAATTCTGTATATATTGTTGCACCAGGCTGCGGTTTGACAGATTCTTTAGTCTTGATTCTCTCCTCAGACGTGTCTTACATCTTTCCAGAACGTGTCTCAACCATTCTACAAGGTTAAACCAGTCAATAATAAGACAACTATACATTTAGGTAGCACCTAGAATATCTCTTTATTTATCACATCAAAGTTTAAAGCAGGTGGTGTAGTCAGTGTATCAAAATACAAATGTTTTATAGTACATAATATTTTATAGTAATAATCTGTTTTATAAAAATAAATAAATATATAATTTATATTTTAAATATATTAAAAATTATATTATAAATAATTTTTAAAATACGCGCATTAATCATGATGCAACAATATTTAAAATATCTTTCTTTCTCTTCTTTAAAAATTTTGTTTATGTTTAAAGTGCAAGTGTCCCTAGGGGGACATAGCGCTCTAAGTCGAAATACAGAAATAAAGTAGAGAGTAATAATAATAATAAAAAACACATATTGTGTGTGTGTGTGTGTGGATTAAAAAATATTTATTTAACAATATTCACGTTTTCTGAACGTCAAACTTTGTCAAGATTTTTAAATCCAACATATGCCTTTTTATTATATAATGATTTGAAAGAGGAAAACATCAGGTAAAAAGTTTCTTTTAATTTTGAATTTGAAAGATTTCGAGTAAATATACTGTTCTTCAACGGGCTGATACTCTATGTAAAATCTCATGATAATCTTTATACAAAATAATTGAAAAACCTTTGAACACATGCCAATAACTAAAGTTTTTCAATTATTTTGTATAAGGATTATTAAGAGATTGTACAGATTGCCTGTTAAAGAGCAGTATATTTGCACGAAAACTTTCAAATTCAATATTAAAAGAAACTTTTTACCTGATTTTTTCCTCTTTTGAATAATTTCTGGGGTAACTATTGTTCACATATAAAGATTTAATTATAGAAATTGAACTTAAAACTACATGTGAAAAAATAGTACAAATGTAATATTGTACTGGGATAAGGTGCATAAATTAAGAAAAAGGCATCTCCTTATCGTGCAACTGAAAGTTGCTGATGGCTTGCGCCATCTATCGGAATAAATATAAAACTATTCTCGATGATTTTTAATTATTCCAGAATTGGCCAAATACCCATTCTTGATTAATCATATCGATAGATGGCGCAAGCCATCAGCAACTTTCAGTTGCACGATAAGGAGATGCCTTTTTCTTAATTAAAACTACATAGTATAAAATAAATGAAACCTCTCAAGCATGAATGTTTCTTTTCTAAATAAAACAAACAACCCATTATCCTTATTGCGATCAAATATATACTGAGAGGGCCTGTCTCATCATTGGTGAATCCCCCAAACGTTTTCGTTAGTTTAACCAAACATATCGTATTTAAAACTCCAATATTGTATTGGGGAATTTCTGCTTATATATACGCGACTATAGGGTGAATCGGCCCTCGCGTCGGTATAGTTACGGATCTACCGTCACTTTGTTCAGGTTGGGCTCGGTGGAGTGGAAGACCCGCTCATCATCTGGAGGAGAACACTCGCGCGTCGAGGATGCCTCCCCTCATCCTCTATTATATAACTTTTTGTACATATTTTAATTTTCCTATTTATTATTATATTATTTTACTATTATAACTCTCTTTGAGTGTAAATATTGACAAGATGTCAATAAACGTTGTTTTAATTGTCGACTATGGGGTGAAAACTGGGTATGATATTCAAACAAACTATTATATATATAGTTACGAGCGTCATGCGTTCTTAATAATTCTTCATCTCTGTCACCGTTTGCTTTTTTTTTGGAATGGCGCTCTCCTATTGGTTGGCTACGATCACGCCACCTCTGCCCCCCCCCCCCACTCGCTTTTTGGTTTTTGTAACTATTGTGTTGGAGCGGGTCGCTCCTTAAATAAATGCATATATTAGTTAATAACTAAATGGAATCCTCTCTTTCTTTTTCCCAGTAAGAGACGCCTACGGAAGCCAACAGTACATAGACAGATAAAGCACATAGGCTATAGTTATTAACTAATATATGCATTTATTTAAGGTGCCAATTTATAATTGTAACAAATAGTATTTGAATCAAAACATTCACACAAATCGGGTAAAACAAGGGCGTTTCCCGGGTCATTCGGCTAGTGTGTAAATAAGGACCGTTGAATTACATGTAAAATCTTTCAACAAGCACTGCTTTTCCACAAACAATTCATACAAAAAGCCAATTAGACATAAATGAAATATCAATATGATGAATTAGTGCACCATCTGTTTTTAAAAATTTTAACTATTTTTGCCGCGTATGATTCTTTTTTTAAACAAATAGATTTTCTACTGTTCTTACTACAATGATAAAATAATGAAAGAACCTGGCTCATCAGTGGTGAACCCTCCCAGCGGTTTCGCCAGTTTAATCTATCATACCGCGGCAATATTGCATTTTAAACTGGCGAATGGCGATGAAAACAATTTTATATGCCAACAAAGCCAAATTCCTGGAATACTAAGTGCCAATAATGACAACAATTTGAAATGCAAAACCCAAATATCAACAATAATAAATGCCAACAATCGCAATTTCAACAATTACAAATGTCAACATTTCTAAATTGGTAAAGAAAACATTCAAGACAAAGAGGATGAGTTTCTTTTTATGAACAATCTTAAATGCCAACAATGGCAACAATCTCTAATGCCAACAATGGCGACAATCTCTAATTCCAACAGTGGCAACAATCTCTAATGCCAACAATGGCGACAATCTCTAATTCCAACAGTGGCAACAATCTCTAATGCCAACAATGGCAACAATCTCTAATGCCAACAATGGCAACAATCTCTAATGCCAACAATGGCAACAATCTCTAATGCCAACAATGGCAACAATCTCTAATGCCAACAATGGCAACAATCTCTAATGCCAACAATGGCAACAATCTCTAATGCCAACAATGGCAACAATCTCTAATGCCAAAAATGGCAACAATCTGTAATGCCAACAATGGCAACAATCTCTAATGTCAACAATCTCTAATGCCAACAATGACAACAATCTCTAATGCCAACAATGGCAACAATCTCTAATGCCAACAATGGCAACAATCTCCAATGCCAACAATCTATAATGCCAACAATGGCAACAATCTATAATGCCAACAATGGCAACAATCTATAATGCCAACAATGACAACAATCTCTAATGCCAACAATGGTAACAATCTCTAATGCCAAAAATGGCAACAATCTCTAATGCCAACAATCTCTAATGCCAACAATGCTAAATGCCGCAATGAAGGAAAGAGATGCTAAAAAATACTTTGAAAACAGAAAAGTATAAATATACAAAAGTAAGGGCTTCGTAAAGCAATCTGAAAATAAATATAGATAAAAAACCCATCTATAATGATATTAGACAAATAAATATTACCCTGCATATACAATAGATTATTCCAGGAGATCCTGTAAGGATTTTTGTTTCAAAGTTTTATCAATTTCCATCACTTAAAGGATTATCTTTCAGAAAGCCATTCATCATTTGTGAAATAAATCCATGTATATACACTGTAATCTCTTAATACCAAATATGGGGAATTCTTACGGTGGATTACATCCATGTACTTTTATTTTCTACTTAAATAATACGTTCTTTTATATTTTGGGTTTATCTGGAGAAAAATATATTATGAGGGTATGCTCAAATAAATACATAGATGGTATAAAAATGTATTATGATGCACTAGCGCACCATCTGTTATGAAAATTCGAAATTATTATAGATGCGTATGATTAATAGTAAGTAAGGCCAGTAGAAATTGTTTATTTTCAAAAAGAATCATACGCGTCTAAAATAGTTTAGAATTTTCATAAAAATGTATTATTTCATTTTATTTTATTTCAACACACAAAACGCGATATCCCGGCTAGGGATAATTGCGTCGATTTACATTTTTTTTAAAACAGAAACAGTTATAAACATATATTACACAAGAAAAAGTAATCGAAATAAAAAGAGAAACAATAATATATATTAGGAACCTGAACCTTTCAGGTTAGAAAGAAAATCATAAATATATTTACAGAAATAGTTAAATCTATGATAATTCTCTCTGCTATTTACAAATTGATATAGATACTCGTATACAACATTATTTATTGTCTGTTGTCTAGCGGTGAAGAAGAGTGGACATTCCAGCAGTAGGTGTCTCGAGTCCTGGAATTTGTTGCCACAATGACAGCTAGTCTTCAATCGCGCCAATTTTTGATAAAAATCTCTTAAAATTTCCATGGTTGGTTATAAACTGGGTATTATAAAAATTGGAGTGGAAATATATTGGAATTCCAAACGGGAAACAGCTTTGGAATGTTTCATTTGTTTTTAGAAATAGTTCATCTATTTTTGCACTTAAAAATGATCTAAATATACTTGGAGAATGTGGTCTATAAGCATTCTGATCCTCTATCGATAGATGAGCCAAATCATATTTAATTATTTTAGATTCAATATAATCTGTGAGAAGGGGGATGTTCGCAAGACTATGTAATTATTGTTTTGTATCTTATTGAAATTGTGGTTAATTTCCCATTTATGATATTGTTTAATTGTAAGGATGAAATAATTAGCAAGTCGTATGGCAATTACGAACAATTTAATAAGCGAGAGGAATTTATATGAGAGGAAAGAAAAGAAAACACTAGCGCGAGCTCGCGTGAAACAACCCGGCGTTGACACGAGCTTCCTGTTCCATGAAGTCGGCTTATGCTACAATATTTATATTCTAAAAGGTTAATTTTGAATTTTTTCAAAATATTCTTTATTCTTCTGATATTTATCAAGTCAGTCAGATGAGGTATTTTGACAAAGACATGCGTGCTATCTATTAAAAAAGTGACATAAATTCCTTTTATTGTCCCAAATAGAGTCAAATGGACGATACATTTTCATAGCAGTAAGGACACTAACACGTTTTTTTTTTGGAAATTTTGCCTGGAGGATATTGATCTAAAGTGACATGGCATCTGTTTTTAGACGTCTATTTTGACGGGAGAGGCGACCCTTGTCTCTTTAGATCAATTTCCTCCCGGCAAAATTTCCATCTATATTTTAGCCATAGATATGGCCCAGCCACTTTGCCAGCTAAACATCTCTTAGGAAGATTGTCAAAATTCCATTAGATCCCGTGTGGATCTCATGGAATAAAGTCCGCCCTAGACTGACGAGAGCCATTAGCACAAAACCATGTTCTCTAGGTGGACGCTTTTCAGTTTGCCAAAGCTGGTGTTGTGGCTTTGTCACCGACCCGAGGCCGCTAGTTGCGGATACGGTCAATAGATGGCGTCTGGTTTTAGACGTCTATTTTGACGGGAGGGGCGACCCTTTTCTCTTTAGACGTTTTTTTTTATTTAAAAAGAATAAAATAAAAAGTGTTTATTTGTTTCCTTTTTTTACATAGATGGCGTGATATTACTTGAAGTATATAAACAAGTTGGGTATGTTTTTATTTGAATCTACTGGAGAATACCAGGAGGTCGGGATGTTACTTTAGACCAGAGGTAGGTAAACTGCGGTTCGCGAACTACATGCGGCTCTTTGGATGTGAAGTTGTTGTTCTTTATATAGTTCCATATGTAAATATTATTTATAGGAGTACTATTTATTGTTGGCAAGAAAAAAATGTGGTTCTTTAAAAAAACTTTGAAAATTTATAAATTGTAATTTTTTATTCTTCCGACTTAAAAGTTTGCCAACCCCTTATCTAGTTCATTCTTTATATTTGTGTAGAATCTTTGTATACTTCACAAGGTTAACAAATATCTAAACTATATTAGAATTAATAAGTATACACACAATTATTTACACTGTTGTATATAAATCTCTCTCTCTTTCACACACAATGTGTGGACAAAATAATAATAATGGTGTTGATCTGTAATATTATATGTTTTTTTTTTGCTTATCCCTAGTACACGTGGTACAGGCCATGATAATCATGGCGGGTAGTTAGCAACTGCTTTTACTGTAAGCGCACCACATGTCTACACATGTGAAAAGCAGTTCGACTTTGCACTTAAAAATGTGCCAGAGCCCCGTTTGGTTACTTGCACTCGCTGGTGGGGTTGGACTTTTGCAAGAATCGGGGCCATTGGAGCATTTTTTTTTAACAGAAAAAGTGTCCAATGCGGGAATCGAACCCGGGTCGTAGTGGTCGAAAACCAAACGGTTTAACCAGCCTTCCACCGACCCCCCCAATATTATATGTAATTGTTAGCTGTATATATATACTGAAAGTAATGCTTAAATCAAAGATACAATTCTTTCATTGGCCTTGTAGAACGAGAGTGGTGTACGTGTGCTAACATGTTTTCGTGAAAAAAACAAACATCCTCGATAAAGGATAGAGGAAGAGGCGAGTTGCCCCTCGAAATATTGGAACAATAAAATAATTATAAATACAATATATGCATCTTTGTTGAATATAATTTTAATTATGGATTTCTCAATCTTCAAAATCTAGATATATATTATTTTTGAAAATTCGAAACTATTATAGACGCGTATGATTCTTTTTTAAAATTAAACAAATTCTTCTGCCCTTACTGCAATGGAAAAATTAATGGGAGGGCCTGACTCAGTGGCAAACCCTCCCAGCAGTTTCACCAGTTTAATCTACCATACCGCTGTTATATTGCATTTTTCGATCTTCCTTTTATAGTGATACTGTTGCTAAGACTCTTGGAATGGGTATTTTAGATGAACTATAGACATAAGCTTTGAGGACAGTAGAATTATATATAATTATAAATATATAATATGTTTCGAGAAGTCGCTCTTCCACGAATATTAAATCGAGTGATAAATATAAATAATGAAAGAATCATACACGTCTATAATAGTTTCGAATTTTCATAACAGATGGCGCGCTAATGCATCATAATATATTATTTTTATCCAACTAATATTTCTAAAAACAAACCTAATAAAAACAAGGCTTTTTAGAAGCCAGGAAAATAAATGTAATTTCTGTTTAAGGTTTGTAAATATTTTTGATGTTTGTTTGTGTTTTTATTAAATATATTCTGTATTTCAATAAAAGAATATTTGCATATTGAATTACAAATGCATATTTTTATTGCATATTATATTAGCATTGTAAATTTATGCTAGCATCATCTCCCCTATAAATAAATTATATCAAAAGATTTATTAAATTTGACTTTTGTTCTTTTGGGAAAATTTTAAAAATTTAAAACAATACGTTATATATATGTGGCCATACAAATTTTTATATTATATAAATTATATTATTATAAAAACTCGAATATTTTATATATTTATTAAAAAATTATATATTTTATTTTTAATCATTGATGATTCGACTTTTTATTTGGTTATCATCGTTTTTAGAATGACTTTCAGTTTTGTTGTAAATATGCGTAGTTAACATATCTATCTTTTTTTAAAGTCACTAATATAGGATTTACCTCATAAATTCTATATAATGTCAAAATAACGAATGTGTAATATTTCCTCAAGTAATTGAAAATAAAAACTACTTGATGGTAAATAATTATCTTTCTTTTATCACGACTGCATCTTCAATCCATTATCTAACAACAAACAAATTATTCATAATATATATTTATGTTATATAAAAATATTATTTATTTCAAATTATAATTTGATAGATTCAAATACTCTGCTAAATCGACCGCCAGAGGTCACTCTTCCCCTATAAAAACTCATTGTTTTCGAGCGAATATACTGTTTTTCAGTCCTGGATCTTTCCAGTTGGTCTCGAGGACTATGCCATCTCCTCAGCGGCGAAGTACACAATATACGTATTCTTCGTAGATCGCGAAATACGTGGTGTCGCTGGAGACCCGCTGGTGATTCTCTACCAAACTCTGCAGCGGTGGTAAAGTCACCATATTCATTGTACATAGTATATACTAGCCGAATGACCCGGGCAACGCCCGGGTTTTACCCGATTAAATGCTTTTATTCAAATACTATTCGTTACAATTATAAATTGGCGCCCTGGATGCCATTCTTGTGAAACGTCCCGCTCCAAACTTTGTGTCTGAGAAGCGATATTTTTATAAAGAGATGATCTGGCATTGTGTCTTCTGCTCGAATGAATGTTTTTCTGTTAGAATTTTGTTCCTGCATACTAAAAATGAACTGGCTTCACCCGTGGTCTCTGCTTTTTGGATTTTTTCCGGATATAAATTTGTATCTGATAATCAAATATGATACAGCAATATTGTCATATTCATTTTCTGACTATTTTTGCCCAGAACCTGTCAATGGCAGGCGAGCATTGTACCACTGAACCACCGATGCTTATAAGAAATGGCCATATTTGGGTATTTATTCAATTCACAAAAGCAAACGGTGACAGAATTGATTGATTGTTGATTATGACTCTGATACTTGTATAGTATATATAATCCATATTATCTTTTTTTTTTAAATAGTGCAGACTGTGCACTTTGAATGTATTGACAAGATGTCAATAAAATTATTTTAATTGTCTAGACCTTCATCTCCCCTGTATCCCCCCATACATCCCTCCAATAATAACGTTGACCATTCCTAGTGTCAGACAACATGTCCAAACATATATTAACGTAAAGATAGAGGCTGTCTGGCCAGCATTCATATTTATATGACAAATAGACACTTCGGCCAGTTGAAGGTTTTTATTTTCTCAACGTTTCGACAAAAATATTTTGTCTTCGTCAGGAGAAGTAAATAAAAATAAAGCATTTGGCAAGGCAAATTGTTCTGAGGTTTGCAAGGGCGTTCTCACGTGATTTTTCGAATTTAGTACAACATCTAAAGCGCGAGTCAAAAACAAATATTAATTATAATTATAATATAAATATAATTATATACTGTTCTTCAACGGGCTAATACTCTATCTACAATTTCTTAATGATCTTTATACAAAATAATTGAAAAACTTTTGTTATTGGCATGTGTGCATCAGATTGCTTACAGCTAAAGTAATAGATATTATAAGTATATAGGGCACTAAGATTCTATATAAACTAAAAGGAAAAATAAATTTTTCTAAAACCTTTAAAATTTTCCTTTATTTTTATTCTATTCTACATCTCTTTTTTGAAAATTCGAACAGAAATATATAAAAAAGGTAAAATAGATTCCACTTTTTCACTCGACATTTAAAAATAAAGAATATATACTCCAAATTCGTCTGGTTTTTATTTCTGGAATTCCCCCTAGAGGTTTTTTTAGGCTTCACTCTGTGGTTAGGCTATTTTTTGTGTCAGAATGTTTAACTTGCCTTGATATCGTTTGGTAGGTAATTCTTTTTTTAGATTCAACTATAAAAAGTTAGGGATTTTTTTTTTGGTGACGATAATAGTTTAAGTCTATTAATCTATTAATTTTCTATTAATTTAATAAATGTTTGTGAAATAATTGCCCGAATTTTATTTTTATATTTTTGATATTATTTTAATTATGAATTTTTATATTAAAATTATCAAAATTCGAAACTATTTTAAAGGCGTAAGATTCTTTTTGAAATTGAACAATTTATATTGCCCTTACTGCAATGGAAAAATTATTGGGAGGGCCTGGCTCATCAGTGATGAACCCTCCCAGCGGTTTCGCCAGTTTAATCTACCATACCGTTGTTATATTGCATTTCTTACGCCTTTAAAATAGTTTCGAAATTTGATAACAGATGGAGCGCTAATGCATCATATTATATTAAAATTAAACATAGTTTTAACTAGTTTTCCTATTGAAGTTTTGTATACTTTGAAATATATATTCATGGATGGCTTTTCTTGATTTATCAAGAAATTGGGTTGGCCAAATATCAGGGAACAGGCTAAATGAATGTTTAGTTGATTTCTGTTCCACCAGATGGCGCTCTGCCTTCTGTAAAGCACATTTGCTCCTGGTCAGGATATGCCATTTTTAATATTTTTTTTATATTCAAATTATGTGTAAAATAATAAACAAAACTACTTCTGAGGATGATTTTAAATTCGTCTCAAGCTTTCAGGTTTATAAATTCTTCTTCAAGAGTAAACGATTTCATCATCATATCAAATACTCCTATAGAAAGGTTTATGAAACACGAAAGCCTGAGAAAAATATATCAAATGGCAAGTAATTCATTCTCAGAATCAGTTTTTAAACTACTTTATATTGCAGAAGTATTTATTTTTCCCCGAATATGCAAATTATAGAGAATTTATTAAGGTAACATTTTAAAAATGGTCTTTAACTACACACATCGCCTTTCCCGTCAAAATAGATGTTAAAATTAAGCGCAATCTATTGACTGTCGTTACAACTTGCGGATTCGAGACGATGACAAAGCCACAACACCAGTTTCGGCAAACTGAGAAGCGTCCACCTGGAGATCATGGTTTCTGGCTATTGGCCCTCATTGAGACGGTTTGGACTTTCTTTTTCTTCTTTGGTCTATTCCTCACCGGTTCTTGCTTCTGGATTCTGTCTCCTGTGTGTGTCCACTAGCACCTTGTCTGCGTAATTTTCACCAAATCCATATACAATTAAACCTGTCTATAACGCTCTCTCTTGGGACTCACCAAAATAGGGTGCTATAGAGAGGGGGTGCCATAGACAGGTCACTTCTTCTTCTTTCTTATCTCCGCACTGGGTGAAGTAGAAAGCGTCTGCCTTTGTCATTAAGACTGGGAGCACTACTCAGTGGCAGGCCGACTTAGCTTCAAAATAAATGGCCGCCTCTGACATGAGGAATAGACGCCATGTGCAGCCGCTCCTAACATGGAGTACAGACGCTGCTCATCCTGTATCCCTGGATTAGGAGCCCTTACAGGGTACTATCAGCCGGGCCAGCTGAGACCAGGTTTTTTAGTGAGCTTGTTACTGCTTCCCCTCCTCCTTTTTCATCCGGGCTTGGGACCGGCAAAGTCGGAGTTTAGAAATGTCACTTTTAATGTAAATTGCATCGTACTACGTATTTAAAATTAGGCGCTATAGAGAGGGAGGCGCTATTTAGAGAGGGGGCACTATAGACAGGTTTAACTGTATTAAAATTTACGTTTATATACTATTGGAAAATTTAACGAGTGACTCGTTGAAGCAGAATGCTGATTGAGATAATAAGGTTTCGTTAATAAAACATAATTAGAGAAAAGGAGAGAAGCATATAGAACAGTCAACAGGGAGGAGATTATGAAAATTAGAAACTATTTTAGACACGTAAGATTCTTTTTGAAATTTAACAACTATTTTTAATATTATTATCACAACTACAATATCAGAAACATACTCAGGTATCCTTAAATAACCTAAGCAAATTCTATATCAAACAAATTTATCATAATAAATATGTATTTAGTTGCAGCGACAGTCAATAGATGGCGTCAGGTTTCGACGTTTATTGTGATGGGAGAGGCGCCCTATGCTTCTATGGATAAATTTCCTCCCGGCAAATTTTCCATCTATAGATATATATATTAAAAATAAGAAGGCATCTCCTGACCACGAGCACATGTGCTTTTTAGATGGCAGAGCGCCATCTAAATCTAAATATATATATATTTAATTAAAAAGGCATATATTGGATCAAAATATCATTTATTTTACCAATATTTCAGTTGGTTGAAGGCCAACCATTATCAATTTATCATCTATTTTCAACTTTTTAATTAAAGATTTATTTATGGATTGCTCTATTTTCAACTTTTTAATTAAATATTTATTTATGGATTGCTCTATTTTCAACTTTTTAATTAAAGATTTATTTATGGATTGCTCTATTTTCAACTTTTTAATTAAATATTTATTTATGGATTGCTCTATTTTCAACTTTTTAATTAAAGATTTATTTATGGATTGCTTTATTTTCAAAAGATATAAATAATAAGAATAATTACGATTTTACCAATCCGAAAGTATTCAAAAAGAAAATTATAGGAAAAGGAAGAGATTCCATTATATAGCACAAGGTGGAGATATGGTCATGTCTGTATGAAGGACAGCGGCTGTTTCAATAAATTCCACACTTCTAACAAACACAAACCCCAACAAACCGTTCGCCCTGTCATCCGAGAGGTGTTCTCCATCATCGGCCGGCCGCCGGACCTGCAGTCCTGTTCCAATTGGTCTCGAGGACCACGACATCTCCTCAGCGGCAAAGTACGCGATCAACGTATTCTTCGTAGATCGCGAAATACGTGGTGTCGCTGGAGACCCACTGGCGATTCTCCACCAAACTCTGCAGCGCTGGCAGAGGCGCCATATTCATTGTACATAGTGTATATAATCCATATTATCTTTTTTTAAAACAGTGCAGACTGTGGACTTTGCATGTATTGATAAGATGTCATTAAAATTATTTTAAATGTCAAAAATAATTATCTAACAAACACAAATGCGACAATATTTGAGACTATGAACCTTAATTATGGATCTTAAATACGATTTGAGCTTAAATTTCGATTGCAATAGAGACTTAGAGCTGGAAAATATCGGCCTTAAATGTAATGATTCTATTTAGGACAAGGTACCGATAAATATATTCATATCAAATATGATTAGATATTAAATCCTGTACTCATCAAATAGAAAAAGGTATAAATATACTTTAATTTTATTAAAAATGTATTTTTAAATATTCAATGAAATATACTTAGAATGTATAGAAATGATAATGATGTTTTAAAAAACAATTAGTTTTGAAGTACCTTACTTTGTAAATTACTGTATAGTTTACTCATAACATTCTCTAAACCTTCTGATTTGCATATTTAGAGTCCATATGCATATATGTCACAAGTACAATGTATTTGAAATTTTTAGCAGGGGAATCAAAATACTATCCTATTTGTGAAAAAACAGTACAAACGTGATATTGTACAGGGATAAGGTGCATAAATTATGGAAAAGGCATCTTCTATATAAGGATAAGGAGATGCTTTTTCCTAAACTATCCTATTTATTAACAGTATACAAATTATCAATAATTCCAATTATTTTACCCTAATTAATTAATAGTTTCAACTATCTTGAATCCTAATTATCAACATATTTATCCTATTATCAACCTAATTATGATCCTATATATTAGCAGACGTCGTGTGGTCAAATTAAACTTGAATTTCGGGTAAGTCAAAAGTTTCAAAGTTATTTTTTTGCTCTCTATCTCGTCTGCAAAATACTTTATAGAAAAATAAACTTTTTGTAAATACCAAACTATACTATACTTAACGTTTAATACTTTCTGATTGGTAAAGTTCATTTAAAAAATATTATTTACATGAATATTTAAAAAATCATAGGAATAATATAAGGTATATTAACCATTTTTTCTTTGTTTTCTTCCCAACTTAGGAGGGTTATAGAGAGTTGCTGAAACTTTGAGAAAAAAAAGAAGAATGTACATTTCAAACAAATTTGCAACCAGCAAATGATAATATTTTATTTATACAGTAGAACAAACTCCCTGTAAAGGGCACCTAATTGCAGATCCAAAGTGTCCTTTAGGGAGAGGTGTCCTCTTACCGGAGAGTTACTAAATAGTAAAAATGGTAATTTTGCAAATGAAAACTGTCCTTTGTAGAGAGGTGTCTTCTAACGTGGTGTCCGCTAAAGGGAGGTTATACTGTATATAAAATAAGAATAATTACGATTTTCTCAATATAAAAATATTCAAAAATAAAATTTAGGAAAAGGGAATATTTATTTTTACCAAATTAAAAGCAAAAATATATAATATTCTTTTCTATTTAATATTGATTATATATCCATAAAAGTTTCAAATAAATATGTGTTCGAAATATTTATAGAATATTAAATTTTGGTCTTAAAAATGTCAAACATTGACTCTCTATTTAATACATGTTATCAAAAGAAACATGCCTTTGAATTTGAAGCCTTTATACGATTTTCTTTTCAAAAAAATAAATTACAAATCATTTTCTTTGTAACATATTGGTTACTTAAAAGAATGAAAATATCATATTACATGCTATGTGTAATCTTATCAGGAAAAATATATTTATAACAAATATTATTTAAAGATTTTTATTTTTAGAAAATATTTTATTTATATTAAAAATATTTTGACCAAAATATTTTTATTGGTTGATTGAATTTCCTTCATATGATCGTCTGCATGCAAATAGAGGTAAACTATTTTCAAATTTTATTTTTAAAAATATATTAAAAGTTGTTCAAAATGGCGATGGAAAAATAAGAAATGGATTTACTTGATATGAAAATAATATGTGGATTACAAGATAATTTGAATATTTAAATATATTTTAAAATTTAAATAATACGCAAAAGTTTAAATATTTTAATAGAATATCATATTTTAACAGCACATACATTTAATAATAAATTTATATTGTTATATTTTATAAAATAAAATATTATTAGTATATTCGTTATATTTTATTGACAATATTTTTTATTGTAATCACAGAATTTTACACTTCAGTGAATATTTTCATTTTTAATTAATATTTCCGATTTAAAAATATACATTTTATAATTTATTTTAATAATTAAATAATAAATATTTTTAGTTGTCTACCTATATATATATTATTTTTTAATTGAAATATGGCTATTTCAGACATTTTTATATCTTTTTTACTCAATCATTGGAAAAAATATTTGTGATTTTATAAAGTTATTCAATATTTAATATGGCGTTGAAATTTTCCTATATTAACGCTTCAAGTTGCTTTTCAGCTTAAATTTAAGCTGAGTCGGTGGCCGAATGGTAAGCCATCAATTACTGACAGCCGAATTACGGGATCGAATCCCGCGTTGGAAACTTTTTTTTTCTCAATAAACAACTGTTCCAATAGCTATGGATTCTTGCAATAAGCCAACCCCACTATTGAATGCAAGTAACCAAACAAAGTTTTGACACATTTGGAATTTCTAATGTAGAATTTCTTTCTACATGTATTAGCATATGGTGCGCCTACAGTAAAATCAGTCGCCAAGTACTACTCACCATTATAATTGATTTATTTGTTAAAAGAAATATTTGCTCCTTAATGTCTTCATTCGTTATACTTCTAAGGATAGTTGAAATCTATAAAAAATAATGGTCGCCTCTTCTGTTAAAAATACGCTAAATCGAAGCATCTAGTTTTAAAGTTTGTAATTTTCAAAGTCGAATTGCTTTCTATTTGTGTTGAAATATGGTGCACCTACAATAAAATCAGTCGCCAAGTACTACTCACCATGATAACATGAAACTCCGCCTTTGCCGGTCCCAAGCCCGGATGAAAAAGGAGGAGGGGGAGCAGTAACAAGCTCACTAAAAAACCTGGGTTCAGCTGGCCCGGCTGATAATACCCTGTAAGGGTTCCTAATCCAGGGATACAGGATGAGCAGCGTTGGTACGGCTTGCACATGGCGTCTGTTCCTCATGTCAGAGGCGGCCATTTCTTTTGGAGCTAAGTCGGCCTGCCACTGAGTAGTGCTCCCAGTCTTAATGACAAAGGCAGACGCATTTTACTTTACCCAATCATGATGGTTGTCAACCTTACAAGATTGATACCTTAGTGTGATTGAGTGGAGATAAGAAAGAAGAAGATGATAACATGATCTTACCATGTGTGATAGGAATAGTTGAATAGAAATCTATAAAAATAAAGATAGACTATTCCGTCAAAATATTACTAAAACTAAGCGCTTAGTTCTAACGTCTATTTTCATGGTAGATAGGTTACCTTTATTTTTATATATAAATTTCCTCATAGCAAAATTTCCATGAAAAAGTTTGTTGTTTCAAAAATTAAACTATTTTCTAGCAAAAGAAAATCAACCGCGCAGTTTTGTATCAGTAAACATTCTTTGGAATCTCCCGAAATTTTATACAATAGACACTAATTAAAACACTGAATTTCTTTAGAAAATAATTTATAAATCGAAAAAAAGATTGAATAATTGTTAATCTTATCTTATTTAATTACTTTAAGAAGCCATAAATGCCACTTTGAAAAAAATATATAAACAACTTATTTAAATCTATTTGCATTTCTTACATTTTTATATACGATTGTGTTTTAAGGATTACATACTAAGAATGTATTTTAAACAGATATCAATTAAAAGTCTTCTTCATTTCCTTTTAGTCTTCTAAAGATTACGTATAATGCCATTAAAGCTAAGTTTTCTTTCAGTTTGAAAATTATTTTAAGCAAAAGAACTCTTAGAATTACATCTATAAATTTGACTTTGTAATTCGATAGAGCTTTGTAAATTTTTTATTTGCTCTGAAGTCAATTAATTTCATTTGTTTGGGTGTTTTGAAAGTATTTTTTTGCTTTGTTCTCGCCAAATTAAATTTAAATGTACTCTGTGAATATTTTTTGCGGTCGTCTGTGAATCATTTATCATTCTTTTAAATTTCTTTTGACTATTTATATTATTAAATTCAAATAAATGGAGACAAAAATGCTTTTGTTTAATATAATATATATGGATGAAATTTTAATTGCATTTACAAATGTATTAGATGAAGAAAGAAGATTGAATCAATAAACAATAGGTCATTTCTAAAGAAAATATAACAAAGTATTTATTATTTTATTAGCAGAGTATTATTTTTTATGTTTATATTTTGCTATACTCTGTACACTTCCCTCTTTTGCTTATCTTTTGTTTATCACTCATAGTTTGTTCTTGCCTGAAATAAATTGTTGTCTCATCCCGAAGTTGGTCTTCCCTAATTTTCCACGTGGCAATATTTTTACTTTGGAGAAAAATATTATTGGAAACTTCCATTTGCATGCTGGTTCTTTGAACATCGAGTCGCTGTAGCAATGAAATAAAGCATAAAAATTGATGAAATAAATCATTTAGACTGAAAAATGTTATCAATCTAAATATGTTGTTGTTGTTGTTGTTTATTCCTCAAGTCGTTTAAACGATCTCCATTAGGTTCCATTGTCTCATCTTTTCTATTATAGTCCTGGGGTTTTCCCAGAGGTCTTTTTGGAGAATTTGATACAATTCAATAGATGTTCAGGACTGGCTGGTTTGGGAATCGTATTTGGGGGCATTTCGGGAATGTTTTAATTTTTCCATTCAATTTGAGCATTCTAAGATATCCTGTTCGTAATCTTGAAATCGCCGTTTGTTCTTCCCTAGTCTGGAGGTGATAAAAATCAATAAAGGCAATGAAAGGGGATAAAGCATGATTATCACCTCAATAAAGTTCTACCTGGATAGCTAACCAATGACAGCAGCTCCCATCATGGAGACTTATGGAATAAGATTTCAGTGTCTATGTCCTTGTATAGTTATATAAGGAGGATAGTTGAAGGCGGTTTCAGCATCATCTCACTTTTTAAACATTTATCCTGTTAAAGGTGATCGGGATGTTTGAAGAAGAAATGGTTGGTAGGCCAAATATCGGACGAGTATGTGAGATTTATTCAATTTCAATGCTTTTATTTATATTAGCATCTTTTTTATGCACGACTCCATATAGGTTATATGCCAGTTATGTTGAAGTGCTGGTTTTATCCAGTATTTCCCCGAGGTCATCTACAGAAAGGTGTTACTTGGACTTTGACCTGGTATTAAATGGCCGCCTCTAACATGAGGAACAGACGCCTTTTTCAGGATAAGAAAAAAAAAGTGAATAAAGAATCCGTTTTGCAGAATCGCGAAATATTTTAAGATAAATTTCTACTGTAAGTTTCTATATTATGTTTTTTTTTTTGAAGATAAGAAAGATGTAAACATGTTTGGGTAAAAAAAAAAAGGGGGGGGGGGGGGGGGAGGGGAGGATAGAAGAAGACAAAGAAGAATCTTAAGCCTGAAATAAATCAAAACAAAATATTTCAGCATTTTAAATTTGTTTCTAATCAATAAAAACGCTAAATAATTTAAAATAAATTGTAAGAAAAATAAAATGAATAAAACTTTTATTTATTTGTAAAAAGGGGGGAATCCCCCTTACCAATATAATTCAACCAAAGAATGTATTACATAGTTCAAATATTTTCTTTCATTTGGATGGAAACAAAATGAAAAAACAACAGACGTTTTTAAATCCGCCTTAGCTAATCCACTCGGAAACTTGGATATTTTTGATGGAAAATTGGCAAACTACTTGCCAAACTTTATCGAATATCGTAGCAGAAGTTTCCTGTAATGAGGTATAAGTCGGCAGCCGACTTCCGCTTAATTAAGCGGGAATTTTCTAGTCCATAGTCAAATTTTAGTATAAAATATATATCAAATCATAGATTATTTTTTAAATAAAATATTACTTTATGACAATTTATGTTGAAAAATTGTTTTCTTAACAATAATATTTTAAAAATTTGTAGACCATCTTTAACCAATAAAATAATTTAAAGGTAATTAATAAGTATCAATCTCTAATATCAAGCTCAATCTCTATTTATATTTGGGAAAGATATACGAATTTATAATTTTATTATAAATAGACAGCTTCATGCAGCTTGAGGAACTACACTACTATGCGACTTGATTTACATCAATGTAAATAATTAATAAGTTACTTTAGAATATAACTCATTGTAAATAGCTCAATTTGATCAACTTTCTCTCTCCACGATACTAATTATTACAGATAACTTCATCAACTTCCATCATTGCTTAACATATTGTAAATATCTACCTTGTGGTTTATTCTATCTGCTTATGTTGTTGTTTATTTGTTTAATGGATATGTTTATTCAATGCTCTTTTTCTTAATTGTCTTTTTGATAATTCTGTTACCTACTCTACTACAATTATTGTAAATAGTTTCACGCGCAATTACCGTTTGCAACTGGTCAATAAATAACACTCTTTGACATTTATATAATTACTATATATATATTATCAATCCTTTAAAAAATCTATACATGAATGTATTTTTAAAAATTCTAATTATAAAAAGTCCAGCGTCTTCTTTTATTGGCTCCTTCTTAAATTAGAATGTGTTGTTGTTGTTGTCGTGTCCAATGAAGAGCCTCAGATGTCCCCATACATCTCTATCACAGCAATGTTCTCTATCTTGGGTGTGTAAAGCTGCTGTTCTGGGTCCATGTGGCCACTTTATGTTGTTGTCGTGTCCAATGAAGAGCCTCAGATGTCTCCATACATCTCTATCACAGCAGTTGTTCTCTATCTTGGGTGTGTAAAGTTGTTGTTCTGGGTCCATGTGGCCACTTTATGTTGTTGTTGTCGTGTCCAATGAAGAGCCTCAGATGTCCCCATACATCTCTATCACAGCAGTTATTCTCTATCTTGGGTGTGTAAAGTTGTTGTTCTGGGTTCATGTGGTCACATTATGTTGTTGTCGTGTCCAATGAAGAGACTCAGATGTCTTCATACATCTCTATCACAGCAGCAGATATTCATGGAGACATCTGAGGCTCTTCATTGGAGACACGACAAAAACACATTCCAATTCAAGAAGTGACAAAAGTTAATAGTAATATAATTATTCATCTTAAATTTATATATATCGTATTTCATATATTTTACAATTTATTTATACAATGTAAATTATTAAAACAGCTCCACAAACGTATTTAAATAATAATATTATAACATGAAACACTAGAAATTAGTAAAATATTAAATTACACATTTTTTTAAAATAAAAAGTAGGAAATTTCTAATTACATGTAAATTAAATTTGTTAAGAAAAAAGAAATGAGATGTGTTATTAAAATTGTAATTAAACCTAGAAAATTAGGAAACACATTTTAAAAACGTATATTTAGTTAAAATCGCAATTAATTCTAGTTTTTTTTTTAATTATTAAAAATAGAATGATATCACATACTTTGTAAATTTATGAAAATGCCTAGAATATAGTATGAAATTCAATTACAATGGCATATATTGGATCAAAATATAATTTATTTACCAATATTTCAGTTGGCTGAACGCCAACCTTTTTCAAGGTGTTATAACATATTTCTTCTTCTTTCTTATCTCCACACTGGGTGAAGTAGAATGCGTCTGCCTTTGTCATTAAGACTGGGAGCACTACTCAGTGGCAGGCCGACTTAGCTCCAAAATAAATGGCCGCCTCTGACATGAGGAATAGACACCATGTACAGCTGCTCCTAACAAGGAGTACAAACGCTGCTCATCCCTGGAGCCCTTACAGGGTACTATCAGCCGGGCCAGCTGAACCCAGGTTTTTTAGTGAGCTTGTTACTGCTCCTCCTCCTCCTTTTTCATCCGGGCTTGGGACCGGCAAGGGCGGAGTTATAACATATTTAATGTGTGTCACCATCGGGTGTGGCGCTAAGTTTGTTATTGACAAAATATATATATATATATATATATATTATAATACCTTGAAAAAGGTTGGCATTCAGCCAACTGAAATATTGGTAAAATAAATGATATTTTGATCCAATATATATGCCTTTATAAAGTAATACTTAAAGCCTCCCCGCATAAGTTTCTTTTTGTGAAAATCAATATTAATTTCAAAGAGAAATATGTACTATTTCTAACTTTTTGGATGACGTATGAAAAGGTTGAATATATGAAGAGTAATGGTCTATATATGATTGGATGACGTATGAAAGGGTGAAAATGTGAAGAGTAATTGCGAACGGAAAAATAAAACCTTTAATTAAATATCTATTTATGGATTGTTTTATTTTCAAAATATAGAGCTCTAGTCATATATTACATAGTTTGATGCATTAGCGCGCCATCTGTTATGACAATTTGAAACTATTATAGACGCGTATGATTCTTTTTGAAAAATAAATTTTACATATTGGTTAAAAGAAACTTATCCCCGGACGGGCCTGATGTTTTCATAAACTTATTTATACAAAAAAAAATATTTTATGATGCACTAGCGCGCCATCTGTTATGAAAATTTGAAACTATTATAGATTCTAAGATTCTTTTTGAAATTAAACAATTTCTACTGCCCTTACTGCAATTGAAAATTAAATGGGAGGGCCTGGCTCATCAGTGGTGAACCCTCCCAGCGGTTTCGCCAGTTTAATTACAATTTTAATAACACATTTTATCTGGCGAAACCGCTGGTAGGGTTCACCACTGATAAGCCAGGCCCTCCCATTAATTTTTCCATTGCAGTAAGGGGAGTAGAAATTGTTTACTTTCAAAAAGAATCTTACGGGTCTATAATAGTTTCGAATTTTCATAAATATATTTATATAACGTGGAAGAATTTAAGAGAATCTTAAACAATCTAACAAGTTAATGAAAAAGTTTTAAGAAGGCACTTTGAAGCTAAACTTGAGGCAGAAACAGACAAAAAACGAAGGAAGTGTGACAATTTGTGCTAAGGGGGAAATTGTGCCAATTTGTCCGATGGTCAATATACGCCAGATAATTGCCAGACGATCTTATATTTACTTCTTCACCTTTTTATCAAATAAGACGTTGTTTATTTAAAAATACCTCATTTAGAGTATCTTTAAAACTTTATTAGAGCTGAGAATTTTAGATATAGTATCTATTAAAACGATTTTTATTACCTTTTTTTCTGGTTCTTGTTTGTAAATAAAAAATCGAATACCTTCACTGAAATCAATAATTTATTGGGAAGGCTTGACTTATCAGTGGTTTCCTAATTGTAATAAGGCCAGTAGTAAATTGTTTCCTTTTTTTATCTTGAATCATGAATAGAAACCCCTATCTTATGGATACGCAACCGTTAGATCCGCTGTAACAAGCGCCCTCTTATTAAAAATAGTATATCACTTTATTCAAATTCACTCAAGTAAAAATATCGCATTACCTTCAAAATAAAGATATTTATAAGAATATTTGGGAAGTGCAATTTTTTGCGGCATTCCCGGATGAAATATAACTGATGCAGTTCTCTTTTTTATTTTTGATTACTTTCTTGTATAATATGTTTATAACTGTTTCTGTTTAAAAAAATGTAAATCGACGCAATTATCCCTTGCCGAAAAATCGCCTTTTTGTGTGTTGAAATAATAAAAATAATAATATAGAAAATATATATAAAAAAACAATATAATTTATCATTAATACTATCTCATTTTATTCATCCATTATTCATATCTTTTAGTATGCTTATTCCATAATATATATTCAAATACAATTTTTGTAAAATATACGAAACATGAAAAATTTCCTTTTATTTCAGAAAATGGGGTTTTAAAAATATACATTCTGAATCCACGTCTCCAAAATGAAATATGTTAAAATGGAAGCCAACACACATAAAGTTTGAATAATTTAAAAATAAATGACCGCATTCTTTTTTTTTTTTTTTAGAAGCGAAAAATATTTTGTCTAAAACTTTTTGAATAAATATGTAAATAGAAGAATTGATGAAAATGTTGAATATAAATTGTAGTTACCACAATGTCAATGGCTTTTATTAAATTTGTAAATGACTAATCGATGATTGTATTTTTTCTCACTCTATGATTTATTTTTCCGTATTTTATAACTGGCAACCCTGTCATCTTGTAATATTTTCTTCTGCTCACTTTTTTCTACCATTATTATTTAACTTTTAATTAGATAATATAAAAACAATATAGGAATAATTATTTAATGTTATGTAATGTTAATAAAATGTAATTTAATTTTTAAATAATCGATGATTGTATTTTTCTCTCACTCTATGATTTATTTTTCCCGTATTTTATAACTGGCAACCCTGTCATCTTGTAATATATTCTTCTGCTCACTTTTTCCTACCATTTTTATTTAATTTTTAATTAGATAATTTAAAAACAATATAGGAATAATTATTTAATAGTTGTTATGATAAAATATAATTTAATTTTATAAAAGGTATTGTTTTTTTCTTAATACATATATTTAATGCTTGTTTTAAACATGTTCTGGTCTTCTTTGACGTCACACTTCTCTATTTTGAGATTTTCTCTTTATTTCTTTCCATCTATCTAATTATTCTTTCTACCAATCATTTTATCTTCCAGAACTTTCTTCAACGATTCATTACCTCGTATTATTTATAAATTCAATTGTTATCTATAATACATATGAAAACAGTTGTAAGAATGTTAAAAGAATAATGACAATGCTTAATTTCTCTATTTATATAGTCTTTTTCATATCATGTTGTTGCGCCAAGTTGCAGCTTTGCAGGGTCGTCGACCTTGGTTTCTTCCTTCTTGGTATTATACACCGAGCGGGTTTCCATATTCAAAGCAAATAAATAAAAGTAAATAAAAATAAATTACCTTTTAAAGTTATTGTGTTTATTTATTCGTTGTCTTCCTCGTAGGTCGCAATCCGCAGTTTTGGTCTAGGTCCTCTCTCGCTCCAATAACCAATCAAGATATATGTACAATAACAATATTACAAAAGGAATGAAACTATAAAAAGGAATGATGATAATATAAATAATATGTTTTAAATAAATATTAAATATCATAGAATATTTTGAATAAATGTAAGGCGTATTAAAATTGATGCAACAAACTGAAAGCAGGTTTATCTGGATAATAATGGAAAGAATAAGTTGTCAGGATCAGAAATAAAAAAAACTTCAGAAAATTGGAAGAAGAAAAGGCTGTTGAAGGTCATCATTCGATTATAGAAGAATTTGATAGGAATAAGAGGTAAAATTTGTAACAGTGTATTCGCCAGTCGCCATTTTATTAATTATATTCATTTTATAAAAGGATAATATAATAAGAACATTAATTGGATACATTTTCCCTATGTTTATAAATGTAATAATTTCTTAACCATTTACATATTTAGGAGGATATGTGTTAGAGTTTTTTATTATTATTTTAAATATAACTCTGTGTATATATGTTTGTATTATATTTGACCAGGAGTGCCTGGTCACGTGTGTGAATTTATTGTATATATATGGTGGTTGGAAATAAAATAAGAGTTGAGCTTTTGTGAGACCAGTGCTTTTACATAGTTAGAATTTGGAAAGTCCGCTACATTTTAGGAGAAGACCTTTGCGCTGACTATACCTCTAGGCTGAAGAGTGAACAAAAGAAAACCAGCTAAAAGAAGTTATCGAAAATATTTGGTCCATCGAGCCGGATCCATGCAATTGTACTCCCTGGGTATTCCGCTTACAGGACAGATGCCATGTCCAATATGCAAATTATAAAATATAACTTTTCTTCTGGCAAATAATTTCTAAATCATTTAAACATATAAGAAATAAATAATAATAATAACGTAACAAGGATAAACATGTGTCTCTCAAATATAGTGTGTAATAATAATAATAAAGGATATAAATACCAGGGTAAATATTCAGGTCGAGAACCCCTGGCGAAACTGGGTCATTGGTCTAATGATAATAAATGTAGAATACTGCACGGATACAAAACCAAGTGTTTATTATTCATTAGAAGCGATAAGAATTTGCCTTCATTATTTATTAATGAAAAAATATTTCACATCTCTCGATGATTAAAGATTTAGCTAACTTCTACCGGTATAAAAACGGACAAAAGGATGATCCATTTTGTTAGCTTTTAGTAAACTCGCTGCGATTGTTCATTGAAACGCTAATTTGAATCATTTCATCAGAATGCATTATCGCGCCATCTATATTCTATATTTGGAACTATTTGTAGCGCGATATTTCCATCCAAATATTGTTCCATTGAAGTAAGGATAGCAGAAAGCGTTTTAATTATAGAGAAAAGTAAAAAATCGTGCTTTAAATAGTTTTATATTTCGAATATAGATGGCGCAAATTTGATATATTAGCTGAATGCCGTGATCCATTTGGATGAGGAAAGTGAAGACTAAAAACACTTCTCTCTGAAACTTCGGATGAAATAATTTTTATTAACAAAATTTTACATTTTATATTTGCAATATAAAGTTACGGGAGGTAAGATATTCATGCATCAAAAGAGACACCTCTCCCTTTAATTGTTTATCAGAACGATGGTACTGTACATCACCCTTGTAAAAAACTTCACCAGTGATGATAAAGAATTAGCTACAACACCAGTTTTAACAAATTCAGACAAAAAGATAACAACCTATATACCATGGGCTATGGCCCTCATCAGTACAGGGACGGCTTCGATTCCATAACATCCTACGAGAAGGGTTATAAAATCGGTCGAATTTACCAAACAGGTGTTTAAGCTGTTAAAATGACAAGATAGATTTTATTAAATTTTATATTTAGATATTCCAGATTGTAATGAATGTAAACAGGATGATAATATGTAAATATATACAGTCAATGGTCAATATTTAATATATTATAATCATAGAATTTTAAATTATATATCTTGAGAGAAAATAAAAATACTTCGGCCAGTAAAATTTGAATATAAATCATCACAAATACATCACAAATATATTATTTCATTAATATAATACTAGAATATTTCTAAGAAAAAGGCATCTCCTTATCGTGCAACTGAAAGTTGCTGATGGCTTGCGCCATCTATCGGAATAAATATCAACTATTCTCGTTGCATCTTTCCCATCAGCAACTTTCAGTTGCACGATAAGGAGATGCCTTTTTCTTAATTTATGCACCTTATCCCAGTATAATATTATATTTGTACTATTTTTTAGAATATTTCTCTAAAATTATATTTTAGACTAATATATAACAAATAAGAATTATCAATGCATGTCTTCATTAAAATATTTTTAAAATGATTGGATTCTTTCGAGAGAATAAATGGTTTTCTTTATTTGATTTTTTGATCGCTGAGACTTCATAAAAGATTTACTGGCCGAAGTATCTTTATTTTCAAGAAATATGAATTTCGGCCAGGCAGCCTCTAGCTTTATGATTGAATCATATAGCAACAAATATCTTTTAAGAAACTGATAATTTATATTATGTTGATTGTACATATTGTCAGTCACTTCTTTATTTTGTACACAGGTCTTTTCTAGTTTTTTCTCTCTTTCTCATTGTTAACATCATATGACTATTCTATTTACGGTCTAAAATGATTGTATATATATGTATAGACAAATGTAAAGACATACATGTATGACAGCGTAAGTGTCCCTAGGGGGACATAGCGTTTTAAATTGAAATAAAATAAAAATCATAGAATTTTAGCAGGGGGCAGTTTTGGCAGGGGGTCATCAGCAGATGGTTCTAGGGTGTTTTTCTCGGCAGGCCGCTGCACTCTCGCTCTCCATGTCTCGGTGATAAGCATCCAAGTTTGTGTCATGGCCTCTACCTCTGTCCCGTATTTATGACCAAATATATAACAGATATATAACCACATTCTTCAGAACTTTATAGAAGGATTTTACACAGAATTTAGCATCATTTTCATTTATGAAATATCTTATATTCCATTTATAATTTTCTTATTTGAAAGGCATATCAAACACTGTAGGTCTTGGGTACAATAATTCTATGAGAGTTTAAAGAACACGCACTTAGAAAAGTATTGGATTTATAGATTTTCCATCCTTTCTAAATAACAGAAGTTATATTGATTAGTTAAAAGAATGATTAATTGCAAGCGTTAATCAATGGTTAATTAAAAGGTTGTCTTTTGATTTTGTAAAGGCTATTCATGTCATTGACATACGATGTTATTGATAAAACAATATTGATGAAAAATTCTATTTATCTTTGTTAGGTTTTAATTATACTCTATAGAATTTACAATCTCTCTATTTATAAATGAATGCCTTAAAATTCAAAATTGTTTGAAAATCATTCTTTATTGAAATAAAGGTAACATTGTCCGTCAAAATTAGAGGCCATCTATGTAACCTTTATTTTTAGAGATCAATATCCTCCCGGCAAAGTTTCCATCTATATTTGGCCATAGAATTGTCCTAGCCACTTTGCCAGCTAAACACCTCTTTGGAATATTGCGAAGATTTCATTTAATCCCTTGTGAATCTCATAAAATAAAGTCCGCCCTAGACTGACGAGGGCTATTAGCCTGAAACCATGGTCTCTAGGTGGACACTTCTCATATTTTCAAAGCTGGTGTTGTGGCTTTGTCAACGACCCGCTAGTGTGCGGAGACGGCCAATAAATGGTGTCTATTTTTGACGTCTATATTGACGAGAGGCGTGACTTTTATTTTTATAGATTAATACTCTCTCGGATAAATTTCATATATTTATTATGAAATTATTTAGATTCAAAATTGTTCGAATTTTCCATTTTTTTAGTTTTTAGCTACAGAAAAATAATAAATTTTAAGCTAGACTTAGAATCCGGCCTAGACCCCTCCCCCCCACCAAGGATTCAACTAAGAGTTTAAACCATACATAGAACCTATGACAAACCTAGAGCCCATCTGAGACCGAAAGCAGATACCATATGGAAGGCTCAACTTAGAATTAGAGCTCATCCCAGACCTAGAGCCCATCTCAGACCCAGAACCCATCCCAGACTCAGTGCCATTTCTAAACCCAGATCCTATCCCAGACGCAAAGCCCATCGCAGATCCAGATCCTATTTCATATCAAAAGCCCATCCCATACCCAGATCCTATCCCATATTAGATCCTATCCTATATAAAAAGCATATCTCATATCGAGAGCCCATCTCATATCCAGATCCCATCTCATATTCGATCCCATATCCCGATATCATCCCAGACCCCATCCCATATCCAGAGATTTTCCCCGATCCAGAGCCCATCTCATCTCCAGAGCCCATCCCAGATCCAGAGCCCATCCCATATACAGAGCCCATTCTATATTAAGAGCCCATTCTATATCCCGAGCCCATCCCTAATCCAGAGCCCATTTCCAGAGCCCGTCCCATATCCATATTTTTCCATATTCCGAGCCCATCCTAAATCCAGAGGCCATCCTATATTTAGAACCCATTCCATATCCAGGGCCCATCCCTGAATCCAGATCCTATCCCATATTCAGAGGCCATCCTATATTTAGCGCCCATCCCATATATAGAGCCCATCCCAAACATAGACACAATCCTAGATCTAAAGCCCAACCCAGACATGTAGCCAGATATTCCAGACCTATATCCCAACATACATAGAGCTCATTCCATATATAAAACTCAAACTCAGAGAATTAAGACTGAATTATTTTTATTATCGAGACCTTCTGACTTGGTCTTAAAACGAAAATCGAACGTATAACATTGTTTTATTTGTATGAAACATGACAATTTAATATTTTACACAAATAAATTTTAACGATATATGGCAATAAAATTTAATGATAATTTAATGCATCATTTTGAAAACATTTTAAACAAAGAAAACAAATTTATGCTCAAATGTTTTATTTAAATCTAATGAAGTTTATTACCTTTAAAATACTCTATGAATATTGGCACACAAAATTATTTAATTTTGACCAATTGTCTATTACACCTTTAGCAAGTAAATCCAACAGATTCCAGAGCAGACGAGACCTAAAAAGTAATCCAACATAGCAAGCTCATTAGCTAAGTCTTACTTAATTGGTCGTCTGAATCGAAAATCTATCTCCCCCTAAACCATCTTCTGCTTTAGAAACCTTGTTGCCATTAATTGCCTTCTTATTTCTGTGAACAAAAAGAGAAATCATCTGATACACTTAGCTATTTTTAGATTGGTTACACAACCGTTTGGCTAAATTTAGATATGATAGCGTATAAAAAGCGCTATAGTAGATTAATTTTTAGCAAATTTCTCTCTATTTGCATATGTAACGTATTATTTATTTGTTCCTTATATGTATTATATATAATAGCAATTTATAACGATAATAAATATTAACTTATTTTCATTATATCGTTTTATAAAAATTGTTTTAAAATGTAGAAATTTGCTTATATAGAAGTTCTATGATGATTTGAAAAATCTTATTGGCATTCGATAAATATTTCTTGGGTATGCGAGGCTTTCTTCATATTTCGGGGTATTGTGAAAATTCCAGAATATATATATGTGGACAGTGGACATGGCATCTGCCCGGTAAGCGGAACACTGTGGGTTCGATTCCCATCCCTGGACACTTTATTTTTCCGTTTATCATTACTCTTCACAATTCATCCTTTCATACTTCATCCCTAAGGTTAGAAATAATCGTTATTTCTCCTTAAAATAAATCTACATTTTTCGTCCAAAAGAAACATTTGCGGTATAATTGTCAAATTTCGTTCTACAATCATAAGCCGCCTTATATTGTATTATATGTATATATGTTGTTCTGAAAATAGAGCAATCCATATTTAAATCATTAGATAATAGAAAGGCATATTTTGGATTGAGTTTGTTTATACAAAATTGTAATGCCTTGATAAAGGTTGGCGTTTAGCCAACTGAAATATTGGCCTTTTCGGCCTTCCTCTTTATGATTTTCCTTTTATACATTCTTTCAGTATTGACATTAACTACACCGAAGGTCGGACAAGATGTCGGACCACGACATCTCCTCAGCGGCGAAATACACAATCTACGTATTCTTCGTAGATCACGAAATACGTGGTGTTGCTGGAGACCCGCTGGTGATTCTCCACCAAACTCTGCAGCGGTGGTAGAGACGCCATATTCATTGTACAATAGTGTTATATATACAGTTAAACCTGTCTATAGCGCCCCCTATAAATAGCGCCTTCCTCTCTATAGTGCCCAATTTTAAATACGTAGTACGATGCGATATTTACATTAAAAGTAACATGTCTATTGCACTCCTTCTCTATAGCACCCTATTTTGTTGAGTCCCAAGAGGGGGCGCTATAGACAGGTTTAACTGTGTATATATTATATTTATAATTTAAATTGCCCGCTATCGATAAAATTTGTAACAAATAAATTTACTGGCAATGTGTTTCTTCTCAATAATATCATCAAATATTATCTCTACAGACTGTTTATATAATATTTGATGATATTATTGAAAATAAACACATTGCCAGTCAATTTATTTGTTACAAAAAACCATCTTCGCAAAATGTTAAAGTTGGAAAATTCTCTACCTCAGTGTGATAATTATTTGAAATATTAAAATTAGTCTAGAAATCTTTTTAATATAATTCTATTCACTTGTCAACTCGTGGTTAACACTAATTATAATAATTTGTTTGAATATAATTATTACTAACACAGAAACCATTCATCATCTTAATTAAATTTCTTTTATTTTAAACAAAAATAATATTTCTCTTTGAAATGATAGTAGTAGAAAGAAATGTCTCTTTCTAACAGAATTTCTCTCTGAATATTCACTGAGTGACTCTAATGACACAATTAAGTCGGCAACACAGTTATTTTAACAGAATTTTAACGAGAAACGAGCCATTTAAACAAGGAATGACTTGGTCCATATTTAAATAAATGAAGAAATAGAAAAAGAACTTGTTCAAATTGGAGGTCTACTAATTAAACTCGTAAGTTCAGCAAGTTTTTAACTTCGTCTGCTTTTAAATTGGAATTGTGGGAAATTTTTCCTAATTGGCGACAGACGACTACTCTACACAGAATGTTTTAGAATTAATGAAAAAATAAGGTGAAATTTTTGTCAAGAAAAATTCTTCAGCATATATTTTATAATTTATTATATATAAATATAATTTGAAAAGAGAATTTTTTATGAGTAATACAGAGGGTGTTTCCTTTCAAATGAAACGATTTCAAACGTCCGTTAGAACTTTATTTTTCGAACGTGAATTTTTTTCATGTGTTCTATGTGCTTCCCCTTCTTCTTGGCTATCTCCCTGCATCGGACTTTCCAAGCTGCGAACACTTCCTTGACTTTGGAGAGCGAAACATTCGACCACTCCTCTTGTGCGGCTTTCCAAAGTCCGGCCTCAGTTTTGGGACGTCGGTTGAAGAGCCGTTGTTTCAACATACCGAACCCGTAAAAATCCAGTGGGCTGGCGTCGGGAGACTTCACTGGAATGTCCGAGTTCCTGATAAAATTTAGGCCTAGGGTGTCCTTCATTTCTTGTAGGAACTGTTGGGTTTTGTTGGAGGTATGGGAAGAGGCTTTGTCGTGATGAAGGAACACTTTGTCCATTCCCCCTGGGTAAAGGTCCTTCAGTTGTTCGATGACGGGTGTCAGAACGCATTCTAAATAGAATTCTGAGTTCACCTTCACCTTCGATGGAACCTTTATGAGCGGAAGGACTCCACGGCCAGTCATTACCCCGACAACCATGAAACCTTTAGGGAAAGTTTCGGAGCATTGGTGAACCCAATTATCCGGGACCTGATTGCCTCTTTTGATGTAACAGATCTTCCGGATTCCATTGCAATACGTCACATACATCCATGCTTCGTCCAATGTTGCAGTATATTCCGATCTGGAACCGGCCAGGTGTTCCTCGTAGAGCTTTTCCGGGCATTCGTTGCACGGTTTTTCATGTGGAAAGGGGTGAGCTTGTGAACCTTGCCTTTTCGTCGGGTATCCAGTTCCAAATCTTTGTGAATGATGTTATTTATCGTTTTTAGCGATGTTCCACACATTCTGGAAAGTTGGCGCTGAGATGGTGGAATTTCAGTAGTTGCTAGCCGCTTTACCTTGGAAACCGTGGCGGGGGTCCGCACCGGACGTGGTCGATCGACTTGATATTTTTGCCCATTGGATTCAGCTTCCCTTTTCTTTCCGATGCCATTTACTACCCTACATATTGTAGCTTTGCCAACATCTAGTCCTTCTGCTTTTAGCTTTTTCACTATGACGCTATAACTGTTTCCTTCTTTGGAAAGGGTCCGAATTGTTTGTTCGACTTGGAGCGTTAGTCTCTCTCCCCCCATGTTGCAAAAATCATGATACCTGATGAAAATGAATTCTCCAGAAGATTCTAGATCTATTGGAACCAGTGTCGTGTGCAGCATGCCTGCACGTGTAAAACGCGAGCGCTCGAAAATCGTTTCATTTGAAAGGAAACACCCTCCGTATATATTAAAGCCTTGTTTTACTTTTATGGAATCGAATTTATTATATTACATATTTTCTCTTTCTTTCTCATTTGGTGATATATATAATTTAAAAGCGGATTATTTTTATTGTATATACAGTTAAACCTGTCTATAGCGCTCCCTCTTGGGACTCACCAAAATAGGGTGTTATAGAGAGGGGGTGCTATGGACAGGTCACTTTTAATGTAAATTGTTTACATTTTAATGTGTTTTGAAAATAGAGCAATCCATAAATAAATTATTTAATTAAAAAGACATATATTGGATCAAAATATCATTTATTTTACCAATATTTCAGTTAGCTAAACGCCAACCTTTATCAAGGTATTATAACATATTTAATGTGTGTCAACAACAAACTCAGCGCCACGCCACTTTAAAATGTTATAACACCTTGATAAAGGTTAGCGTTCAGCCAACTGAAATATTGGTAAAATAAATGATGTTTTGGTCCAATATATGCCTTTTTAATTAAAAATTTTAATGTGTAAATTCGGGCGCTATAGAGAGGAAGGCGCTATTTAGAGAGGGCACTATAGACAGGTTTAACTGTACATATAACATTCTTATTTTTAAATTATGAAAAATGTTTCGAGCTATGTGTTTGCAATATTGAATATTTAAAATTATAAGTAAACTTTGTCATCGTAAAGCCAGTAGAAGGACGTCCGAAAGCTTGCGAATAGAATTCCTATAAGACATTTTAAAATTTTAAAATATTCATTCTTAATAAAGCTACTCTAAGTGTGATGCCAAATACCTTTTTATTATAATGGATATAAAATTAATAAAATAAAGTCTTTGAATTATTTTTAATTCTCAATTAAAATATTAGGTTTCAATTAAAAATTTTATAATTTCAAAATTCTATATAGGAAAGTTTAGCAAAATATAACGACCATTGAAGAGGACTTCAATGGTCGTTATATTTTGCTAAACTTTCCTATATAGAATTTTGAAATTATAAAATTTTTAATTGAAACCTAATATTTTAATTGAGAATTAAAAATAATTCAAAGACTTTATTTTATTAATTTTATATCCATTATAATAAAAAGGTATTTGGCATCACACTTAGAGCAGCTTTATTAAGAATGAATATTTTAAAATTCTAAATATATATTATTATGAAAAATAATAGAAAAAAATAAAAAATAAGTGGGTTAGGTGTTGATATTTAAAATAAAGAAAGCATATCCTGACCAGGAGCACATATGCTTTTTTGATGGCAGAGCGCCACCTGGTGGAACAGAAATAAACTAAACATTGATATAACCTGTTCCCTGATATTTGGCCAATCCAATTTCTTGATAAATCAAGAAAAGCCATCCACGAACGCGTTTCGCGCTGTTGACGCTCGTCAGCGTGGAGTAGGCTGTATCACTGCGACCAAAACGAATTTTAACGAGGGTTGGCCAAATATCAGGTAACAGGTTAAATCAATGTTTAGTTGATTTCTTTTCCACCAGATGGCGCTCTGCCTTCTGTAAAGCACATGTGCTCCTGGTCAGGATATGCTTTCTTTATTTTTAATATATTATTATATGTATTTTATAACATTTTAAATAATGATTTTATATTTTATTTTATAAGACTCCAATGCTATATATATAAATGACCTTTAATTTCTATATCGTTCTAGCATAGAATAAAGTTATTTAATATTTCCTCCCCAAATTATATTTGTGATTGCATTACCCTTAAAATAATTATTGATAAATTTGCAATAAATATAGTGTGTGATAAATGTGACATTAAGATGTTTTATTGATTGAAATATGTGATAAATTCAAATGAGAATCGGATTTATTTTTGTTGAGAGAAATATATATATATCTATATATGTTATAAATAAAGATGAATGAGATTTTCTGCTTTAATTTAGATCATGTTGAAGATTATGGTATGGAAATGCAGTCGTGGTTGAAATCTTTAAAGTATGATAATGAAAAATAGTTTTGATCAGTAATTTAATTGAGTTAAAGGAATATATAAAAAAGACATAATTTGATAAAAGTACTGCCTGGATTAAAGCGAGTAGAATAAGGAAAACAAAATATTATTTACATAATGTACAAAAGTTTTGAGCCGGCCATCGGGATACAACAACAACGAGTTTTTATAGGGGACGATTGACCTCTGGCGGTCGATTTAACAGAGTATTTGAATCTATGTGAAATTATAAAATTTAAAATAAAATAATATTTTTATATAACATATATATATATTAGATACATAACTAAGTTTTTTCCTTCTAAATAGTTGTCTTTTGTAATCCTCCATTGTTGGAAAGTCTTTTGTAACAAGTCTTTTGAAATGGTAAACTGCTGGGTCATCGCATTCCGCATGATGTCTTCTGTTAGCTCACATTGGATTTTTTCCAGCGATAACATCTACTGAGGAAATAGCTTGAACTTACATTGAGGTCAACGGATGGAACGAGGGTATTGCGATTTCACCGCCACTCTGTGTTGTGACGACGATCTAAGTTCTATAGAGGTAGTCACTCACCTCTATTCTTGGTCGGCGGGGTTGAAGGTTCAAAGTTGAGGTGTCGCTGCTTGTACCACTTTTAAAATATACGACGAAAACAGGAGGTAAAATAATATTTATTATCAATTAAGAAAATAAGTAAAGTATTATTTAATTAATTATATATTTAAATATTTACACTAAAAGAATCGGGGATCAGGGCAAATTCTCGCGTTCGAAAGTTGTTTACAAGTTCTTCTTTCCTTGTTCCTCTTCATTTCAGCCGCTGCATCCCCGTAGCCCTCTTCATCGGCCTCCCATTGGCTGCTTCGAACTCCTTCTTTTCCAACAGAGGGAATAAGCAGCCTAAGAGATCAAGAAGAATGTTGTGTTTGGTGAATAAGACCAAATTCAGATGATTAGAATAGGCATGTGCGTTATCTGAATGATTCGCTAAGTTTTTGTTACTCCCAGATCTGGTCGTTTACGCTTCACAGCATCACAAAGGTAGCACAGAACTTACTAGATAATTCCTTTATTCATAGAATCAAGAATAGCTGAAACAATAGCTAACATTAATGAAATATTCCGGAAATATTTCCTATTTGGAATTCCTTATTATTTTCGTCCAAATTATTAAAAACCCACAGTTCTTTACAAATCATGGTAGATTTGAAAAAATTCTGGCGAAAATCGGGGCAACGGATGATCTTAGCTGCTTCTATGGAAAAGAAATCCAAAACTCAATACATTTATTGATAGAATGTTCAATCTTTCACAGTTACAGAAGTAGTCATTTTTATCCCATCGAAGAAATGTGCGAATTTGTATATAACAAAGACACCTATGTAAAATTCAATAATTTTTGTAAATTCATTTTAGATTTTCTTTTCTGTTTGAAAAAATCAACCTTTTAGTTTTAATTTTGTTTTTAGTCTTGTTTATTGAATTGTATATAAAATGGATTGTATATAAGTTGCTAAAATGTATTTAGGCGTAAGTATCCCAAGCTGGGATATCGCGTCCGATATGTCAAATAAAATAAAATGATAGTTTGACCATGTGGTTTGTATTCATTTATACGTTGTACCATTCGGAAGTCGAATAAAATTATCAACATGATATTGATGTGTGTGTGTGTGTGTGTGAATTCGAATCTACTACATTTATCTTTTGACTTTGGTATATCGAAGAATTCAATTTTGACGACTGCTGCTTAGTAATAAATTCTGGCCGTGATTAGAAGTGATTTGCATTTGTTCATACTTGAACTGGACTTCCAGGATAATTGGCGTTCTATGCTCTTCAGGAACCTGGGTTATAAATATCTCTTTCTGTGACATCTGTATCTTGGCTTCTTGGTCGTATCCTCGTGAAACCTGCCATTACGTTGTTCAGAAAGTTAGAATTGCCGTTTGTTTAATCCAGCATGTCCTGTGAGATTTCCAAGAGGCATTTCTTCTACTCTTTGTTAACAGTATCGATATGAAATTCTTGGACTCTCCTTATATAAAATTTTTCCGGTGTTAAAATATAATTGATAGATTTTTCTATTGATGAAAGATCAAGTTCAGAAAGAATCTTAAAAAAAAAAAAAAAAAACGAGGGGTAACTAGAGCACCACATATTTATCTTTCTAAAGTTAAGAAGTGAAAGTGAATTTCTTTTGAATAAAATTGGATCAAATTATATTTCTCTGGAAGCTCTGTTGTCTAGGACGACAAAGAAAAAAATCAATTGCATTGGTTCTGTATAGGTTTGTATACATAATATTTTTTCTGTTAAATACACTCATGAACAAAGCTTAAGGAAATTGTACCTTTTAAAATTATTGTGTTTGAATTTTCTGATAATAACTCTAAAAGATATTACAGTTACACACACACACCTTTATTGAAGACACACGAGATAACTAAGTGTGAACAAAATTGCCTCTGTCGCCTTAAAAAAAAAAAAAAAAAAAAAAAAACAGATAACCTGACTTTCCACTTTTTAGAGTTTTGTCTCTCTGTGCTTATGTTATAATTCAAAGCTTATTAAATGCTCAAATGCCATAGATTTAAATAAGATTTAAAAAAAAATTTTTTTTTAATATTCATATTTTTAATTCATTGAATCAAGTTTTTACTAAAGTCATATGTATATATTTGCATACAGAAATTACACTAGCTGAGAGAGAGAGAGAGGTATTCATGCATTTTAAAAAAAAAAACTTCAAGATATATAAATTTATCTTAATAAAAAAAAAAATTTAATAATCATGAAATATTTATTAATAATTTCTAATAATTAGCCATAAATATAAAAAAGTGTCAGATTGACTTATAAAAATTCCAATATTCACCATCATTACACTCCAAATTTATTCGTACAAATATACTTAATGAATAAAAAATAAATAAAAATATTTAGCCATATTTTTGTAAAATACTGATTAGAAAATATGACAGCAATGTAATTGCTATAATTAATTTAAAATTCGAAAAGGAAAATTCAAAAAATATTTCTTCATCTTTCAAAATTTAGAATTAATATTATGTTGTGTTTGCTATAGGAGTACCAGTTGAGTTTTTCTTGAGTGAAAATATTAATTAATTTACTTTACACCCTGACAACAAGATGGCGGGTTATTTCCGCTAAATTAATGTTTTTCCTACCAGAAGATAATTAAGAACATCTGTGGTTAATGATATATTTTTAAAGGTTTTTGACCAGAATCAAATCTAAATGATTAAATACGAAACACAAATATCTATTAGGGTTTTTAATCTGTAGAATTAAAAAATGTAATGAATTTTATTGATTTTTATCGCGTTTTCAAATAGATTTTCAATTTTTTTTACAGATGTAATCTTGTAACTAGACAGTCTTCTATTTAAAAATATCGTTTGAATAATAATTCCTTTCTTAAAATTAATTTTTAAACAATAGTTTTAAAAAATATTTAGGGTCAAAATAAACAATATTTACAAATATAGAATAAAAAATATTTTTATAATTGATTTATATATTTTATAAAAGGTTTTCCCTTCCACAATTAAATAGCAATTTTCCTTTAAAATAGAAATATAATGAATAGATAATTGCATATTAAATATATTTTAATTCTTATTTCAAATTTAAGCAATAAAACAAAATCTCTAAAGGTAATATTTTCTTTCACAGAATATTTATTTTTTGAAAGTCTGACACTACTGTGACTCTATATAAATTTAACTTTTCCTTCTTTCTCCTTTTTTATTTTCGTTTTCTCTTTTCTACGTTGGAGAATTTCTGTTCCCTCTATATAAGAGATATGCAATAGAGTAAAAAAAGTTTAGTTAACGACATTTTCTCCAGATGGAGCCACATAAACTTGTAGAAAGAAACTTGTCCACGGACCTTATCTACAATTTATGGCTTTGTTTCTTACGATCCAAAGTTTGCTGCGAAAAAAAAAAAAAAGGTTTTTCTCCAATTTTTCTCTTTCCACACTAATTTTCTCGATTTTTGAAATATAGCATTGCTTTATATTTCTTTAAAGTAAATAATGTTATTTCTTTTAATGTTATTTTATTGATGTTTAATATCAACTTCTCTATAATTGATAAGTTCGTCTGCCAAAATATTTGCATAGATTTTACTAAATATTTGTTATATTTTCAAAAACATTGAATGTTTCGGGAAGCCTCATTCAAAATAATTTGCATAATTTTTAAATATTACTATTTTATTTTAAATAATAGGTTCATTTTTTATTGGGATCGTTATCTTATACAATGATGTAAATAATTTTAAAATATTCAATAGTATAAATATTTACATATATAATTATGTATTAGGATAGTAAAAAAAGCATACCTGTTTATGTCTAAAAACTGTGAAACAATTTGAAGGATATTGCACCCTCTTTTTCAATTTTTCAATTTTATTAATAGATTATCATTGTTGATATATAGGTTTTAACTTTTAATTAGACAATTTTAATTTATATTTAGATATTTTTCATTTTAATTTAATCACTTTCATTTTTATTTAGACATTTTCAATTTTAATTTAGACATTTTTCATTTTAATTAAGACACATCGACTTTTCTATAAAAAGGCCATGTGTCTAAATTGAAATGAAAAATGTCTAATTATAAATTAAAATTGTCTAATTAAAAGTTTAAAACCTCTAAATCCTTATATATATAAAAATGAAATGCGAAATCGATGTTTGTTATCGCATCACGCAAAATCTACTGACTCAATCATTATGGAATTTCGCATGTAGGTAGCTGAAGATTTCGTTTAACATATAGGCTATTCAAAAAACTAAAAAGTTAATGTGCTTTTTTTTAAAATAAAAAACCAAAAAGCGTTAGTTCCAGTCTTTTACCGCTAGGGCGCAGCACTGGTCGCGACAATAAATGAATTTGATTTTTTTAAAGCATCGGTGGTTCAGTGGTAGAATTCTCGCCTGCCACGCGGGCGGCCAGGGTTCGATTCCCGGCCGATGCATTTTTTTTTTAACAATTTTTAAAACTCATTTATATTATATCTATATTAATAAAATGCAAATTTCATAATCTTCTATATAAATTGAAATTTCATAAGTGGTGTTCGCTAAAAACTTTCGTTACAATGCATCAATTTCGACCAAATTTTCAACATTTATGTAAAACGAGATGGAGCAGGTTTTGCTTAACATCAAAATATTTTTCCTAACTTTAAAATACATAACTTTGCTGTTATCGATAAAATACAAAAAAAAATTCAACAGAGTTAATTTTATTTATATATAAATACAAAAAAAAAAATTCAGCAATTCATTCAACTCAATCTAAAAAAATATTCAAAACAAGCAATTTTAAGATAACACCATATGTAAAACAGTCGGCCAAGAAAACAACAACGATATTACATCTTTCTCACATATTCACACACAATCTTGATTAATAATTAAAACTAATCTTTAGCATTGTTTATTATACTTCATAATATATAATATTCGTTAGGCAAACTTTCACTCGGATAAAACCCGGGCGAAGCCGGGTACACATCCGATAGTATATCTATATATATATAAATGAATGTATGTGTGTGTGTGTCTGTCCTTTATGCCTGACCAAACCACTCATTGGAACGCCATGAAACTTTGGGAAGTTATTTAGTATAGTACTGGGAAGGTTTCTGAAAAATAATTTCTCGAATATCCTTAGAGTTATTTGCAGATTTGTAGATTTAGCTCGCAAGCAGCGCCACCATTGCGACGATGATAACAAATTTTTTTATCTATAAGTTTTATTATCACTAAGTTTATTATCTTAAAGATTATTTATCAAAATTAAGATTATCTCAGGATGACACGGCAATTTATTTGAGACAAGAATAATGATACAATTCCAAGGCAAAGATACTATTCCTTTAACTTCCAATTACGGAGGGAACCAATTAATATTGATTTTATTCAACATATCGAGTATTTTTCAAGGGACCGGGAAAAAACTTTCACTAGATAAAACGATGATTTTGTAATGTAGGAAATTAGGAAAGACAAAATTAAGGATGACACGGCACACAGGGACCGGGAAAAAATGTTCACTTTATCGAGAGATTCAAATTTACGAGTTTTAAATTATCAAAATATATCTTTTTTTAAATAAGTTTATAGAGAATTGTTTTAACAAATGTTCGTTAGACAAACCTTTACTAGGGTAAAACCCGGGCGAAGCCGGGTACATCCGCTAGTTGCTAATAAATTTCCGTGTCATCCTGAAGTTTTTTTTTTGTCTTTTCTAATTTTCCACATAGCATTATATAAGTAAGTATGTCTATCTTTAGAAAATCTATTTGAAAAAATTTCACTGTCCATTTGCTATTTTGATAATGTAATAAATAAATTATATGTTAGATTTCTTTATTATTGTAAAATAAAATTTAGGTATATTTTCTGTTAATATTCTAATTTGTTTTTGAAATATAATTATCAATAGATAAGAACAAATTTTCGAGATTCAAAATTACATTAATATTAAAGGCTAATTAAGAATGTATCTATTGATTTTTAGGCTTTTTTTACAAAGTTACAATTTCATTAATTTGCTTTAATGGCCTTAGAACCTACCTTTGATGAGATTACGCTTGATAATGGAGCTAAAAGGAAGCTTTAAAAGCTATTATTATGCCTCACGTGACGCCTTGTTGTTTATCTAACAAATTAGTTCCGCCATTTTGTTTTTATTAAGATCGTCTGCGAAGAATTGATTAGATCAATTTATTCTCATTTGATTAGAGGGGCATAATTTTCAATTTAATCAATTTAATATATGTTCTGAAAATAGAACAATACATATTTAAATCTTTAGATAAGAAAAAGGCATAAATTGGATTAAATGATAAAAGTTGGCGTTCAGCCAACCGAAATATTGGCAAATAAGTCAAAATTCAATTCAATATATGCCTTTTTATTATCTAAAAATTTAATATATATATATATATATATATATATATATATATATATATATATACAAATATATATATTTGTATACAAAAATGTAATGCCTCGATAAAGGTTGGCGTTCAGCCAGCCGAAATATTGGCAAAATAAATATTTTATAAAATCCAATATATGCCTTTTATTATCTAATGAATTAAATATGGATTGCTCTATTTTCAAAATATTTAACTATATTTTACATAATTTAAAATTAAGGGCTAGTATTTGTCAATATTGTTTCATATGTTTCTGATATTTCTATGCATCTGTTTATGCTTTTTTGTTGTTTGGTAATCATAGATTATATTAAGAGTCTTTGGTATTTACTATGGATATTGTCGTAATACACTATGGGTTGAGATAAGTTAAATGTATGACCTGTTTCTTTTATATGTTGAACTATTAAAGATCTTGGATCACTCTCTCTCTCTATTGATGATTATCCTATTATGTTCGGCTATTCTATTATGAACTTTTCTCAACCTATAAATTTTGTTGAGAGTGGTAACTCCAGATATTTCTACGATAGAATACTCTTGTGATTTGCATAGTTTCTTAGTATTGTCTATGTTAATTGACATATCTGCATATATAGCACAGCTTTGTTTGTTTGTTAGTTGGCTAGTGGTTATTGGATAGGGCAGGTCGGTGTGAGCTGCTGATGTAAATATAATTTGATCTCTTTGTCCTTCTTTTATTGTTTTATATCACACACACACACACACCAAAGCCTTTATTAAGGACTTGCCCCATACAGATTCTCTCAATTGGGTAAGGTAATAATCATCTTGTGTTATTTACATAGAAATTGAACTGGCTTTACTCTTCGTCTCAAAGTCATTCACTTGTTGACTGGTCCTTACATAATGATGATCTAAAAAATTTATAATAAGCTATTGCCTTAGATTTGTTTGCTGATATTTTTGAAAGCAATACGTAGGGTGATATTGTTTTATATCTATAGGTGTAATAAAAGATCTGGATCTTCTACGAATCTATCATTTTTTCCTAACAAATTTATAAAAAGATATTGTATAAATAATTAAGTGAAAAAAATTAGTTGTTGATATTAAAAATAAATTAGGCATATCCTAACCACTAATATGAGCCTTCTTTTAGATGGGTTGGCCATATATCATGAAACAGGTTAAATCAATGTTTAGTTGATTTCTGTTCTACTAGATGGCGCTTGCCTATATAATAATTAATAGATAAAAATACATTTTCTTTAATCTTTTATTTAAATACACTAAAAAGTAAAAAATATTGTGTTTTTTTTGTCATTGAGCAATTAGATGTATCTGAGTGAAATTAAAAACAGCGGGGGACAATCATCATGAATTTCGAACCTAATGTGATTTAATATATAGCAACTGATTTTTATAAATGTTTGTTATATTTTTACCTCTTCTCTAAATATATGATAAATCTCTTTAATTTTTAATTATTCTATAATTTGCCAAATACATTTTCTTGATTAATCTAAAAAAAGCTAGCTATTTTAGCGTTTCAGGCTGTTGGCCCTTATCAGTATGGTGAAAGTTATACCTCAACCACCAAAAGTGAAATTTTATACTAACCTTTATATATATGAACATTTTAAAAATACAAAGTACACATTTGCTTTTTGCTACTAAGCTAAATAGGATATTTTACCTGTATATATATATATATATATATTAAATTTTTAGATAATAAAAAGGCATATATTGAATTGAATTTTGACTTATTTGCCAATATTTCGGTTGGCTGAACGCCAACTTTTATCATTTAATCCAATATATGCCTTTTTCTTATCTAAAGATTTAAATATGTATTGTTCTATTTTCAGAACATATATTAAATTGATTAAATTGAAAATTATGCCCCTCTAATCAAATGAGAATAAATTGATCTAATCAATTCTTCGCAGACGATCTTAATAAAAACAAAATGGCGGAACTAATTTGTTAGATAAACAACAAGGCGTCACGTGAGGCATAATAATAGCTTTTAAAGCTTCCTTTTAGCTCCATTATCAAGCGTAATCTCATCAAAGGTAGGTTCTAAGGCCATTAAAGCAAATTAATGAAATTGTAACTTTGTAAAAAAAGCCTAAAATTCTCAATAGATACATTCTTAATTATCCTTTAATATTAATGTAATTTTGAATCTCGAAAGTTTGTTCTTATCTATTGATAATTATATTTCAAAAACAAATTAGAATATTCACAAAAAAATATACCTAAATTTTATTTTACAATAATAAAGAAATCTAACATATAATTTATTTATTACATTATCAAAATAGCAAAAGGACAGTGAAATTTTACAAATAGATTTTCTAAAGATAGACATACTTACCTATATAATGCTATGTGGAAAATTAGAAAAGACAAAAAAAAAAAAACTTCAGGATGACACGGAAATTCATTAGTAACTAGCGGATGTACCCGGCTTCGCCCGTTTACAAAAATGTAATGCCTCGATAAAGGTTGGCGTTCAGCCAGCCGAAATATTGGCAAAATAAATATTTTATAAAATACAATATATGCCTTTTATTATCTAATAGTTAAATATGTAAACATTCTATTACGTAATCTAATATGTAAATATTCTATCTATTATTATTATCTTTGTTAATTGAAACTTCATAAAATTAAATATGCAAAAAATAATTTTGTATAAAAATAGTATATATACCATCAATTTGTTATCGTGATACTCCTGTGGAAGGACTGACAGGTCCGAAAGCTAGAGAATAAAATTTGAGCAAGAAACTTGGCCATGGAGACTTTATTTTCTTTATAAAATTTATAGGTAGATAAGTGATTAAATTAGCAACAAATGTAATCAGAATTCGAAACTATTATAGACATGTAAGATTCTTTTTGAAATTAAACAATTTCTACTGCCCTTACTGCAATGGAAAAATTAATGGGAGGGCCTGGCTCATCAGTGATTACCCTTCCCAGCGGTTTCACCAGTTTAATCTACCATACCGCTGTTATATTGCATTTTTTGGATCTTCCTTTTATAAGGATACTGTTGATAGACTCTTGGAATGGGAATTTTAGATGAATTATGGACAATAAGTTTTGAGGACAGTAGAATTATATACAAAATTATAAATATATAATATTTAATTAAAAAGGCATATATTGGATCAAAATATCATTTATTTTACCAATATTTCAGTTGGCTGAACGCCAACCTTTATCAAGGTATTATAACATATATAATGTGTGTCAACAACAAATGTGGCGCTGAGTTTGTTGTCGACACACATTAAATATGTTATATCACCTTGATAAAGGTTGGCGTTCAGCCAACTGAAATATTGGTAAAATAAATGATATTTTGATTCAATATATGCCTTTTAAATTAAAGATTTATTTATGGATTGCTCTATTTTCAAAAATATATAATATGTCTCGAGCAATCACTCTTCCGCAAATATCAAATTGAGTCTTTTATTAGAATTTCGAATTTTCATAACAGATGGCGCGCTAGTGCATCATAATCAGTATTATCGCTTGTATTTTAGGGCGACATTTTATTTTTTATTTCTTAAAAATGGATTTATTATTTAATTAAGAAATATATTGTCTTTAAACGAAGTAATCTATTATAAATTTTATTAATCAATCATTAATCTTAAATACATTAAATATAATTAAATGTTATTAGAAGGAAATAGAGAAATATTTGTAGTCATTTGTATAATTAAACAATAAATAAAATTAGTAATATTTTATTACTAATAAATATCACAGAATATATACCAATATATCTATTTCAATATTCACAGAATGAATATAGAAATCAACATATATCTACACAGAGTTCTATTTGATAAGATAAAGGGTCAATTTGGGGCAGAAGACTGGAGGGCAAGTAATTTCCTGGGAGTTATCTTCTGCCCACATTTTATCCGTCCATTAGGCCACCTAGCGGCAGTTCTTCCGGCATCGTTTGGGGGAGATAATCATCGTCTGCTCCTTTTTATTGGGGATTATCATTATCAGAATGTTCGGCTGCAAGCTATTTAGGAGTTTACATCAAAAAAGCTCTTTATTATATGCATCGTTTGATTAAAATTCAATATTGTTTGGTCTATAGAATTTGCGTGGGTGTATATGTAAATTGTTTTGCTTATCTAAAAAGTTTGTTGGGATAAAATCATATAATAGTGATCTATATCGATTAACATCCAATTTGAATATATATTTTTAAAATTTTAAATAACCTTTACTTAATTATATAATTCATAATGTTTTATTAATCAAAAAGGCATATATTGGATCAAAAAATCATTTATTTAACCAATATTTCAGTTGGCTGAACGCCAACCTTTATCAAGGTGTTATAACATTTTATTATGTGTCAACAACAAACTCAGCGCCACATAACGTCAACAGTATTAAGTTTTTAAAAATATTTTGTCATATTCAATGGGGAGAAAAAAATTGATATATATATAAATTGGGTTGGCCAAATATCTCGGAGCAAGCTATATAAACGTTTAGTTTATTTTTGCTCCACTAGATGGCGCTCTGCCATCTAAAAAGCACATGTGCTCGTGGTCAGGAGATGCCTTCTTTATTTTTAATATCAACACCTGACCCACTTATCTTTTATTTTTTTCTATTGTTTTTTCATATATATTTATATTATGTGGACAAAATAAATTTTGTAAAATGTAGGTGTGAATATTTTGAATATTAACAATAAAGCCTAATTTATATTTATACTTTATTTATAATTGTACTATGTGTAAAAAGACTTTTCGTTCAGCCAACTGAAATATTGGTAAAATAAATGATATTTTAATCCAATATATGCCTTTTAAATTAAAGTTTTATTCATGGATTGCTCTATTTTCAAAATAATGTTTTATATTACTAATATTTGGTCTATATATATTATAAAAACTAAGATGAATAAGATTTGATTTTCTGCTTGAATTTCAGATCATGTTGAAGATTGTGGTAATGCAGTCGTGGTTAAAATCTTTAAAGTAAGATAATGAAAAAAAGTTTTGATCAGTAATTTGATTGAGTTAAAGGAATATATGAAAAAAGACATAATTTGGTAAAAGTAATGCCTGGATTAAGGCGTAAGACTAAAAAAATGAAAAGCTTATTTACAAAATGTACAAAAGTTTTGAGCCGGCCATTGGGATAAAACAACAATGAGTTTTTATAGGGGAAACATGACCTCTGGCGGTCGATTTAACAGAATATATGGATCTATGAAATATAATTTTAAATAGAATAATATTTTAATATAACATATATATTTGGATGGATAACTTTATAACCCGACATCTTTCAATAAAATATGAAACTATTTGAATCTGTTTTATTATTTTACTAAGATTAAAACACAAATAAAAAGAAAGTGTGTTTCTTAATGGATTAATTATTGAGGTATTTTAGTTACTATAGAGTCAAAAATTATATACTAGGTAATTATTACTAAAGGTAAACCTTTCTTATTTTGGTGTTAAATTATATATATTCCAACTAAAAATTACTTACGAGCTTAACTGTCAGCCATTTTTATACTTTTGTTTTTAAAAAAATATTTTATAGGTGATTTTCCCTTGAAAGATTTATTAATAGAAACATCGTATTTTTGCTAAGCCTATCAGGTTTATCACTAAAAGTTATAGGTCGTTTGGAAAATATCCCTATATATAGACAAAAGAATTGCTATAAATTATTAAATAAAAACAAACGATAGCAATGCGTCTCTTTATACTTTTTATTTAATCCCTATATATATATATAAGTCAGTGTATGTATGTTTGTCGGCTATATATGTTCACAATACGTAACTAATCTGACTGAAATTTTAACAGTATATAGGGTAGAATCTAGAAAAACCTATAGTGAAAATTTCAGGTCTCTCTCCCAAATATTCGTCGAGTTATTTGCCCTTTCGCTCGCGAGCAGCACCTCTAGCAGTGAAGATGGGAAGTAATATCAACTGACCTAATGTACATGTAAAGTTTGGAACGGGATGTTTCACAAGAGTGACATCCACTGCGCCAATTTATAATTGTAACGAATAGTATTTGAATAAAAACATTTAATCGGGTAAAACCTGGGGGTTGCTCGGGCCTTTCGGCTATTTATGTAATAAAATATAGACTCATGAACAAATTTTTTATCCATGAGAAGGTACTTCGACGACAATTACACTGTGCCCTGTATAGAATTTCATGTTTATCTTACTGCGCCTTTAAGTTCCACTTCTCCATACGAGTCTTCGGTCAGGTTGGTGTTTTCAAATGATTAAATTATAAATTCTTGAACCGTTGAAGGTTCTGGTGACTCAACAATTCATCTGACTTTAAATGAATTTGTTTTCCTCGATCTGCAAAGATTTGCAAAATGGTTGAGTTTCTTGTATTTGTCACATCTCTTTTGAAATGCTGGACATAACTTTAGTTTCAACAATTTTGGAAAAGTATATTTATCCATCATAAAGACATCAATATTAATAATTCGATAAAAGCTCAATTGTCTCTAATTAATATCATTTATAGGTTTTTAACTTTTAATTAGACAATTTTAATTTATATTTAGAGATTTTTCATTTTAACTTAGACACATGGACTATTTATTGAAAAGTCCATGTGTCTAAATTAAAATTAAAAATGTCTAAATTAAAATGAAAAATGTCTAAATTAAAATGAAAAATGTCTAAATTAAAATGAAAAATGTCAAATTAAAATTGAAAATGTCTTAATAAAAATGAAAGTGTCTAAATTAAAATGAAAAATGTCTAAATTAGAATTGAAAAATGTCAAATTAAAAGTTAAAAACCTATATATCAAAGATGGTGAGTTCCCAGAAAAGGTTAACTTTGGTAGGCGGCGCTGTACGTTGACACCGCCGTACCTTCGAGGCGTTTTACACGTTTTAAAAATACAATTTCGGTGAAATACTTTGAATTTTACCAATTTAAATATATAAATTTAAATTACAATTTTAAAAAAGATTTAACAGTTAAAAAAATACATTTTTTCAAATAAAATATTGAACTAATTTTTCTAAAAACGAACATTATTTTTTTGAATTAACTGAAACTAACCTAATTCAACTTATCTAAAACTAACCTTATTTAGAGATTAAACTAACCTAATATAACCTATCTGAATCTAATCTATTTTAATTAATGAAACTAACCTTTTTATAACACACCTTAATCTAACCTAATTTATAACCCGTCTGAAACTAACCTATTTTACCTAATGGAATATAACATAACGTCATGTTATTAAAAATGTATTAATATTTATTTTATAAAGTTTATTAATCACATATTATACAATATTTGTAAAATAAATATAAAACTTGTGTATAAATATATGACTTGAAAATATGCCACTTAAAAAATTTTAATCTAAACTATACCGAGATTTTTTTTTATAGAGAGAAATAAAAAAATACATAATTGATTAGATACAAAAGTGTGAACCAGAAAGTCGATTTTTAAAAATGTTATTATTTAATATAAACTTATTTTAATTTAATTTTGAAATGAAAAGGTAGTGTAAAAGTGTATATGAGGTTAGATTCAAATAGGTTAAATTATGTTAGTTTAATCGCTAAATAAGGTTAGTTTTAGATAAGTTGAATTAGGCTAGTTTCAGATAATTAAAAAAAATAATGTTCGTTTTTAGAAAAATAATTCTAAATAGTAAGTATATATATATAAATATAAAAGATCGAAATGTAAAAATCACTACGTCCAAAATCTTCGCTTTAACTCGTGTAAAACGGCTCGAAGGTACGGCGGTGTCAACGTACAGCGCCGCCTACCAAAGTTAACCTTTTCTGGGAACTCACCATCAAAGATATTATTTTGCATAGTATTATTTTACCAAAAATTCAATATAATTCAATATAAAATATCAAAACTTACTTACTCATTTTAATCAGCATATTTTTATTTAAATATAACTTATTATAACACAATATTATTACTATTTTTAAAAACAAATATCTATATATATTTTTAAATAACAAAAGGTCTTCCTTTCCGTTGTTTCTTTTCTTTGTTGTTGTTTTCCTCTTCTTCAGCTCTTTTGTGATGATGATAAGTTATATTTTTTATTTTCGCTGATCACTCGTGACGATATATAATTACTAAACTTAAATATATAATCTAATATTTATTAATATATATACATTTTTTATATAAAAAAATATTATATACAAAATAATTTATTATATACAAAATATAATATATTATATACAAAAGAATTTCCATCTATATATAAAAATGTACATATTTATATAATTCTTTGATACAATATATGCCTTTTTAATTAAATATTTATATATATATTTTTAACTTTTAATTAAACAATTTTAATTTATATTTAGACATTTTTCATTTTAATATAAACATTTTCATTTTAAATTTAGACATTTTTTATTTTAAATTTAGACATTTTTCATTTTAATGTGTCTAAATTGAAATGAAAAATGTCTAAATATAAATTAAAATTGTCTAATTAAAAGTTAATAACCTATATATTATTTAAATTGTTTACTAAAATCCCCCTGAATATTTATAGAAAATCCATTTTAATTAATCTTAAATATTTTATATATTTTTGCGATTGCTTTTTTTAGAAAAGAGAATTTCAAAATATATTATATAAATAATATATATTTCTCCTATATAATAATTTTATTTTTTCATTTTCCTACGATTATTTTGGAAAGTCATTTAAATAGTTTGATAAATGGACCTTCATTTTGAAGCGTTAAATTATACAATAGATACACTTTTTGAATAATAATACAACTAGTAAATAAATTAACAACTTTATAATGATTCTTTGTGAAAGCGGTTTAATAGGTTTTCGAAAAAATGAAGAAAAAAATAAAAACAATATTTTTAAATTCAGAAAATTTTCCAATTTATCATAGAGAGGATTTAAAAATTTAAATATTTAAGTATTTCCTCTTATACTGAATATTAAAATTACATTTGATTTATATATGCGTATATATAAAGAAATCGTATTTATATTTTGGCTCTCTATAATCTATTCATATGAATAAAACTTACCTATATATATATATGTGCATATATATATATATATATCAGAAATATATTTAATATTTAGTAAAAAAAAATACTTAAATATTTTTTGAAATCCTCAATGATAGATAGAAAATATTTTAATTTAAAAATTATATTTATTATATTTTTCATATTTTTTTAAAGAATCTATTAAATCATAAATTTTTTAAAGTTTAAAGAGCAGAAGAAGATAAAAAAATGAGTATACGAAAAATGAAAAATGGCTGGCAGATTCATGGGAAGTCAAATCTTTCTTGACGTTAGCATTCTATCAAGCCAACCTTTGTTGCCATTTTAATATGTCTGCTGCTAAAATTTCCCCTCAGTAAATAAAGATCCTCAGACAGATATTTAAGGTCATATATTTTTTCACATATATTAAAATATGTAACTTTGCAAGAAAATAAATATGAAATATGGTTTGATATGGTATTTAAACATGTAATATCAACGAGTTCCGGAAATTATTCAATTCATAATAAACTTCTTTTTTTTTGGTGTTTATAAATACATTTTTATATCAATTAGTATATTTTTAATTTAATTAACGATTTTTTAAATTTTAATAAGTACTTATTTTTGCATATTTATGTATATATTTAATGTATATATTTATTTATGGATTGCTCAATTTTCAAAACGATTTATGTATATTAAGATAAAGGCATCTCCTTATCGTGCAACTGAAAGTTGCTGATGGCTTGCGCCATCTATCGGAATAAATATTAAAAATCAACGAGAATAGTTGATATTTATTCCGATAGATGGCGCAAGCCATCAGCAACTTTCAGTTTCACGATAAGTAGATCCCTTTTTCATAATTTGGACATTTGTTAGAATATTTCACATTCAATTAACGATTTTTATATTAATAAGTACTTATTTTTGCATATTTATGTATATGTAATTTTGTCAGTATTTAGTAAATATTTTAAAAGTAAATAAACAAATTTTTATAATATTATATCATTTTAAAGAGTGATAAATTTATACTTTTAAGGGCACGTATATGAGATAGGGATTCTTATAAAAATAAAACAATTTTCTATTGCCCTTACTGTAATTATAAATTGATAAGAGGGTTCCCTACTGATTGCAGTATGGGCAGTAGAAAATTGTTTTACTTCAAAAATAATCAAAGGGTGTCAAAAATGGTTTAAAATCAGTAGATAGTAAAACGGCATCATATATTGGATTTAATAAAGATTTATTTGCCAATATTTCGGTTGGCTGAACGCCAACTTTTATCAAGGCATTACATTTTTGTATAAACAAACTCAGCGCCGCGTAGTGTTGTAATATTGCAGGATCATTAATAACCACAGACACGGTTAGCCACTAAAAGTTGTTTTAATTTCAAAAAATCTCTCGACTTATTTAGGCAAACAATTTTTATTTAAATGGTATTCTAACAAAAAAGACATATAACATATTGTTTACAATAAAATATAAAATAATTTAATAAAGAAGAATTAAATATTTACATTTACAAAATGTAACTTTTATAACACACAAAGTTTAACACAGCGCCATCTAGGTGTGGCGATTGGAATTATTTAACCCTACAATATCACTGTTGAAATAATTTTAAATACAAAGTAGATGAGGAGAAAATTTTGCATGAAAAAATTATTATAAAAATTACAATCAGAATAAGTTGAAAATATTAAAATATTAAAGGCAAAAATAATGAGGTTGTAGTGTGTCGATTTATTAGTCCAGCGATGGCCCAGAAAGTATTTCAAAGTTAGTGTTTTATTGGTATTACTTATTAGCTACATTTTTAGAGGAAGACAAAAAGACAACACCCTAGAATGTCTATTCTGGTTCTGTTGGCTTCCGCCGATCTGCCGCGCCCCACAGCGGTGGTCATCTCCTATTTCCAGGACCCGCTTGTATGTTTGCCGTGGTCTGTGGAAGGAAGTCTCTCGGCCCCCACAAGGTCTATATCTTATATTTTGAAATATTTGTATTAAAAATAGTTTAAAATGTCTCATAACAGATGAGTGTATGTTTTAATGCTTAATATTAATATTAGTAAATTAAATTTAATTGCCATCTATCGTTAAAATTTACACAAATAAATTTACTGGAAATGCGCTTCTTTTGACCTTACTGCAATGATATGAGTTATTGAATGAGAGGGCTTGGCTCATCAGTAGTGAACCCTCTCAGCGGTTTCGCCAAATTAATCTCTAGACCGCTCTACTATTGTATTGGATTGGTTAATATTAATATTTGAAAGAGTAATAGCGATATTTAAAGATTTAATAATTATATTCTGAAGTTTATTTACAATTTTTAAAAGCTTTATATCGACTTTTTAACATTTGAAATACACACTTTCAAGATAAAATAACATTATTAATAAATATTTGACATAAAGATTTTGCCGATAGAAGTTTATCTATAAAAATAAAGGTAGCCTCTGCCGTGAAATTACGAGGGTGTATTGAAAAGTAGGGTTATTGTTTGTGGAAGAACATTGCTCGATGCAAATACAGTGGTACCTCGACATACGAGTTTAATTCGTTCCGCAACCTTGCTCGTATCTTGAATTACTCGTATCTCGAAGCAAATTTCCCCATAAAAAAAATCCCATTTAAAATCACAGATTAATATCTTCAACACTACCGAACCGAACTCGTATCTCGAATTTCGCTCGTAACTCAAAGCAAAAAATCACTTGCTAGTCGGCTCGTATCTCGAAAAACTCGTATGTTGGGGCGCTCGTATGTCGAGGTACCACTGTACTAATATGTAATTCTACTGTTTTAAAAGCTTATATCCATAGTTTACTTGAATACCATTTCTGAGATTACACTCTTCAGTGTAGCATATATAAGTAAAATGATCCAATACAATATTAGGGTTCTAAGAAACAGTCTGGTACGAGTATCATAGCAGTAAGGGCAGTAGAAATTTATTTTTGTGTATGAAAGAAACATTCGTGCTTAAATGGCGAGTTATTGCTTTGTTCTAATAATTCAAAATTATTAAATATTTAATCTCAATACTTTCTCTCATTATACACACGAAATATTAAATAAAATTATATAAAAGGGCGTACCTGGATCTGTAAAAAAAAAAAAAAAACATTTTTTTTTACAGATCCAGGTACGCCCTTTTATATAATCTTAATTAATGGATCGCCTTTTTGACTCAAATTAAATAAAATATCTTCCGCTATTTGCATATTCTTTCTTAATATAACAAATTTAAAGGCCAGCAGTGTATTTAAAAAAATAACATTTAAATAAATAAAAAATATTACAAACGAAAAGGTATAATAAAACATACAATTTAAAAATATATTTTGATCGGAAAAATATACATATATTAAAATATTTTATAAAGAGCATGTTTTTCAAATATCTTTTAAGATATACAATTCAAACGCGGAAAAATAACATTCAACGATCATTTTAGATTACAAGTAAAAACTATTAAAATAAATTTCTAGAAAAAATTCTATAATATTTTTTTCTTATATCTCCAAGTTAATTATCGATTTAGAGAAAAAGAGAGAGAAAAAAAAAAGATTTCCAATAATTCATTAGAAATAGGGAAGTAATTACAACTAATTAAAAATCTTGAGTTAGTTAATAGGAAATGTAGAAAATCTTTTAAAAGGAAGGCTTGTCATTATCTTGATTTTAATTTGACCCAGAGCGCGAATAGATTAAAAATATATAAAACGCTTTTTATTAAAATCTTTTGATAAATTTTAATACGATATTAATACAAATTTTTATTAAATTCAGATTTTAAAATGAATATTTCAAAATTAAATTATCTATCGATATTTCTCCACGTATTTTTATAAACTAATTATTTGAGAAAATATTTTATGGAATTAATTTATCAAAGCTTTCCTTCTATTGTTGTGGAGTATTATTTCAATAGAATAAAGGAAATTGGATATCGCTTGGTAAATTATTGTTAGAAATATTAGATGTGGAACTTATCAAAATATTGGTGATAATCATTTATTATTGGAAATAAGTCAGAAGATAATGGATTATTAATGTAGATATTATGTATTTTGAAATGAAATATTTGTTATCTTTATTTCTAAAGGCTGCGTATTAGAAAAACTTAATAAAGTTCAAAATATTTAAAATATTGCTGGTAAGCTTTAAATTTTATATATCTTATATTTAAAAAAAAGTGATGCATTCAATCTTTTTTTCTATAACTTAAAAAACACTTTTAAAATATTTCAATTAAAATGATTATTACACTTTTAAATAGACTAAAAATACGATTATATATAGTTTTTGCAATTTTAAGACAACATTTTACCCTTCCATGACAACATATTCTCCTTTATATAACAACATTATACAGTTTTTATAAATATCATTTTACGATGTACTAGAGCGCCATCTGTTATCAAATTATAAAACTATTTTAGAGGCGTAATATTCTTTTTAAAATAAAACAATTTCTACTGTCCTTACTGCGATGGAAAAATTGATATCATTTTAACAATATATATACTATATATATTTTTGAAAATAGAGCAATCCATATTTAATTCATTAGATAATAAAAATAGCACTATATTGGATTTAATAAAAGATATATTTGGGCAATATTTCGGTTGGCTGAACGCCAAACCTTTATCAAGGCATTACAATTTTGTATACTATACAAATTGTATAGTAAATCCAATATATGCCTTTTTATTATCTAATATACTATATATATTTAGTTTTATCGATAAACCTTTATTTCAATTGAATTTGGTCTATTTTTAGACATTTTATATCCGCGTTTTATTCAAGAATTAGAAATAAAGCATTTGAGAGAGAGTGAGATTTTCTCAAGTTTACCACCAAAAGTAAAATTTTTTGAATTATTGCTGCAAGCTGCTTCTTACCTTTAATTTCAACTGTTTTCATTACTATTGATTTAAATAGCTTTTTTTTAAATTTTGAATGAGAACATCGCACAAGTTAGAATTTTGGTTTAGATATTTCTCCATTGCATTTATGGCAAGCTATTTAATGTTCTATAGTTAATACTATTCAAAATATAACATACTAGCGGATGTACCCGGCTTCGCCCAGGTTTTTCTCGAGGGAATGTTTGTAGTCTAGTAATAAGAAAATATACTACACCTAAAAACTTTCAGAGAAAAGAGAAACTACGGAAGGTGAACAGAAAAATGCTTACAATGGATGTTATGTTTACGATATCAAGTTAAATAGAAACAAAGATAAAATTTGCATATGTTGGTCACTATAAATTTGTATATTTGTTAGGCGAAATTAGAAACATGATAAAACAATTGGGTATTTAAAAACAAATGTAGAAATAAAAGTTGAAGTATAATAAACAATGTTAAAGATTCGTTTTAATTATTAATCTAGATTGTGTGTGAATATGTGAGAAAGATGTAATATCGTTGTTGTTTTCTTGGCCGACTGTTTTACATATGGTGTTATCTTAAAATTGCTTGTTTTGAATATTTTTTAGATTGAGATTATTAGCTAGTATGTAAAAAAATTAACTCTGTTGAAATTTAATTTTGTATTTATATATAAATAAAATTAACTCTGTTGATTTTTTTTTGTATTTAATCGATAACAGCGAAGTTACGCATGTTAATGTTAGGAAATATATTTTGATGTTAAGCAAAACCTGCTCCATCTCGTTTTACATAAATGTTGAAAATTTGGTTGAAATTGATGCATTGCAACGAAAGTTTTTAGTGATGTCCACTTATGAAATTTCCATTTTATTAATATAGATTGAATAGTTTTTAATGAACTATTCTCTGAAATATTGCATATTTTCATTATAAAATATTCCTTAAAACTTTCTTCAATCTGTAAATTGTTTTCCTCGAATACACACAATACTTCAAAATTTGATTTCAATGAACTATATTTGCATACCAATTCTATGTACATATTTCAATTGTGTTGATATTTTTTCTCTTTTCATCTAACTAAAATTTGCATACTAATTCTTGTACATATTTCAAATTTCTTTCTTTTCTCTTTCAATGTTTAGTTTTACCTTTGTAGTGCAAGTGTCCCTAGGGGGACATAGCGCTCTAAATTGAAATAAAATTTAAAAAATAGAATAGTTTCTAATGGTAATGTTAACTTTTAAACCTGATGGGGAATATCGACGCTCTCGAGCAAAGTACTAACTTAAATGATGTTTAATTTGAACCTATAGAAATGATTTGAAAAACACAGTTATGAAAATTCATTAAAGGTTAAGCTTGTAAGCATTTTGTAATGAGAATATAGGAATATTATAACGCCATATTAAATAGTGATTAACTTTGTTTGGCAAAAATCATTATTATTATTGTTATTTTATTCTTTATTGTTGTTGTGATTTATTAATTTGTAGATTTATTCATTGATTATTAGTTTTTATGTTTGTTTATTTTTTTTCTTAATTCGGCAACAGTGTGTTATTAATAATTTTTTTAAAATTTTGTAAATTTTCTTTTGTCTGATTCAACGTATGCAAATCGCCGTTTTTTAATTGAGATTTCATATCTCCTTTAAACAAATCCAACTTAGCCAAAAATTGATCAAAAACAACAATTTCTACTTCCATTTTAAAAAATTAAAATAAAGATGAAACGATCTTACCTTATAATTTCAAAAGATTTCACGAATGTGCTTATTAATAATAGCGGCTTGATTCTTCCTCCTTCCTGACACGGGGCACCAAAATGTTCGCGTATATACTCAACTTAAATCTTATAAATTAAAGTGTTTCGCTGAGTTTGAGATCTTCTTCTCCAGGAGACGTTCTAGAATAAAGCAAAGACTTGACTTAAATTAGAATTTTTTAATTTACTACACAAACAACAAAACAAAATAATTTTGAATTTTACATACACACCACTGAATACGATTTTTAATTTACATCACAAAACAAAAAAATTAACAACACATTGTTGCCGAATTAAGAAAAAAAAAAAAAAAAAAAACATAAAAACTAATAATCAATGAATATATCTACAAATTAATAAATCACAATAACAATAAAGAATAAAATAACTGTTGGATCGGTGGTTCAATCAGATACAGAATAGATTGAAATATATATAAGTTTTAATATATCACGACATAGCGAGCAACCAGAACAAGGGAAGACATAAACAGGAAGTGAACGGTAAGGTGCAGCGCCTCTAGTGGTGGTGGTTGGAAGCTCCTTAATGCCATGTCGTCCGCGTGACGTAGGCGCGCTGGAAGCCACTGCGTATTTGAAGGAAGCACACAGTTCAGCAATAACAATAATAATAATAATGATTTTAACCAAACAAACTTTATTCATGAAAATCTTGAATACTTGGTTACAAATTCTTGATTAAAACGGATACAAAACAAATTCTAAAATATAGGTTTTAAACTTTTAATTAGACAATTTTAATTTATATTTAGACATTTTACATATTTTAACTTGGACACATGGGCTTTTATAGAAAAGTCCATGTGTCTAAATTAAAATGAAAGTGTCTAAATTAAAATATATGTAAAATGTCTAAATATAAATTAAAATTGTCTAATTAAAAGTTAAAAACCTATAGATAAATTTCAATTAGAATAAAGGTATTTCGATAAAAAAACTAAAAATATCTCTAGTAAGTTTCAAAAATATTTTTAAAATATAAATGTTTTTATTGAATTGTAAAATGTTGTTAAATAAATGTAAAAAATTGTTCTTAAAGTGTAAAATGTTGTCATTAAAGTGTAAAAGTTGCTATTAAACTGTAAAACGTCATTGATATGTAAATATTGTCTTAAAATTACAAAACCTATATATATATAAAGAGACAAGGGTCGCCTCTCCCTTCAAAATAGACGTCTAAAACCAGACGCCATCTATTGACCGTCGCCGCAACTAGACGAGGGCCATTAGCCCGAAACCATGGTCTCTAGGTGGACGCTTTTCAGTTTGCCAAAGTTGGTGTTGTGGCTTTGTCACCAACCCGAGGCCGTTAATTGCGGCAACGGTCAATAGATGGCGTCAGGTTTTTGACGTTTATTTTGATGGGAGAGGCGCTCAATTGTTCAATTTCCTCCCGTAAAATTTTCCATATATATATTTGAGATGTAAACAATATTTTAGAAAAACTGAGCAAGTTCTTGCAAATATTTTTGAAAAAAATGTTTTTTTTCTTCAAGATGATTTTTCAAATTAAATATAGTATATAAATGTACTATACTGTATTTTGATGCAGTTATATGCATAACTATTTATACTTAGCCTATTTGTTTTTAACTTGATATTTTACGTGTTGATTTTCAATTACGAATCACAAAACGTATGGTGAGAGAGGAAATGTTTTTGTTAGAAGGAACTTCGGTTTAATTCAATTCTCCTTTGTTTTAGGTCAGAAAAAAGTTGAAAACCTCGAAGTTTTACCATTGATAATCTAAATAAAAATTCTATCAATATGATTTCTTAAAATCCATATTGTAACAAAGTATTTATTAATTTTATCATTTTTATTAACAGATTGGTCATTTTTATGTTTATATTTTTCTACTCTGTAAATTTTCCTCGTGGCTTATCTTTTGTTTACCATTCATAGTTTGTCCTTGCCTGAAATAAATTGTTGTCTCCTCCTGAAGTTATTGTCTTCCCTAATTTTCCACGCGGCAATATTGTTTCCTATTTTTTATATTTTAATTTTATTGTTTTCCTCTTATGACTTTATAACATTGATGCTCAATATTACAATCATAATAAATACAAAAAACTGCTCATATCTTTCAAAAGAAAATCTATTACTACATATATACGTTTATTTTGAAAATAGAGCAATCCATAAATAAATCCTTAATTAAAAAGGCATATATTGGATCAAAATATAATTTATTTTACCAATATTTCAGTTGGCTGAACGCCAACTTTTATCAAGGTGTTATAACATTTTAATGTGTGTCAACAACATTGTTGACACACATAAATATGTTATAACACATTGATAAAGGTTGGCGTTCAGCCAACTGAAATATTGGTAAAATAAATTATATTTTGATCCAATATATGCCTTTTTAATAATAATAATACAAAATGTTTATGGTGAATATTTAGGCTTTGATATCTTTTAAGACAACAATTTATACTTCAATGACAACATTTGCCATTTTAATATAACAAACTTTACCCTCTTTGATTACATTTCATACTTTAATAATAACAATTTCATATCCATAAGTTTCCTAAACACCCCTAAGCTGTCTTCCATAGTAAATACAGGGTAAATAACAAAACCAATCAAATACAAAAACGATAAAAGTAGGTGGACGAGTGGGTAACACCCTCGATTCCCGACAGTCATGAACCGGGTTCGAATCCCGCGTTAACATTTTGTTTAATATGTGAATAACCTTCATATATTATTCACTGTTTCAAATATCACAAACTAGGTTGCTCTTGTTGAGCTGTACCTAATAAAGTGATTTTGAACCGGAATCCAATACAATAGTAGAGCGATCTGGAGATTTGACAAAACCGCTGAGATGGTTTACCACAGATAAGCTAAGTCCTCTTATTAAACAACTTATATCATTGCAGTAAGGTCTATAGAGGTAATATTTGATGATATATGTAAAAAAAAAAGAAACATTTCGCCAAAAAATAATTGATTCAAATTTCACTTAAATAACAACTTTTTCTTTTAATAGAAAATATTTAACAATTATTCTATAGATATTTAGGACAACTCAAATAATAGTAAACGCATAGAGCATATCGTTATTAAATGGCTTAATATAGAAATATTATTAAATACATAAACCATTCTGGCATTATACAATAAAACAATAGGAAAGCGTATTACTGTAAACAATGGGTTTAATGAAAATACAGGGGTATAGTTGCAACGTATTTTAGGCCTAACAAAGATGCCAATTTACCCTCAACCAAACTACTGCCCATAAAGTCAAATAATCCATCCACTTTTTCTTAATTTACCAATCTTCCTTTTTTATTACATTATCTACCCATTGTATCTTCTCTTTATTTATATTTCTTTTTCGTTTTTATTATTTGTGATTATGAGATAAGTAAATCATGCCTAATGTTATGAACAAATATTCTAAATGAATTCAATATTTAGAGTCACTAATTTATTGTAAAATTTCTATTTATTTATCAAGATTTTCGAATTATTTTATTAAAGTGAAATCATTAGGAAGGAAGGAAAAATTTATTTTGGATTATTAGCTTTCGAGTATGAAGGATCTTTTACAGGAGAAAATATGATGTTAAAGAGCTTTCACATGTCTGAAAGCTAGAAATCTAATTTTTTCTAAAAAGAAACATATCTATGGAAGACTGATGAATTCACTTTAATATTTTTTTTTACAAGAAAATTTTTCTTTTTTAATGAAATGAATGATTTTGTTGAAGAGAGTATATATATATATTGTGTTCTGAAAATAGAGCAAACCATATTTAAATCATTAGATAATAAAAAATACATATATTGGATTGAAATATTGACAAATAAATCTTTTATTCAATCCAATATATGCCTTTTTATAAAACGACATTTGAAGTTACACCGCATGAGTTTCTTTTCAACGAAAAATCAAGATTTTATTTCAAGGTGAAATATCGACCATTTCTAACCTTTTTTGAATGAGGTATGGAAGGGTGAATTATGAAGAGTAATGATGAACGGAAAAATAAAAACAACACTAATTCTGGAATAATTAAAAATCAACGAGAATAGTTGATATTTATTCCGATAGATGGCCCAAGCCATTAGCAACTTTCAGTTCCACGATAAGGAGATGCCTTTTTTCTTAATATTTGAACCATATAATAAAGAAGTTTCAATAACAATCTCTCTCTGTCTCTTGTATTTAACTTTATATATAAGCGAAAAAATAATACAAATGTAATATTGTACTGGGATAAGGTGCATAAATTAAGAAAAAGGCATCTCCTTATCGTGCAACTGAAAGTTGCTGATGGCTTGCGCCATCTATCGGAATAAATATCAACTATTCTCGTTGACTTTTTTTTTTCTGGAATAATTAAAAATCAACGAGAATAGTTGATATTTATTCCGATAGATGGCGCAAGCCATCAGCAACTTTCAGTTGCAGGATAAGTAGATGCCTTTTTCTTAATTTATATATAAGCGATATAATAAAATTAGTTTCCCTATCTCTCTCAAGGTGTATTAATTAAAATAATTAAGGAAGTATATGGTGAATAATAATTTAACCAGAAGGTACTGAATGTAAATGGGTCACGTGATCAGATTAGAGCAACGCTGTCTAGCGGGAACAATTGGCACTAAGTCAATTAGCAAGAATTGGCTGCATCCTTTAATTAGAGAAGATTTCTTTGTTCTTTACTAGCGCATTCCTTTTCTGTCAGGAACTCAGAGATCCATCTTGTTGACTCAACTTCACAGAGAAAGTTGGGAAATGGGAGAAATTTAATTAAAGGAATTAAACAAGAGTGAATAAAACATATATGCTTTTTAATTCGGGATTATTTTAAACGCGTAAGATTCTTTTTGAAATTAAACACTTTATATTGCCCTTACTGCAATGGAAAAATTAATGGGAGGACCCCTGGCTCATCAGTGGTGAACCCTCCCAGCGGTTTCGTTAGTTTAATCTACCAAACCGCTGTTATATTGCATTTTTGGAACTTCCTTTTATAGTGATACTGTTGCTAGACTCTTGAAAGACGTTTGCTAGACGTTTAAAATAGTTTCGAATTTTGATAACAGATGGCGCGCTAGTGCATCATGCTTTTTACATTGCAATTTTGCATATTATCTCTCTCTAATTATATTATGCAAATTAAATAGGATTTAGAGAAATTGTGTATGAAATAAGGTATACAGTTAAATTGGTGAATGAAATCATTGGCAAAGCTGAATCACCTGGATGCTCGTGTGGAGGCGAAGAACAGAACCCCAGACACTTATTAACTGATTGCCCGCTGACCTTAGGGAACTAAATCAACTTCCCATAACAAATATGCAACATCTGGTCTACACTAAGGACATACACCAAAGATTCAACAAATTCTGCAGAATGTACTTAACTAAATAAGTGACTACTAATGTAATCAATTTGCATATTGATATGTAAATATGTATATATCCCCTTAAACTGCTTTTTCTTTCATTTAAATGTATATATTTCACACGCAAATATCCGATTTGTGGATATAGCGTGTATTGTTTAAAAAAAAAACAACTAATGATTCTTTTATACGCAAAATAAATTTTTACTATCCTTATTGTCCTTAAAGAAAGATTCGTTCTAAAATGATTTTATTTTCCATATATAGATGGCGCGATATTCCTTTGTATTAAACAAGTTATATTGTAATTTTAATTATTTATGTATAGTGTAAAAGTGTGAGGAAAGATGGTATTGATATGTCAAATAGGTCACCGATCTTTGATTAAATATATTCAAACAAATTATTTATTTCGAAACTATTATAAACGCGTATGATTCTTTTAAAAAATTAAAGAATTTCTACTGTCCTTACTGCAATGGAAAATCAATGAGAAGGCCTATCTCATCAGTGGTGAACTCTCCCAGCTGTTTCGCCTGTGATGAGCCAGGCCCCCCCATTAATTTTTCCTTGTAGTAAAGGCAATAGAAATTGTTTAATTTTTAAAAAGAATCTTACGCGTCTATAATAGTTTTGAATTTTCATATCTAAATTGTTACAAATTTTTTCGATAGATGGCAATAGAATTTATAATTTATAATATTTTGTCATTCTCATGTTTGTTTTTACCATATTTCTTTACTTGACGCTATAATACATTTTCACGTGTTATTTTTCATCGAAGGGGTCGGTGGAAGGATGGTCTAAACCATTGGTTTTCGACCGCTATGATCCGGGTTCGATTCCCGCATTGGACACTTTTTTATGTTAAAATAAATGTCCCAATGATCCTCGATTCTTGCAAAAGTCCAACCAAAAAAAGTCGGTGGACGAGTGGGTAACACCCTCGATTCCCGACAGCCATGAACCGGGATTTAATCCCGCGTTAAAATTCGTATAATATGTGAATAACCTTCACATATTATTCATTGTTCAATTATCATGAACTAGGTTGCTCTTGCTGAGCGGTACCTATTTATGTGATATGAACCAGATCAAAAGTCCAACCCCACCGGCGAGTGCAAGTAACTAAACGGTGCTCTGGTACATTTGTAAGTGCAAAGTCGAACTGCTTTTCACATGTGTAAACATGTGTTGCACTTACAGTAAAAAAAGCAGTCGCTAACTACCCACCATGATTATCATGGTCTGTACCACGTGTACTAGGGATAAGCAAAAAAAAAAAATCCTCCATCGAAATTTAGAAAAATATTTCAATCATTCTTTTTAAATGAACAATTTGAGAACACATTCCAATAACAAAAGTTTTTCAATTATTTTGTATAAAGATTATTAAGAGATTGTACACAGAGTATTAGCCCGTTGAAGAACAGTATATTTGCTCGAAAGCTTGCAAATTCAAAATTAAAAGAAAAATTTTACCTGATTTTTATTTTTCATCTTTCAAATGAACAATTTTCTACATTTGCCACACACTACCTGAATAAAATAATTTAACTTTATATTAAATATGTATTAAGATATGAAGTCTCTTTTAAACACTTATTTAATATACACCATTCTTTTTTGTATATGAATTATTATATTAAATTCAGAAAAGATTGCTTTGACAAGATGATGAAGTTAAAATTTTAATATGAAAGATTTAATATCGCGCTTAGAGCTCATATGTCTTGTTTTGAAGAGATTTTAAATTAAAATATCATAACAGTGAAATCCTTTTATAATCTTGTTTATATTGTTTCATCATGGCTAATGCACCTAATTTATTTTAATTCGTAATATTATTTTTGATATATTTTAAATTCAAATTTATATTTTATTTTATTAAACAGAATTAATATGTATATTATAAACAGATTTATGTATTATAAAACCAACATTTGTATTTTGGTACACTGTGTGACTTCACTGCTCTCTTTGATGTGAGAAATAAATAAATTATTCTGGAGGCTACTTAAAGTAGAGTTATCTCATTATTCCCTTATATAAATTTGTAGGATGGTTGAAACACGCTCTGGTAAGATACAAGACCCGCCACAGGAGAGAATCAAGGTTGAAGAGTCTGTCAAGCCGCAACCTGGTGCAACAATATCTATATATATAAAAATCAATGTTCGTATGTCCGGTATACAAATTCGCAATAGTTCACTAATTCAAACCAAAATTTCCATACATAGGTAAGAAAATACGGGGAAGACGATAGGCTATTTTAAAAAATATATAAATCAATTATTAAAACTATATATTCAAATTATTCTACTTAGCTCACGAACAGCGCCCTCTATCAAAGATTAGATTAAATTACGCTGATGCAAACAAATAGATAATGCTAATAACAAACAATTATAAAAAAAATCTTATCTAAATATATATCACTCGGGTAGATATGCACACGGGTCAATCCCGGGTCACCCGTCTAGTATATTTATATATAGGGGTCTCTCTGTTTAAATATGTTTATATCTTTTCAGAAGTTCAACAAATGCACGTACATTAACTATGTACATATTTACATGAGGGGCGATGGAAGGATGGTCTAAACCGTTGGTTTTCGACTGCTACGACCTGGGTTCTATTCCCGCATTGGGCACTTTTTTTCTTATTTAAAAAAATGCTCCAATGGCCCTTGTTACTTGCAAAAGTCCAACCCTACTAGCGAGTGCAAGTAACCAAACAGAGCTCTGACACATTTGTAAGTGCAAAGTCGAACTGCTTTTCACATGTGTAGACATGTGATGTACTTACAGTAAAAGCTGTCGCCTACTTCTACCCACCACGATTAACGTGGCCTGTACCACGTGTACTAGGGATAAGAAAAAAGAAAAACAAATTTACATATACCCTCCCTCTTTTTTTTTGCACAACACTTCGACCTGCCCATTCTGTGAGGATTCCTCACTGAGTAAGAACTCTGTCTGTCCATCGAAGAGGCGAAGTCTTTCCCTCAGTGGAAGAAACCAATAAATAAGAATACCCAATATTTAAATATACTATGAATAGTATCTATTTATATAAAGGTTTGTTTTAGGACACAATTATACATAATACTTTCATTCCTAATATACCATGGTCAATGGTAAACGAAATACTAACTCGATTATTGTTATTCTTCCTCATCAAACCTACTGAATACAGCATTAATTAAGTTAACTTCATCAGGAACCTGGGATAACTAACTAACTGAATAATAAAAATACAGTAGAACTTCCCTTTGTTGTCAGGATATGCCTTTTTTGATTTTAATAACAACATCTTTATTATTATTTTTTTTTTGCCTATCACTAATACATGTGGTACACGCCATGATAAATCATGGTGGGTAGTTAGCGACTGCTTTTACTGTAAGCGCACCACATGTCTACACATGTGAAAAGCAGTTCGACTTTGCACTTACAAATGTGCCAGAGCCCTTTTGATTACTTGCACTCGCTGGTGGGGTTGGACTTTTGCAAGAATCGGGGGCCATTGGAGCATTTTTTTTAAACAGAAAAAAGTATCCAATGCGGGAATCGAACCCGGGTCGTAGTGGTCGAAATCCAAACGGTTTAACCAGCCTTACACCGACCCCCTTTATTATTATTATTTTTTAAAATTATTTTCTTTTCACATCTTCAGCGTATTTACTTAAGTTTGGCCTTAAATACTCAATTTTATCGATTTCTCAAAGAGGCCTATAGGCCCAAAACATTTTTGGTCTTAGTGGTACAGCCTGAATCATGATGATGAGGGCCAACAGCCCGAAACGTGTTCGTTGTTGGGTTTTCTTGATTTATCAGAAAAATGGGGGTTGGCCATATATCAGGGAATAGGCTTGAATCAACGTTTAGTTGATTTCAGCTCCACTAGATGGCGCTCTGCCATTATAAAAGCTCGTGTACTCGTCAACAGGGTACACCTTTATTGATTTTAATATATATATATATATATATATATATATATATATATATATATATATATATATATATAGAAGCGCCTTTATTCTATGGATCAAATTTCTTCAGGCAAATTTTTCATCTATATTCTAGCCATAGATTTGGCCCAGCCACCTTTCCAGAAAAACACCTCTTTGGTAGATTGTGAAGATTCCATTAGATCCTGTGTGGATCTCATGGAATAAAGTCCGCCCTAGACTGACGAGGGGCATTAGCCCGAAACTATGGTCTCTAGGTTGACGTTTCTCAGATTGCCAAAGCTGGTGTTGTGGCTTTGTCACCGACCTGAGGCCGCTAGTTTGCGGTGACGGTCAATTAATGGCGTCAGATTTTGATGTTTATTTTGACGGGAGAAGCGCCTTTACTTCTATGGATCAATTTACTCCCGGCAAATTTTCCATCTACACTGCGTGACATTGAAAATGGAACACCAAGAAATAGTGGCCAGAAAATTATGCAAATTTCAGGGTAGACGCGCCTAACCGAGTTATGCAAATGATGTAAAATGCGCAGCTCTCGTGCGCACATGGAGTAAGATATAAGGGAAGGAACTTGCAGAAAGGACAGTATTCGTGTCGTTATTTCTTCAAGGAAAATCATTGTAGAAATTTTGTTCTTGTGTCAAAAGACACGTGTAATAACAGAGAATGCCAGGTCATCGTAAACGGAGGCAGTTCAAGCAGACAGACGCTTTTACGAGGGGCATGGTGATCGGACTGAAAAGGGCAGGTTGGTCCATACGTCAAATCGCAGCTGATACACACCTTGGTGCGTCCACGGTGCACCGACTGTAGAGAAGATGGTTGGAACAAGGAAATGTGGCAATTTATAGGAATGCCGGTGCAACCAGAGTGACGTCGGCACGTGTGGATCGGCGTATCCTTCGACAAGCAGTGGCGGCCCCACAAGCCACTTGTTCCGCCATCCTGCAACATGTGCAAGACACCCTAGATCATTCCATCTCGACCAGAATCATTTCCCGTCGATTGGTTGATAATGGCTTGCACTCATGCCGTCCGCTAAGAAGACTGCCATTGACCCCACCGAATAGGCGCCAACGTTTGGAATGGTGCCGGGCTAGATCGACGTGGATGACGGAATGGCACAGGGTCGTGTTCTCAGATGAGTTGCGTTTCTGCTTGTCCAGTGATAGTCGCCGTGTACGCGTGTGGCGTCGACGTGGAGAAAGGTCCAATCCGGCATCAATTGTGGAACGCCCCACCGTGCGACAACGTGGAATCATGGTTTGGGGCGCAATCGCGTATGATTCCAGGTCACCTTTACTTCGTATTCAGGGCACTATGACGGCCCAACGATACGTTGATGATGTGCTGCGACCGGTGACACTCCCCTACCTTCAGGGGGTACCCAATGCCCTTTATCAGCAGGATAACGCCCGACCGCACACTGCTCGCATTAGCCAATAAGCTCTGCAAGATGTACAGATGCTTCCCTGGCCACCGTACTCTCCTGATCTCTCACCAATCGAGCACGTCTGGGACATCATTGGACGCCGTTTGCATGCCTTGCCACAGCCGCGTTCAGAAGACGAACTGTGGCAAATGGTTGAGAGAGAATGGAGAGCCATCCCTCAGGACGCCATCCGTACTCTGATTGACTCTCTACCTAGACGTGTTGCTGCGTGCATCGCCGTCCGCGGTGGTCCTACTTGCTACTAAGCCGACGCCGTTCTCGCTCTGTATTATGACTATCATTTTGAAATAAAGATCACTTATTGTTCGTCCCTGTCTCTCTCTGTCTGCCGAGTTTCATCACTTTCTGGCCACTATTTCTTGGTGTTCCATTTTCAATGTCACGCAGTGTATATATATATATAAACTGGTCAGAATATTACATTTTTATTTTTGATTTCAACACCTGATCTTTTTATCTTTTATTTTTCTCTTTATATTTTCATGTGTTAAGAGTATTTACGCAAGTTTGGCCTTAAATACCCATTTCTTGGTTTTTCAAGAAGCCACTGGGACCAAAAAATCTTTTTGGTCGCAGTGGTTACAGCCTACTCCACGCTGAAGAGCGCCAAAAAGCACGAAACGCGTTCGTGGATGGCTCTTCTTGGTTTATCAAGAATTTGCGTTGGCCAAATATCAGGGAACAGGTTAAATCAATGTTTAGTTGATTTCTGTTTCACCAGATGGCGTTCTGCCTTCTGTAAAGCACATATGCTCCTGGTCAGGATATACCATTTTTATTTTTGATTTCAACACCTGATCTTTTTATCTTTTATTTTTCTTTATTTTTTTTCATATATATATGTACAAAAATAGGCACCTCTCCCTTTAGTTGTACATCAGAACGATGGCACTGTGCATCTCCCTAGAAAAAAAAACCTTTATTAATGATGATAAAGAATGAGTCACTACACCAATTTTGGCAAATTAAGACAAAAAGCTAACCTGTATACAAGCTTTCGTGCTTTGGCCTTCATCAGTACAGGGATAGCTTCGATTCCATAACATCGTAGGGTGTTACCGTAATTTACCAAACTGGTGTTTAGTAGTTTCCAACCTTCTGATGACTTACCAAAATATAATCGTCGATATTCATCTCTGGTGACAGGGCCTTCTTACGACTGTTAAAATAAAACTTTGTTCTTTGTCGGTAGAGGTTTTGCTCAATTTGACTTTTTTCTGTTTCATAAAGGGGACAGTGAAGATTAAGCTCTTTATCGGCAGGTAAAACAGGGGAAGTTTTTGTAAGTTTGAATAAAGGGGAGTAATCCAGGTAGGAGTTGTAGGATCTATTATGGTAGCGTACTGCCGCTTCTAAGGCATTTTTCCATCCACCCTTGAAGTGGTAAGATGGTTCTTTTTGCTACAATAATATCATCCATATTTGGAACGCTTCAAGATTTTGCGTGTCATCCTTGCGCAGGGATCATGCTAATCTTCTCTGTATCGTTCCAATCTTAGTATATGTACCGCCGAACAAGCGTGTACATATATCATCCATATAGGAAATGAATCTATTATCGATTTTGAAATTAGGTCTGAAGGAATATAATGAGAAAACGTGATTAACAAACCTTAATTTAATTAGCTAATTAAAACCTTCTTAAGAGAGAGGAGGGGAAATTTTAATGAATTCCTCAAGAGAGAGAATAGATTAATTTACTAAATGGTACATGTGGTTATTTATTCTGAAAATAGCTTAAATCAGCATGCCTTTTTATTGCCCAATAAAAATGTTTTGAATGGTTTCTGACTAAAATTATTTTTATCTACAATATATTTTTCTTTAATAGATATATATATTAGAAATGGCAAATCCTGACCAGGAGCACATGTGCTTTACAGAAGCCAGAGCGCCATCTGGTGGAACAGAAATCAACTAAACATTGATTTAACCTGTTCCCTGATATTTGGCCAACCCAATTTCTTGATAAATCAAGAAAAGCCATCCACGAATAGATATATATAAAATGAAAGTATTTAAAAGCACGAATGTTTCTTTTATACATAATACAAACTTCTACTGCCCTTACTGCGATGAAAAAATATATTGGGAGGGCTTGGCTCATCAGTGGTGAACCCTCCCAGCGGTTTTGCCAATTTAATCCACCAGACCGCTTCTCAGAGCTCTAATACTGTATTGGACGATTCTGCTTATATACGCAGCACTGAAGGATGGAATCTCAGAAATGGTTTTCAAGAAAACTATGGACATAAGCTTATAGGACAGTAGAATTACATATAAATATTTGCATCGAGCAATACTCTTCCGCAAACAATAAAGACAAGGTCAGTTAGACATAAATTAACACAAAGCAATAACGCCAATATACATATATTGGAAATGCCTGTGGTTTTAGTTCTTGTTGCCTTTAACATATATGTTTATTAAAAAAAAAAAAAAACACGCATCCTGGCCGCTAATATTAGCATTTTAAATGGCAATGCGTCGTCTAGTGAAACAAAAATCAATTATATTTTCTTATTAAAATTTTACTTGTTCCGTGATATTTAACCACAACACAATTTATTAATAAATCAAGAAAAATAAACCCGCGTTTTTCGCTAACTACTGGCGTAGGCTGTATCTCTACGACCAGAGAAACGCTTCCTGAGAAATCAAGAAATGGGTATATAAGACCAAATTTACGTAAATACGCTAATCATTTGAAAATTAAGAAAGTAAAAATGGTCATATATTAATGGAAAAAAACAAAAACGGCATATCCTGACTGCTTACATGAGAATTTTAGATGGAAGAGCGCCATCTAGTGCAAGAAAAATCAACTAAAGGTTGATCTAATCAGAGTTATTGTCTAAATCTCGATATAAATGCTAAATATATAGATCGCATCAGTTCTTTAAAATATAAGAGACGCTTAGGCTAGAATACAGTTAAACCTGTCTATAGCGCCCCCTCTAAATAGCGCCTCCCTCTCTATAGCGCCCGAATTTAAATACGTAGTACGATGCGATTTACATTAAAAGTGACCTGTCTATAGCACCCCTCCTCTATAGCACCCTATTTTAGTGAGTCCCAAGAGGGGGCGCTATAGACAGGTTTAACTGTAAGTATTATTTTTTTACAAATATCTTTTGACTTCTTTAGGAAAAAATACGAAATATCATTAGAGCGCCTCTTATAATATTTTTCTTTATCCTGACGATAATAAACTATTTTTATCTAAATATCATAAACACTTCCTCTAGCCGAAATTTCTTATCTTTAAAGAACTATGAATACCGGCCAGTCGACCTCTATATTCAAAATATACAAGTAGTATTGTAGTGTTTAGTACTCGTCGCCAGTTGTTGTATTTGCTCCCAGTAATAGTCAGACACAGTCAAGCATCCGTTTATCTCGAGATACTTCTCCAGGTACACACCACGTGCCGAGATCTACTGGTCAATTCTCTCTAATTACACAGTTAATGTCCTATATATACAAATATATATTTACATGATGATAAAACATGCAAAATACATACAGATGTTTAACCATTTACATACACAACAGTGACCTTTAAGAAAATCTTTTTGGTTTGGAAGATTGCCCAGTGTGTTATTCAAATTAAGAAAACGAAGCCTTATAATTTGGTTAGCACTCTTTTTTTTAAATTCGAAATTATTTTAAAGGCGTAAGATTTTTTTTTTTTGGAAATAAACAATTTCTACTGCCCTTACTGCAATGGAAAAATTAATGGGAGGGCCTGGCTCATCAGAGGTGAACCCTCCCAACGGTTTCGCCAGTTTAATCTACCATACCGCTGTTATATTGTATTTTTGGAACTTCCTTTTATACTGATACTGAAGATAGACTCTTGGAATGGGTATTTTAGAAGAACTATGGACATAAGCTTTGAGGACAGTAGAATTACATATAATTATAAATATATAATATGCTTCGAGCAATCGCTCTTCCTTTTTTAAAATACGATCATCTCTCGAAATTTGTTAATTTGATGAGGCAGAAATGTGTTGAAGGAAAGATAGCGCCATCTGTAGCTGAAAATTGAAACTATTTAACTCGCATATTTCTTATTACAAATATAACGAATTCCTATTTCCCTTTCTGCGATTGAAATTTGATTGTGTGAATTTGATGAACGAGACCTCTTGATAGGTTTTTGCCATCGCAAAATAGACAGAAGAAAGTTTTTGATGAAGCAGAAATGTGTTAAAGGAAAGATAGCGCCATTTGTAGCTGAAAATTGAAACTATTTAACTTGTATATTTCTTCTTACAAATATAACGACTACCTATTTCCCTCACTCCGATTGAAATTTGACTGTGTGAATTTGATGAGCGAGACCTCTTGATAGGTTTTTATCATTACAGAATAGACAATATAAAGTTGTTTTATTGGTAAAAAAAAGAGTACGAACTATAAATGGTTTTACAATATCAAGTACTCGAATATATAAACATGGGTTGGCCAAATATCACGGAGCAAGCTAAATAAACGTTTAGTTTATTTTTGCTTCACTAGATGGCGCTCTGCAATCTAAAATGCACATGTGCTCGTGGTCAGGAGATGCCTTCTTTATTTTTAATAAAATACATTATATTTTATCATAAAGATAGAGGCGGCCTGGCCGGCATTCATAGTTCTAAGAATTAAAGATACTTTGGCCAGAAACGCCTTGATAAATGCTTCAATTTTTATTTGCTCCTGACGAGAAAAATGATTTTTGTCGAAACGTCGAGATAATAAAAAGATTTACTTGTCGAAGTATCTTTAATTCAATAAAATATTTTCTTACTAAATTGTTTTAGAATATCCAGTAAATAACTGATCTTCGAAAATTTATGTTTTAATTTGCATATATGAGAAGCGGTCTGGTGGATTAAATTGGCGAAACCGCTGGGAGGGTTCACCACTGATGAGCCAAGCCCTCCCAATATATTTTTTTCATAACAGTAAGGGCAGTGGAAGTTTGTATTATGTATAAAAGAAACATTCTTGCTTTTAAATCCTTTCATTTTATATGTATAGATGGCGCGTTATTGTTCTGTGTTAATATATGAATTTGTGTGTTTGTGATATGTCAAACCTACATTAAAAATTATGATGACCATTTTGAAATGATGAAATGTCCAATCCCTATTAGACGAGGAGTAAAGAGAAAGTCGCCAATAGGAAAGCTCCAATATAATTGGTTCTCCTCGGTGATTTAGAATATCCAGCAAACAACTGATCTTCGAAAATTTATATGTTTTTTTAATTTGCATATATGAATATGTCTTTTTGGATATGTCAAACCTACATGAAAAAATGATGATAACCATTTTGAAATGATGAAATATCTAATCCCTATTGGACGACGAGTAAAGAGAAAGTAGCCAATAGGAAAGCTCCAATATCATTGGTTCTCCACGGTGATTTGAGTTCTCGGCCAATAAGGTAGGAGGGCAGGAACCCAATAAATTGGGATTTGGCACCCCTGCCTCACATCTATTTGTTTCGCTTTTTCTTTTTAACTTCTTTATTTCACAGAGCAATAAAATTAATATAAATGATTTGTCGTCTTTAAAATCTATTTTATTTGAAAAATGGAAAAATTCCATTGATTATTGAAAAATACGAATATTTGAATCAAATCATTTTTCATCATTATTTAGATTAAGACTTATTCCAACAACGGACAATTTGTTTTTGAACATTTAGTTTCAATCTTTTGTATTACACGAGCTAGTAAAATATAATTTTAACGCTACATTTTATATATCCACTCATAGACAAAACTTAAGGAAATTGTATCTTTTAGCATGTATATCGGGATTCAGACAATAACTATGAAAAATACACTAATGGACATAAGGAAGTTGTACCTTTCAGCATGTATATTGGGATTCATAAAATAACTCTGAAAGATACACTCATGGATAAAACTTAAGAAAGTTGTACCCTTTAACTTGTATATCGGGATTCAGACAATAACTATGAAAGATACACTCATGGACATAAGGAAGTTGTACCTTTCAGCATGTATATCTCGAGACACCTACTGCTGGAATGCCCACTCTTCTTCACCGCTAGACAACAGACAATGTTGTAGATCTATATCAATTTGTAAATAGAAGAGAGAATTATCATAAGTTTAATTATTTTTGTAAATATATTCATGATTTTCTTTCAAACCTGAAAGGTTCAGGTTCCTAATATACTGGTATATATATTTTTTTCTCTTTTTATTTCGATTACTTTTTTTTTGTAAAAATTTTATAACTGTTTCTGTTTAAAAAATGTAAATCGACGCAATTATCCCTAGCCGGGATATCGCGTTTGTGTGTTGAAATAAATAGATGAATGTATATCGGGATTCATAAAATAACTCTGAAAGATACACTCATGGATAAAACTTAAGAAAGTTGTACCTTTTAACATGTATATCGGAATTCAGACAATAACTCTGAAAGATACACTCATGGACAAAACTTAAGGAAGTTGTACCTTTTAGCATGTATATCGGGATTCAAAAAATAACTCTGAAAGATACACTCATGGACAAAACTTAAGGAAGTTGTACCTTTTAGCATGTATATCGGGATTCATAAAATAACTCTGAAAGATACACCCATGGACAAAACATAAGGAAGTTGTACCTTTTAACATGTATATCGGAATTCAGACAATAACTCTGAAAGATACACTCATGGACAAAGCATAAGGAAGTTGTACCTTTTAACATGTATATCGGAATTCAGACAATAACTCTGAAAGATACACTCATGGACAAAACATAAGGAAGCTGTACCTTTTAACATGTATATCGGAATTCAGACAATAACTCTGAAAGATATTGCAGTGACCTTTATTGAAGACACACGAGATGTGTGGACAAAATTGTCTTTGTCTCCTTAAAAAAAGGATCTGTATAAGACCGGTGGTCTTAATAAAGTTGTGTGGGAGTAATTAACTTTGGACATACGTCGGACCTGGAGGCTGTTGTTGGGTTCTGTGCTGCCTGGAGTATAGGAGCTCTATCTGTGCTTCCTTCCTGTGGTGAATCTGTATAAGACCGGTGGTCTTTTAATAAAGCTGTATGTGTGTATATATTATGTTGAAATAGATATGAAGTGATTAAAAACTTTATATATAACCTTTTATATTTATAAATTATTTAAATTGTGATATCAAATTAAATATTTCATCTTTCATAATACCCTTTCCCCCTTTTATTAAAGATTCGTAAAATGATACCACATTTAAAAAGAAAATGAATTTGGGAAAGAACACACTTATCATCATTATAACCGTTTTTTTTTATCATTATCATTTATTACTACCCTATTATTCTTCTATAAAGTTCAGTGGATTTTTTAAATTTGAATAAAAAAAAAAACATTTATTTCTCTCTTTCTCCAAAAATAAAAAATATCAGACGAAAGCAAAAGCTATTAGAGTTCAAGAAGAAGGAAGGGGGAATAAGGTAGCAAACGATAAAAATGGACCAATCCCTTCCAACCAAATTGGCGCCATCAAGTGAATCGTTTGGATTCAAGTTCCAAGCATCGTTTAGTATTTTTTTAAATGGCACCAAAGCTATAAATAAATCTAATGGTATAAATAAAGGAATAGGTTTCTTTTTAAAACATTTATCTGTAATAGGAGTGTGTGTATATCGTCTACCCCTTCTTTTTTGTTTGTTTTTATTTGAAATGTTTTGTGTTTTGTTTAACTTCTTGTGCTATTTTGATTTTTGGAGTCATTTCTTTCTTTTTGCTTGACCAACTTTGAGGAAAAATATATAAACATATATATTTATATTGCTGCGAACAATATATTTTATAGTTGAATTGTTCTTGTGTAAAGGGGAATAATGGTACATTAATAATATATTTTATTTTACATCGTACGTTTCAGTCACCTTTTGTCATCTCTGTCAAGGGAATTTTAAATTATGACTTTAGGTAGAATATTTTTTTGTGAGAATATATCTTTATTTTCCTCTTCATATATATTAATTAATTAGAAACTATATACATATAGGATTGTTGCGAGATGTGTTGGTGTGGCTTGTGGAAAGGCTGCTGATAAAATTATAATTAAAATTAATTTATTTAAAGCCAGAAATATAGAAATAGAAAAGAAGCAACGGTTGAAGTAACGGCCGTCGGAGTTAGCCTAGATGTTTACCGCGAGTGGCCAGAGTCTCTGATTACTTCCCGCGCGCATGCGTAGTCAGGTTGACGCTCGCGGTTGCCGAGGCCGTCCTAGTTCGCGCTCGCTGAAGCAAAGTGTAGTCGCCACATACATATACACTCATGTATAAAAACTTGAGGAAGTTGTATCTTTTATCATGTATATCAGGATTCAGACAATAACTCTGAAAGATATTACAGTGACCTTTATTGAAGACACACGAGATAACCAAGTGTGAACAAAATTGTCTCTGTTTACTTTTAAAAAATGCGACGCTGAGTTCGTTTATACAAAAATATAATACCTTGACAAAGGTTGGCATTCAGCCAACCGAAATATTGGCAAACATATCTTTTTATTCAATACAATATATGTCTTTTCATTATCTAATAATTTATTTATTTATGTTATATAAAAATATTTTATTTTATTTAAAAATATATTGTTCTAAAACAGACTCTGTAAAGTCGAACTTCAGATAACGCGGCCTTTACCGGTCCCAAGTCCGGATGAAAAAGGAGGAGGGGAAGCAGTAACAAGCTCACTAAAAAAACCTGGGCTCAGCTGGCCCGGCTGATAGTACCCTGTAAGGGCTCCTAATCCATGGATACAGGATGAGCAGCGTTTGTACTCCATGTTATGAGCAGCTGTACATGGCGTCTGTTCCTCATGTCAGAGGCGGCCATTTCTTTTAGAGCTAAGTCGGTCTGCCATTGAGTAGTGTTCCCAGTCTTAATGACAAAGGCAGACGCATTCTACTTCACTCAGTCATGATGGTTGTCAAACAGACACCATCAAGGGTCACAACTTGATACCCTAATAAGATTGAGTGGAGATAAGAAAGAAAAAGAAAAAGATAACGCCGCTTTGCAATATTTAAATTCATTGTTGTTGTTTTGTTTTAGCTGACTTAAATGTTTCTGTAGATATGTAAATAAGATGTATTAGCGCGCCATCTGTTATGGGAAATTTAAACTATTTTTGATATGTATGATTCTTTTTTGAAATAAAACAGTTTTATATATTTTTTTATATATTACAATTACAATTATTACAATTATTTTATTTCCAAAGCAACCTTAAAGAGAATCATTGCACAAGTAAGAAGCCTTTTTGTAGTACAGAGAATTAATCATGTTTCACTATTGAAAACTAAGACCATAAAATGCACCTTATGCAACGGTGAATTTAGTCTCGATTTTCCACACTACATGTTCTACTGTACGGCAATGGAAGAAGAAAGAGAAATTCTTCGTCAAGAGACCGGCTATAATAGCAATTCGCCTTATGTTTTAATGGCAAAAGTCGTAAAATCTAGACCCTTTGCATTCGCTTTTTATAAATACTGGAAATCAGCTCAATCAAAATGTTTAGCACAGACACCGGATCCAACTCTATAATTGTTCGAGGTCAATACCCAATATTTGTATATAACTATGATGCTAATCTGTTTATTTACATAAGTTTTTTACATTATTCAACACTTGAAAACATTAGAGATCCAGATTTTTTAGAAAGTTTAGAATGTATTTACAAAATGAATTGAACTTTAAATATGATTTTTTATCGGAAATCAAATCGTTAAGTTCACAAACAACTAGTTCATTCTTCATTCTATAATCTTGAAATGCTGGGCAATCGATCAGTAGATGTCTTGAGGTTTGTTCCTCAATACTACATTGTATATATGTAGATACGTAATATTTTATTTTCTTTATTCTTTACGCCTAAGTCAGATATTCATTTACTAAATTTATGTCTTATATTTTTTTATTAGCATATTCATAGCAAAATGTGATTAAAATTGTTTTTATTCCACAACTGTGCAATACTCATGTATTCCGAAAAAGCAGTTTAATAATTCCTATCTATATATTTTTTCTTATATCTAGTACACGTGGTATAGGCCATGATAATGATGGTGGGTAGAGGTTGACGATTGCTTTTACTGTTAGTGCACCACATATCTACACATGTGAAAAGCAGCTCGACTTTGCACTTATAAATGTGCCAGAGCCCCGTTTGATTACTTGCACTCGCTGGTGGGGTTGGACCTTTGCAAGAATCGGGGGCCATTGTAGCATTTTTAAAAAATATATCTAAAATAATACTGCATATATTGGCAAAATACTTATGTATTCGAAACCAGCAAAATACTTAATAATTCAACAAGCATATAATCTCTTATCATCAAAATTATATATCATAACATTTATTAACACAATGTAAACAATCAAACAAATGGTCAAATATCTTTAAATTAAAATATAATCACACACATTTCTATATCAAATATTTATAAATATTAATACTTAACAACACTAATCCATTCTATTTATAGAAAGAAATGATAGAATTATAGAAACACGAATTTAATATTCAATTAGTGAATTAGAAAAGTTTTCGATTAAAATTTCTTTTACAGATGGTTTTAAAAATGGGATTTTAGAAAATATTCTTTGATCAGAGAATAATCAATTAAAGTTTAATCGACAAAACGGAATTTTCATAAATTTCATTAGACGATTTCTTTTTTGGATTTAAACAAATTATGGAAAAAAGAAAGAAATTACAAATCTTTACTTTGTTAGTAATCAGATAATTCTACAAAAGAAATTTGTTTTTGAAATATTATTATCTTTTATTCTGTTTGTAGCGTATTATATATTATTCATTGAGAGAATGTTTCTTAAAAATATCTTTCTACTGTGATCTTACTGCAATGTAAAATAAAAAAATTCTTCTTCACCGCTAGACAACAGACAATGTTGTAGATCTATATCAATTTGTAAATAACAGAGAAAATTATCATAGATTTAACTATTTTTGTAAATATATTTATGATTATCTTTCAAACCTGAAAGGTTCAGGTTCCTAATATAGATTCAAATACTCTGCTAAATCGACCGCCAGAGGTCACTCTTCCCCTATAAAAACTCGTTGTTGTTTTATCCCAATGGCCGGCTGAAAACCTTTGTACAATATGTAAATAAGCTTTTCATTTTTTCATTCTTACGCCTTAAGCTAGGCAGTACTTTTACCAAATTATGTCTTTTATATATATTCCTTAACTCAAATAAATAAATCACTAATTAAAACTCTTTTAAATATTTTTGCCACGACTGCATTACCATAATTCTCAACATGATCTAAATTCAAGCAGAAAATCTTTTTTATTTTTATAACATATTAATTTTTCTCTTTTTTATTTTTATTACTTTTTCTTGTATAATATGTTTATAACTGTTTCTGTTTTTAAAAAAAATTAAATCGACGCAATTATCCCTAGCCGGGATATCGTGTTTTGTGTGTTGAAATAAACTGTAGTGCAATGATAAACATGTTGGGGAACCTAGTGGGTAATCCTACTAACAATTTAGTCAGTTTAATCTACAATACAGATTTAAAATTGTATTGGGTTGCTTTGTTTATATATAAGTGAATGAGTATATATGTGTATATAAATATATATATATATTTTGGAATTTTTTTTGTTCACTTCTTTATCTCTTTCTTACTTTGCTTCTTGGATCCTTCAGTCGAGTCTTTTGTAAGACTTTGGGTCTTAATGGGGGCTTTTGTTGTTATGTTGTATATATGTATGTGTATGTATATATCATACTTACATAATCTTTCTTTTTCTTCTTCTGTATATTCCCCACTTTCACAGGCCTATCTCTCTTGTAATCTCGGGGAGAATCCTCTATAAGACCAGTGTGTCTTAATAAAGGTTTTTGTGTGTGTGCTTTGTCTTAATACGTCTTTTATCTGGGACTGTAGTGATGTAACTTAATGGTTTCCTTGAAGAAACCTACACTATTAGCAATGACAGCGCACTTGCGATAATTTGTGTTATCAAAATTCGAAACTATTATAGAGCAATTTATTTATCGTCTGGATCTCATGGAATAAAGTCCACCCTAGACTGAAGAGGGCCATTAGCCCGAAACCATGGTCTCTAGGTGGACGCTTCTCAGTTTGCCAAAGCTGGTGTTGTGGCTTTGTAACCGACCCAAGGCCGCTAGTTGCGGAGACGGTCAATAGATGGCGTCAGGTTTTGACGTTTATTTTGACGGGAGAGGCGCCCTATGCTTCTATGTATTATAGACGCGTATGATTCTTTTTAAAAATAAAACTTCTACTACTGCAATGGAAAAATTAATGGGAGGGCCTGGCTTATCAGTGGTGAACCCTCCCATCGGTTTCGTCAGTTTAATCTACAATTCACTACGGATGAGCCAGGCTCTCCTATTAATTTTTCCATTGCAATAAAGGGAGTAGAAATTGTTTTATTTTTAAAATAATCATACGCGTCTATAATAGTTTCGCATTTTGATAACAGATAGCGCGCGCTAATGTATCATGATTTGTGATGTGTTATGTTGATTGAATAATCATAAATATATGATTCCATATATTTGATATATTTGATTAGAACTGAGCGAGAATCTCTTTTTCTTCCATGTAAAGGAATTTGTTATTCTCTTTAGATTTTGATGGTTCTTAGAGAGGCTCTTGAGATGGTATTTAATGGTTTTTCCTAGAACATACCTTTCTTACGTCTCTAGTCGTTTAAACCGTTGTTTGGTTGTTAGCTGTACGTTTCAGCTTGGTTAGGTTAAGTTAGTCTAGCTTTAGGGGGGTAAAGATAGAGGTTCAGATAGTTCAACTTTAGGTTAAGTTAATATAACTGAAATAAGAAATATTAGCTTTGTTGGATGAAGCGTATCATTTTATTCTCCTCGTATACGTTTATATAAGGTAAGCTGGTTGAACTTTTGGAATGAGTTAGGCTGAGCGCTGTAGTTCAGCTTTAGGTTGGGTTGTATATTACGTTCTCTTTTTACCTTGATATAACCCGGTTTCCTGGAGCAATCACGTACCAAAGTCACCAAATTTACGGGTTGACATGTCTAATGGTGAACATCCAGTTTATTAGATGAACTGTACTTGGTTCTGTAGGTCTTCTTGGTAGGTTAAGTTGGGTTAATCTAGTTCACTTTCATGTTTAATTGAAATAGGTAAGCTTTAGGTTAGATTAAGCTAGTTGACCTATAGAGGTTCTGTTAAATTATTTATGGTTTAGATTAGGTTAAGCTAGTTTACCTTTAAGTTTTGTTAAATTAGTTCAGGCATAGATTAGATTAAGCTAGTTGACCTATAGAGGTTCTGTTAAATTAATTAAGGTTTAGATTAGGTTAAACTAGTTTACCTTTAAGTTTTGTTATATTGGTTCAGTTTGAGACTAGATTAAGCTAGTTCACCTTTAGGTTTTCTTGAATTAGTTAAACATTAGGTTATATTAATTACAGTTAAGCCAATTTAGTTCAGCTTTAGGATAGCTTACTCTAGTCCGGTATTAGGATAGGTTAGGTCAGTTTAGGTTATAACAACTTTAGGTAAGGTTAGATTAAGTTAATTCAGTATAGAGCTAACTGAAAAACGAAGCTCTGCGACACTAAAACCTCCACGCGAAATCGTAAATTACCAGTTAAACCTGAGCGTTATAGCGAACCAATCCACGCTGTTTCTCGTTTTCGGTTAACATTGAGGTTACTTCTTAACGTAAGACCAACGAATTTCTTTCGTAAGACCAACGACTTTCTTCCGTAAGACCTACGACTTTCTTGAGTAAACTTGAAATTTGGTTCTACGAAAGATCGAAGATTTGTCTGACTATATGGATGAGTTCCTAACATTCCAAATGTGTGGGGAATAATGGAGATCCACTTCGGGACGTCGGCCAGACGGATTTGGTGACATCAAACAAACATACTCGCCAGCGGCGCCAGCCGGCAACAAAGGAAGAGAGCACGGCCTGGTCTGTTGACCAGTTTGGTGTTTTCCTCTGTCCTCTTAACATGTTTAAAATAAAATTAGTTTAAAGGAGACTTTTACCCTCTCCTTTTTGCTATTTAGTGATCTGATTTAAATCCTTCCAACAGCCCACAAAAGAATCATTTCTGCGAATTCTTCTACCGAACTCGCATCAGTGTTTTGTGAAACGATTACCAGACATTTCTACACAACAAGCATTCGTTTGCAGTCAAACAAAGCAGAAGTAAATTACCAACCATCCCAAACTAGGCATAAGACCATTCCACTACACTTAGTTACACGCATGGATTAAGAAAGTAACAAATTGAATCGACTTATTGGCTAGCACTAGTTGAATTATCTTGTTTGAAACATTTAGTCTTCAATTGTAAAATTTCGTTATTTGAAACCTATCTACATATCTACATCTGTTACTATTTTTCAAATATATATACATAGCGAATATAAGAAAGTTAATTATTTTTTTTAATATTAAAACTTTAAATATTGATACTAACCTATTTTGATCATTTATAGAATATTTATTAGGAATATTTATATTTCTCTCACTAATTTTTAAAAACATAAAATATTCGATTTTTTCTCTTTGTTACTCTATTAGGCGGATATATGAGCAGAAAAAAACATTATAATAGAAGAAATGCTAAAAGGCTGTATGGTATAATAAACAAACGAATATTTTCATACGCACCAGAACCTCGGATTAAAATATTCTTAATTATATATATGTATATGAAAAAACAATTGAAAAAAAAGATAAGTGGGTCAGGTGTTGATATTAAAAATAAAGAAGGCATCTCCTGACCACAACGTTTAGTTTATTTTGCTCCACTAGATGGCGCTCTGCTATCTATAAAAACACATGTGTTCGTGTTCAGGAGAGATGCCTTCTTTATTTTTAATATATGTATATATATATATTATATATAAAGATGATGAGTGAGATTTTCTGCATGAATTTTAGATCATGTTGAGGATTATTGTAATGGTGATGCAGTCGTGGCTATAATCTTGAAAAGTAAAATAATGAAAATAGTTTTGATACGAGATTGTTTTAATTGAACTTTAGGATTATATAATAAACATAATTTGATAAAAGTAATGCCTGGCTTAAGGCGTAAGAATAAAAAAAGAAAAGCTTATTTACATAATGTACAAATGTTTTGGGTCGGCCAACGAGGAAGAACAACAATGAGATTTTATATGGTAAGCGTGACCTCTGGCGGTCGATTTAAAAAGAGTATTTGTATCTAGGAAATATATAATTTTTTTTAAATAAAATATTTTAATATAACATATATATATATATATATATATAATAAAAAAAATAGATTTCTGTTGATTTTGGTTATTTTGAGGATTATGCAATGGTAATGCAGTCGTGGTTAAAATCTTGAAAGAATAATAATAAAAATTGTTTTGATCAGATATTTAATTGAACTTATGGAATATATAAAAACATAATATAATAAAAGTACTGCCTGGATTAAGGCGAGAAGAACAAGGAAAACAAAAGATTATTTACATAATGTACAAAAGGTTTGAGCCGGCCATCGGGAAACAACAACGAGTTTTTATATGCAAAGCGTGACCTCTGGCGGTCTTAGAGTATTTGTATCTATGAAATATAATTTTAAATAAAATAATATTTTAATATAAAATATATATATTATATAAAAATGAAATTTTTCTGTTGTATTTTGATTGTCATTTTTATAGAATTATTAGCTGTTGCTTGATTTTGGTATGCAGTCGTGGAAAAGATTATAATAAAATTAGTTATCAAAAATAGCTTCAATTGAGATGAAGGAATATATAAAAAACATATTTGATAAAAGTACTACCTGGCTTAAGGCGTAAGAATAAAAAAATGAAAAGCTTATTTACATTTATTATTTATTTATCAAATCAGACGCGATATCCCTACAAGGGATGCTTGCGTCAATAACAACACTAAATTCAGATACTATATTACATTAAAAAAAAAATAATAATTACAAGATTTGAAAAGATAAGAAAGAGGACATTAAAATCATTCTTGATTTTACATCACAACCAACAAAATAAACAAACCAAAAATATACAAATAGGTAATAATTAAGGTTTTTTTAACCAAGAGAGAAAATCATAGATATATTTACAGAATTTTCTAAACTTAAAATACGAGTCCTTACTATTTACAAACATAAAAAGATCCTTGTATTCGATGTTTTCCCGGTTTCTGTAGTTCTGGAAGATTGGGCACTCAAGAAGCAGATGACTGGAATCCTGCTTTCTCTTTCCACATAAACATCCCGGATCGTCTATAGCTCCTATTCGAAACAGAAAATCTCCGAAATTTCCATGACCAGTAACGAATTGCACATTGTAAAAGTCAGGGCGGAAATATTTTGGAATGCCCAAAGGGAAAAAGAGACGAAAGTGATCACTTGTATTAGAAAACATATCTTCCATTCTTGTTCTCAAAAATCCTTTTATAATTGAAGGAGAATGTGGACTGAACGTTCGTTGGTCTTCCTCGCTTAGTTGGTCCAATTCATATTTAATCAATCTTGATTCGATAAAATCAGTCAGGAATGGGATCTCTGCCAGATAGTGGACACAATTTGAGGAAGATGTTTTAAACGATCTAGTAGCCCAAAGAACAATTTGGTATTGCATCGAATTTAATTTCTGTTTACAGCGGTTATTTATTTGGTAGAACCAAATTTCAGCTCCATATGTTAGAATAGGTCTAATTAGCGTCTTATACAAAATTAACCTTTTATTAGAGTTTATACCCCATAGTTTGCCGCTGAGGGAAAAAAGCAGATTTTTCATGCGATGCGCCTTATGCAAAATCTCATTGATGTGCGGGGTGAAATTTATTTTTGTTTTGAACCTATGATTAGATAATTTCATTCCCAAAATTTTGATTTCATTTGAAGGCTTTATGACGGTTTTTTGAAATTCCAGCTGGAACCTATGGAAATTGTGAAAGTGAATCAAGTTTGTTTTTTCTGGATTTATTTTTAACTTGTTTGAGCGACACCATTGAGTGACATAGTTTAGGGTGTTCACTAACTCAGTTTTTAGACCCTCTAAATTATAATGCCAACATACAATAGAGATGTCGTCCGCGTAGCAAATAATTTCAGCTTTTGTAGATTTAAAATTCATTAAAATATCGTTTAGCAAGATGTTCCATAATAACGGTGACAGTGGACTACCCTGAGGACATCCCTTAGTAAGGTTTTTGGAGACCGTTTTGCCACCGTATGACAGACAAACTGTCCTTTTATTATTCAAATAGGATTGGATGATTTGAATCAGAGAGCTGGGAACGTTGTCTAAATCCATTCTTTTTATTATAGCTGGCCACCATGCATTATCAAAAGCCCCTGATAAGTCCACTGCGATCATCGCCGTCAGTTCTCTTTGCTTGTGTTCCAGAATAGTTTCAGTCAGCTCTTTCATAGCAGTAATTGTTGATTTATGCCTGGAGAAGCCATGTTGTCTATGACTCATCAAATTGTTTTCGTCATAAAAGGTAGTAAGTTTATTTTTAATTACGTGTTCGAAAATTTTTGAAATGTTAGATAGTAAGGAAATTGGTCTGTAGCTTTTACTAACATCATAACTAGTTTTATCTCCTTTAGGAATGATTTTCACAAAAGAGTTTTTCCAATAATCTGGGAAATATCCCAAACTTATACATTTTTCAAATATTTGATGGAGGATTATGGAAATCCTAGGGTAGGCGTATTTTATCATATTATTGCTAATATTATCTGATCCAGGTGCTTTCTTATTTTTCAATAATACAATAATTGTTTCGATATCTGTTAGGCTTATGATCACTTTGTTTCTATTATTGTAGATTGGCGAGTAATATCTAGTTGCTTTGTGAAGTTCCTCCTCGGAAGAAATATCATCGTCCGGGAAAAGATCGTTCAATAAACTTTCCATTTTTGAAGTCCTAGCAAAATCCGGTGCATTGTCTATCAATGGAATCCCTGTTGTGTTAAATGATGCTTTTAAGGTTTTGAAAGTTTTATAAGTGTTCCCAAATGGATTAGTTGATTCGTTTTCTTCGAGAAAGAATCTCCAGCTTTTAAGTTTTGCCTTGTTAATGGCTTTATTATATTTATTACGAGCAGCTTTAAAGAATATTTCATTAATTATTTTGCCTCGATAGAATAAATTTCTTATATAATTAAAATCATTTTTCATTTTTTCAAGTTTATTCGTCCACCACTTAAATTTGACTTTGTTTTTGTTTATGGTTGGTTTTAACTTAAGGGATGCGTAAGCTGCTTCACTGATAATATTTGTGAGTTTTAAAACAGCTCTATCTACACTTTCGGAATTTTTTATTTGGTTAGTTTCATCCACGAGGCTGAGCAATTCGGGGGAGGAAAATTTATCATAAAATGCATTCCAGTTTGCGTCAGTTTCACTGAATTTCCACGTTGATTTATAACCGTTTATATGACTGTTGTCTTTACTAACGATCTCGTAGGTTTTTGTCACGTGATCGGAGGTGTCCGTCATTATGGATGTATTCCAGTTTTTTAATAGATTGATTGAATTTCTGTTGGAGATAGTGAGGTCGATCACGCTAGAATTACGACACGTTGTAGTTTTAATATTATGGACGAAAAGATTGTGTTGGTTCACTAATGAATGAAGTTTGTGACCATTTGAATTTGTCTTTCGATCATACCAGACGGGGTGCCTAGAGTTAAAATCCCCACAAAGCAGAATCGGTTGAATTTTGAAGGTTTCCAAAATTTCCTCAATAAACTTTTGATGGGTTTCCGAAAAAGAATTGGGGAGAATGTAAAAATTCGCTGCAATAATATTGGACTTTGATAAAAGTATTGAGCTTGTAGTACAAAATGAGTTGGTGAATTGATCTATCTTATTGTATTTTAATCCTTTATTTAAAATTATTGTTGCCGAGTTTATCTTGTTTCCTTTTGCTGTTAAAACTGAATGCTCGTCTCCGCCAAAAATAACAACATTGTTCACTGTATAGGGCTCCTGAATAAATAATATGTCTGGTGGGTCGTTAGCTATCTGAGCCAGGAGCTCATTTGTTGCGTTTATGCTTTTTCTTAAATTTTGTTGCACACACTTAATTATTGGGGCTTGCATTTTATACTTTCCTGACTCGTATGAGTTAGTTATCTGATTGTTCAGTTGGGAAATAACTTGTTCTTTCGATTATTCTGTCTATTTATGCCTTATACAATGGACATTCCTCCGAATTTGCTCTGTGTGATAAGGGCTTGCTTCTATACTTAGGATGTTGAGAGCAATTAAAACACTTGGGAATTCCTGAGCAATCATGAACTCCCTGAACTCCACATATTCTGCACATTGGGGTGTTAGGGCATTCTGCCATTTTGTGAGAGGGATTAAATTTAAGACATTTCTGGCATTGATTCACAAAAATCTTATCTACAACAACGCAGCGTTCGCAATCAGTGTAGATTTTATTATTTAATTTCCTAATGGTTTGATATACCCTAGGAGAAACCCGTAAAACTATATTGTGAGTAGGGGTGTTAGATTTAGTGCTGAATAATACCTTTATTTCACTTTTCATATCCCTTAGTTCGTCGTTCATCTGACAGATTGTTTCTTCGAAGGAATTTACCTCGGTGATTTTATTAACATTTTTAACCATTATCGTCGGATCTCTTTTGGTCGGAATAAATGTTTTGCATATATTTGTTAGCTGAGTTGATTTGCATATTTCCTCTTTTAGAAAATTAGATTCGCGCTCGTCCGACATTTTTATAATAATAGATTTTTTAGTGTTTATAATTTTATTGACTCGAACTTTTTTATTTTCCTCTCCTAACACTCTGATCTTATTAACAATAGCGTGGTGTACATCTTGATTATTTCCCTCATTAAAAGGTTGCGCTATAATTACAAATTCTTTTTCACTAATTTGTTTTTTATTTATTGTATCTCTCGTTGTTTGAGTTTTCACAACCTCTGAAAAAGAGGGCCTCAGTGTCTTGAATTCTCCCTTGAATTTGTCCAGTTTTTGATCTAGGACATCAGACACTTGCACAGAAAGTTGATCTAAAAAGTCCTGATTATTGATATCCCTCAAGGCAGTAATACCATCTTTTGTCTGCTTTACCATTGTGGACAAATAGGATAGATCATTTTTTGTGAGGTTTTTTTGGTTCTCTCTCTCTCTCTCTCTGTTTGACCTTATTGTCAAAGTACTCGTAGATTTCATCTAATTTTACAGTCAATGTTCTTATTAGTAAATCCATATTAAATTTTATGCAAATCTATTTTCCTTTTATCCATTTAATTTAAAGTAAATAGTTAAAATTAAATAATGAGCGTATCAGCGACTATGCTTAATATAGTAAAATGCTATATTTCAATTCAGTTTAATAAGACTTTAAGGAAAATGAATATTTAAAACAATATTTACCGAAACTAGCGGAGCCTAGCGAAGTCCGTTATTTACATAATGTACAAAAGGTTTGAGCCGGCCATAGGGAAACAACAACGAGTTTTTATAGGGAAAGCGTGACCTCTGGCGGTCTATTTAGCAGAGTATTTTAATCTATGAAATATAATTTTAAATAAAATAATATTTTAATATAACATATATATATACCTTTTGGAAAATGCGATGAAAAACTTCCTGTATATAAAAAAAAACATTGTTAATAGGATATAATTTACACTAATGGACAAAACTTAAGGAAGTGGAAAGTGTTTTATGTCGCCGGTCATTTTTTTAAGGAGACAGAGGCAATTATGGTCACTCTTGGTTATCTTGTGTGTCTTCAATAAAGGTCACTGTAATATCTTTCAGAGTTATTGTCTGAAACCCGATATACATGCTGAAAGGTACAACTTCTTCAGGTTTTGTTCATAAGTATTATTTTCTCTTTTGAGCGGTACCTAATAAAGTGTGGAAAAGAGAAACGGATGAGCTTTGGTCTATCAAAAATATTTACATCTTAGAAAAAGTAGTTTATTTGTTATTTACATTATTTTTAGTTTTATATTTTATTAGATTTGCATAGTTTGGTTTGAATTTTCATTGCTATATAAATGTGTGTCTCTACAATTTTAGAGGTATACCTTTCGGTGTTAATAAAGTTCCTTTATACTTACCTCTTCTGGCGAGAATTCTTTCAACACTACAATATATTAAAATTTAACGCTAAAAATAAACATTTTTACATGAATGTATCAGTGCACACTACCATAAAATCAAATCAGATATTTGAATTCACAAACGGATGGTTAATGGAATAATTGACTGGGATTTAATTAAAAATACAAATTCTATTATGTTTAATTGGATAAAGTAGGAATGGCCATTAATTTCTATCCAATTATAATTACATTTTTCTCTCCTAGACGGTAATTAAATTGACACTGTAATTATTTAAACGCCTAAGGAGTTAAAATTTGACTAGGTTTCCTTATTAAGTGAAGCAAGCTAGAATTAGTGATGATATTATTTATTCTTGAAATTTGAAAAAATGGCTCAAATCAATGTAAAAACATTTTTAAAAGGCATCTTATGATCGTGTAACTAAAGGTTGTTGATGGCTTGCGCCATCTATCGGAATAAATATAAACTAATCATGATTTTTTAATTATTCCAGAATTGGCCAAATATCATTTGCAATAATTAAAAATTAGTTGATATTCATTTCGACAGATGGTGCAAGCCATCATCAACTTTTAGTTGCATATTCAGGTGATACCTTTCTCTCAATTTATCCCCCTGATCCACACAAATACAAATTCACTTTTGTGTACTTTATTTCACATGATAAAATCCTGTTATTTTCATGAAGACTATATTGCAATGTTCCACAACCAATGTGTCATGGTGTGCATACTGATGTATTATGTTAAGCTAGAAGCCACCTCATTTACAAGAGTCAATGAAATATATCTATATTAATAAAATGCAAATTTCATAAGTGTACATCACTAAAAACTTTCGTTACAATGCATCAATTTCAACCAAATTTTCAACATTTATGTAAAACGAGATGGAGCAGGTTTTGCTTAACATCAAAATATTTTTCCCTAACATTAACATGCGTAACTTCGCTGTTATCCATTAAATACAAAAAAAAATCAACAGAGTCAATTTTATTTATATATAAATACAAAATTAAATTTCAACAGAGTTAATTTTTTTACATACTAGCTAATAATCTCAATCTAAAAAAATATTCAAAACAAGCAATTTTAAGATAACACCATATGTAAAACAGTCGGCCAAGAAAACAAATAACGTGTAATATATATATAATATATATAATAAAATCTTAAATATTATTTATCAAAAGTAAGATTATCTCAGGATGACACGGCAATTTATTTGAGACAAGAATAATGATACAATTCCAAGGCGAAGATACTATTCCTTTAACTTCCAATTACCGAGGGAACCAATTAATATTGATTTTATTCAACTTATCGAGTATTTTTCAAGGGACCGGAAAAAAATGTTCACTAGATAAAACGATGATTTTGTAATGTAGAAAATTAGGAAAGACAAAATTCAGGATGACACGGCACACAGGGACCGGGAAAAAATGTTCACTTTATCGAGAGATTCAAATTTACAAGTTTCAAATTATCAAAATATATCTTCTTTTTTAAATAAGTTTATAGAGAATTGTTTTAACAAATGTTCGTTAGACAAACCTTTACTCGGGTAAAAACCCGGGCGAAGCCGGGTACATCCGCTAGTAACAAATATATACCATTAATTTTAATAAACAACAACTTATATATTATATCATTTATACTCTCAGAAAACAAGTAAATAATACTTTAAAGAAGTTTATAATACAAATATAAAACAACAAAATAATAAGGAACTCTCTTAGAACCAAGACAAATACTTTATTAACTTAGTCAAAGTGATAAAAAAAAGCCAAAAAATCTAAAAGTCCAGAAAAACATATTCAAAATAAAACTTGAGCAGAATTTTCAAGAACTAGAAATCTCAGATCAAGAAAGGTTAATTATATATATATATATTAATATATTTACAAATGTTATAAAACTCGAGTACACACACACACACACATTATTATTTAATTAAAATGGCATATAATGGATCAAAATATCATTTATTTTACCAATATTTCAGTTGGCTGAACGCCAACCTTTATCAAGGTATATATTATACCATAAAATGCTAACAAAGTAGAGAAAAAGTTTTCTTTATTAAAATGTATAAGTTACTAGCTTTCGGGCTCCAAGCCCTTCCACAGGTACAGGGCTTGGAGCCCGAAAGCTAGTAACTTATACATTTTAATAAAGAAAACTTTTTCTCTACTTTGTTAGCATTTTAATAACGAGTTTACAAGGTGTAGCATTTTATAAGTCTTTAAAGAGATCAAGGTATATATTATACCATATTCATATAATACCTTATATATGTTATAACACCTTGATAAAGGTTGGCGTTCAGCCAACTATAATATTGGTAAAATAAATGATATTTTGATCCAATATATGTCTTTTTAATTAAATATTTATTTATGGATTGTTCTAATTTCAAATACAGTATTATAGTGAATAAGAGCTTATCTAGATTGATATTTAAAAATGGAATCTAATGAAGTAAGTTAAAAGAGAATTCAGAAACTGTAAATATACCGAAATTGAAATGTTAAATCGATGTTTGATACACACAATTCTATTAAAACTACAGAATAAATTAGTAAGAAACTTTACATGAATGTTTGTGATTATTTTTATTTGACATATCTGACGCCCAGCTCGGGATACTTGCGCCTAAATACATTTTAGTAGATTATATACAATTCATTTTATACAATTTAATAACCGGACTAAATACATAATTGAAACTTAAACGATGGTATTCTAAAACAGAAGAAAAAATCTAAAATGGATTATTTTAGCAACCTATATACAATTCATTATATACAACTCAATAACCGACTAAAAACACAATTAAAACTGAAACGATGGTTTTCTCAAACAGAAGAGAAAATCTAAAATGAATTTACAAAAATTATTGAATTTTACATAAGTGTCTTTGTTTTATACAAATTCGCAAATTTCTTCGATGGGATAAAAATGATTACTTCTGTAGCTGTGAAATATCGAACATTCTAATAATAAATGTATTGAGTCTTATAATGTATTTTGAGTGATGATAGTATTTAACTTTGATAATTTTAATGAACTTATAAACCAATTTTCTATACTTATTTTTTTTTACCACTAGGAGCAATAATGAGTTGATTGATAAATAAATATTATTGGATGCTATTTCTTCTTCACAGTGTTTTACGAAACTAATAAGGCACAATTTGGGTTATAGATTATAAACACAAAGTAATAAGACCAAATCCAAATAAATAGTGTGTGACGTTTCGGTAACAACGTTGTTACCATCTTCAGGCAAAAGTACTGAATGAGAAATTTTACCACAGAATGGTTTAAATTTTACTGTTATCAAGTGTGTAAACATGTTAAAATTTCTCATTCAGTACTTTTGTCTGAAGATGATAACAACGTTGTTACCGAAACGTCACAAACTACTTATTTATTTGGATTTGGTCTTATTACTTTGTGTGTTTTACGTTACTAAAATTATTCAAATGGTTAGGCCCCTGTTCGCGTATATATATACTCAACTTAAATCTGATAAGTTAAAGTGTTTCGCTGAGTTTGAGTTCTTCTTTTCCTGGAGACGTTTTAGAATAAAAAACAAAGACTTGACTTAAATCAGAGTTTAGAATTCACTACAAACAACAAAACAAAAGAATTTACAATTTTACATACACACCACTGAATACAATTTTTAATTTACATCACAAAACAAAAAAAAATATTGTTGACAACACACTGTTACCGAATTAAGAAAAAATAAACAAACATAAAAACTAATATTCAATGAATATATTTACAAATTAATAAATCACAATAACAATAAATAATAAAATAACAATAATAATAATGATTTTTTTAACCAAACAGCTCGTAAAATAATCAAGAAAAAGCAAATCCTTATCGTACAACTGAAAGTTGCTGCTGGCTTGTGGCTAAGGTGATGTCTTTTTAATCATTTATTCACCTTATTGCAGTGCAATTTCACATTTGTACTATTTTTCGCTAAAAGAATGTTGGCTGGAATATACCTGAATATTACCTAGGCAAATCCATATATAGTATACATGGTATACTATAGGTGGTATATATAGTTTAGTAAAACGAATACCAAATAAAAGTATTTATTTTGTATTCTATTTTAATTACAATATATATATATATATATTTCAAGTATTATCAAAGTCCTAAAGGTTTATATCTATAATTTGTTTGAATACCATAACTATTATGCCACCTCTCAATGTCGCATATTTATACACTCATATACAAAACTTAAGGAAGTTGTACCTTTCAGCATGTATATCGGGATTCTGATAATAACTCTGAAAGATACACTCAAAGACAAAACTTAAAGAAGTTGTACCTTTTAGCATGTATATCGGGATTCAGACAATAACTCTGAAAGATACACTCATGGACAAAACTTAAGGAAGTTGTACCTTTTAGTATGTATATCGGGATTCAGACAATAACTCTGAAAGATACACTCATTGACAAAACTTAAGAAAGTTTTACCTTTTAGCATGTATATCGGGATTCAGACAATAATTCTGAAAGATACACTCAAAGACAAAACTTAAGGAATTTGCACCTTTTAGCATATATATCGGGATTCAGACAATAATTCTGAAAGATACACTCATGGACAAAACTTAAGGAATTTGTACCTTTTAGCATGTATATCGGGATTCAGACAATAACTCTGAAAGATACACTCATGGACAAAATTTAAGGAAGTTGTACCTTCCAGCATGTATATCGGGATTCAGACAATAACTCTGAAAGATACACTCATGGACAAAACTTAAGTAAGTTGTATCTTTTAGCATATGTATCGGGATTCAGACAATAACTCTGAAAGATACACTCAAAGACAAAACTTAAGGAAGTTGTACCTTTTAGCATGTATATCGGGATTTAGACAATAATTCTGGAGAATATTTGATACACCGTGACCCTTTTTTGAAGACACACGAGATCACCAAGTATGAACAAAATTGTCTCTGTCTCAATGAAAAAAAAAAAGACGACCAGCAACGTCAAATACACTATTCTTGAATGTATGCATAATTGTCCAATACAGTATTAGAGCTCTGATGGATTTTAAATTGTGGAAACCTATGGCAGAGAGGATTTACCACTGTATTGAACGATTCTGCTTATATATGGTTACACTGTAGGATGGAATCTTCGTAATGGTATCTGAACAACCTATACAAAATCCTTTAAGAGACATCAGAATTACATTTACATATTTACACAATGAATAATGCTCTTTCTTAAAAAATAAAGACAAGTTAGACATTAATATTTAAAATGCAATACCGCCCTATCTATATATATTGAACCAAGTCCTCTTTTTATTGTTTTATTGCAGTAAGGTCAGTTGAGAGAGAAAAAAAGTTTGTTTTCTTTGTAAAAAGAAAAATTGGTGTTGTATAGTTTCATTTATCGTATTAACCCAGTATACCGCTAAGATAAGTGTAATGTAGGTTTATAAAGGTTAGATAGCACTGGTTCATTAAATTTTCATGTGAAGAATTGAGACCCAAACCGTGTATTTTATTGAACTACTTTGTAAGAAAATTGTACAAATTCAGATCAATAAATTGTCCACAATACCAAATTCTGATTAACTGTGGATAAATGGTATACATATTTATGTTATACATTCATTTCGATCTAGATCTATGCAATTTATATGCAGGAAACATCTACAAAAAATTTTGTTGTCTTTTTTCAAACAGACCACCTTTTTGCATATATATGTAGTAATATACGTCAATATACACTAGATTTTCATATATGTATTATAATTATAAATAGAGTGCAACATCCCTAACATGTAGATACAACTCAACGCGCTAGCTTGGCTATCATGTAATAACAAATATGATAATAAAGTTTTATTGAGAGTCCACCGCAATTAAGACAGGATGAGGTCCTATTTCAGAGGTCGTTAGTTGAAGTTTTACGTCTTCCCCTCCCTCCGACAAATGGCCGGGAAACAAACAGATCATATCTACCTCTCATGTAGATCACACCCTCCTGAGCCTTGTCCACGTCTTTGGCCTCTCTCTGAGGTGACATTCAACCTGCTTCATCCTTTGGGTTACCCAGTGACGCTTGAAACCACTTCGGCCCAATGACTGCAAGTATTTGATTGCAACACCATATATACGAGTATATATAAAGAAAAGAGATTTCTGTTGTATTTTAGAATTGTTGAGATTATGCTATAGTAATGCAGTCGTGGTTAATAAACTTGAAAGTATAATAATAAAAATAGTTTTGATCAGTAATTGCTTTAATTGAACTAAAGGAATATATAAAAAGCATAATTTAATAAAAGTACTGCCTGGCTTAAGGCGTAAGAATAAAAAATGAAAATATTATTTACATAATGTACGAAAGTTTGAGCCGGCCATCGGGAAACAACAACAATTAGTTTTTATAGGGGAAGTGTGACCTCTGGCGGTCGATTTAACAGAGTATTTGAATCTATGAAATATAATTTTAAATAAAATAATATTTTTATATAACATACATATAGTAATTTTTTTTTGTTTTAAGTTCAAGCTAGATGATATCAAAATACAAGTAGTTTTGCTGTTTTAGATATATTCTTATCTTCATTTATATAAAATGTCAAACCTTTTAAGAAAGTTCATTTCGTTTTAAATTTAACATGGGAAAAAATGAAATTTTTATCGTCATTTATTTAAATGGAATTTTTAACTTTATCTATCAACAAGCTTCAAGAACAAATATCTAGGTAAAAATCCATGTCCATAGTTTACTTGAAAACCATTTCTAAGATTCCATCCTTCAGTGCAGCATACGAGTATAAAAGCAGAATGATCCAATACAGTATTAGAGCTCTGAGAAGCGGTCTGGTGGATTAAATTGGCGAAAGGCTGGGAGGGTTCACCACTGATGAGCCAAGCCCTCCCAATATATATTTTCATCACAGTAAGGGCAGTAGAAGTTTGTATTATGTATAAAAGAAACATTCGTGCTTTTAAATCCTTTCATTTTTTATGTATAGAAGTTACTGGAAGAAAAATATTATGTTAATTTATACAACTTTAAATAACAAGGTATATAGAGGTAAACATTGGGATTATTTAGTCAAATATTATTAAAGTCTCAAATCATAGATATATACAATTTGACGGAAATTTGTTAGGAAAGATAATTAAAGGTAAGTTTTACGGTGGAATAAATTATAATGAGAAAGAGGTAAATTGTATTAGAGAGCAGAAGATTTCTCTGGGAAGTTTTAAATTACAGACGAGAGATCCGAGTGGCAGAAGATGAAATTAAATTAGCAGTCGTCTGCAGTTATTTCCTGACCAGCTAATTGGTTGGTTTGTGGCATAAACTACAATTCTCTTTCCTTACCATATGTTGGATTATTATTTAACACTAGCGAATGACCTGGCTACCCCTGAGTTCTCTTCGAGTGAATGTTTTCTAAACTAATATTATATTTTATTAAATGTTATTTTTATCATGATTATATCATTATTATTGTATATAGTTACTTATCTTCTTTTTTATTTTTGTAGTTTTAATAATTATTAATTAATATACTATTATATATGGGAATTTTTGCCGAGAGGAAATTGATCTAAAGAGACAAGGGTTGCCTCTCCCGTCAAAATAGACGTCTAAAACCAGACGCCATCTATTGACCGTCGCCGCAACTAGCGGCCTCGGGTCGGTGACAAAGTTCTCTAGGTGGACGCTTTTCAGTTTGCCAAAGCTGGCGTTGTGGCTTTGTCACCGACCCGGAGCCGCTAGTTGCTGCGACGGTCAACAAATGGCGTCTGGTTTTAGACGTCTATTTTGACGGAAGAGGCGACCCTTGTCTCTTTAAATACTATTTTATATTAAAAATAAAAAGGCATATCCTGACCATTCTCACATTAGCATTTCTAGATGACAGAGCACCATCTAGTGGAACAAAAATAAACTGAATGTTTATTTAACTTATTCCGTGATATTTGGCTAAACCAATTTTTTGATATTTCAAGAAGAGTACGCGTTTCGGGCTGTTGGTCCTCGTCAGCGTGATGCAGACTGTATCTCTATGACCAAATATTTGGTCCCAGAGGCTTCCTGAGAAATTAAGAAATTATATATATATATATTATAAAAACAATTTTTGTTGATTTTTGATTATCTTGAGTTATAGAATTATTAGCTATTGCTTGATTTTGGTATCCATGAGTATATTACGTTATTGTTCTGCAGTCGTGGGAATAATAAAAATGGTTTTGATCAGAGATTTCTTTATTTGAGCTAAGGAATATATAAAACATAATTTGATAAAAGTAATGCCTAGCTTAAGGCGTAAAAATAAAAAAAATGAAAAACTTATTTACATAATGTACAAAAGATTTGAGCCGGCCATCGGGAAAAAAACAACAACGAGTTTTTATATGCAAAGCGTGTCCTCTGGCGGTCGATTTAACAGAGTATTTGAATCTATGATATATAATTTCAAATAAAATAATATTTTTATATAACATATATAATTTGTTAGATGTAAGTTGGTTTGGAAAAACTAACCTTTAGGGGAAAGGGGGGGGGGGGGTATACATATTCTATTAATGCTTGACAATATTAGTATATGTATATCAATAAATCTTTTTATATTTGAAAAACGAAAAAGAGATAATTATTCAATAAATGTTTTAAACCCTGATCATATAATTATGTATAAAATGTGTAAAATATTATAATACCAGATACGAAAATTAAACGAAAATAGCAGGGGAATCTAATACTTTTTCACAAGAAGTAATAAATCTGTCCTTGGTTCTATGTTGGTCACGGATGGCAAACAAAAATATTAGTCGGTCGTTTGGCGCCAATCTTGCTTTATTTTACGCGCCAAAATGTCCCAAGTAAAATTGTCTTCTGATGAGTAATAGGTGGTTTTTCGAAATTTATTCTATCATTTATTTGATGAACATTTATAGATAATCTATATTAATTATATTTAACCGTATATACCATTTTAAAATCATATTGTGGCGCAGAAATAATTTATTATTTAATTTAATTATTCAATGAAAATATTTGGAAACAGATTTAATTTATATTCATGATAAAATTGTGAAAAAATTATTAAAATTACAATTATATTCTCACAATGAGTATCTTTTTATTTAAAAAAACGCTAGTTTTCAAGCGTTAATCGCTCTTCAACGGGCTTACTATAATATCGACTTTATCCCACCAGAAATATTCTAAAAAACAATTCAAAATCTTCAGTTATAATTATCCACGCGGCGCGCGTTTGTTTTTTGTAAATATTTCTGGTGGGATCAAGTCGATAATATTGTAAGCCCGTTGAAGAGCGAATAACGCTTGAAAGCTAGCGTTTTTTTAAATAAAAAAGATACTCATTGTGAGAATATAATTGTAATTTTTATAAAGATTTAATTTAATCTAATTATTCAATATAAAATAATGTTCGAAAATATTTATTTGAGTGCTTGCTCAAGATTCTCTAGCTGTAGATAGTTTTGTTGTTGATAATTGTCGACTTGTCGTGCTGACGTCATCAATAAATACTTTTACATCCCCAGATATAAAAAGACTTGATTTTCTACGCTATAATATTTTTATATTTTATTAAGAATATCTTCAATTCCAATAGTAGTTGTAGAACGACATTTGAAAATTATTCCGAATGTGTTTCTTTTGAACGAAAAATCGAAATTTATTTTAAGGAGTAATAACGATTATTTCTAACCTTAGGGATGAAGTATGAAAGGATGAATTGTGAAGAGTAAGGGATGGGATGGGAACTCCCTGGACACTTTTATTTTTCCGTTTATCATTACTCTTCACAATTCATCCTATCATACTTCATCCCTAAGGTTAGAAATAATAGTTATTTCTTCTTAAAATAAATATCTATTTTTCGTTCAAAAGAAACACATGCGGGATAATTTTCAAATGTCGTTCTACAATCATAAGCCGCATTATATTGCATCTAAAAGTAGTATTTATAAATATCATAATGTAACTTTTCTACAAGATGTATGCTCTCATGGACAAAACTTAAAGAAGTAGAAAGTTTTTGAAGTCGTTAACTATTTATTATTATATTCTTTAAGGAGACAGGCAATATTGTTCACACTTGGTTATCTCGTATCTCTTCAATAAATGTCACTGTAATATCTTTAAGAGTTATTGTCTGAATCCTGATATACATGCTAAAAGGTACAACTTCCTTAAGTTTTGTCCATGAGTGTATCTTTCAGAGTTATTGTCTGAATCCCGATATACATGCTAAAGGGTACAACTTCCTTAAGTTCTGTCCATGAGTGTATCTTTCAGAGTTATTGTCTGAATCCCGATATACATGTTAAAAGTTATAACTTCCTTAAGTTTTGTCCATGAGTGTAAATTTCAGAGTTGTTGTCTGAATCCCGATATACATGCCAAAAGTACAACTTCCTTAAATTTTGTCTATGGGTGTATCTTTCAGAGTTATTGTCTGAATCCCGATATACATGCTAAAAAGTACAACTTCCTTAAGTTCTTTCCATGAGTGTATATTATTATACTTATTTATTTGTTCATTTTATTTACCTAATATATCCATATATATTCGAGTTGATAAAATAGGTTTTATCATCTCAAACACTATCTTTATTTGTTTATATATGTGTGTTTGTTCCATCTTCTGCTATCAGTTAAATTTTATTCCCTTAAATAATATTTTTCTCAAATTATATTTGAAAATTTTTGAAATATATATAATTAATTTAAAAATAAAAATGGCATAACCTGACCAGGATTACACGTGCTTTACAGAAGGCAGAACGCCATCTGGTGGAACAGAAATCAACTAAACATTGATTTAGCCTGTTCCCTGATATTTGGCCAACCCAATTTCTTGATTTCAAAACCTGACCTTTTTATCTTTTTTTTTTCTTTCATTCTTTCATATAATTAATATAATATATAAATTAGGTTGACTGGGTCATGCTGCTCCAACAATGGCCACTTTAAAATGTGGGTTTATTTGGGTGTAAAAAAAAAACAAAGAAAAAAAGGGCAGATGTTGATATTTGAAATTATAATTGGCATATCATGACCGATCAAAAGAGCATTTTAGAAGTCAAAGCGCCATTTAAAATGGTTATTGTGAGTATTTAGGATTTTATATTTAATATATTTGATAAATACACAAAGTAAATCGAAATAAAAAATATTTTTTTCAAAAATTGATTATAATGGAAATTTGAAACCAATTTTGATGAAAACATGTTCTCTGAATTAGAAATGACTATATATTTTCAAAAGAATTCCTTTTTATATTAATTTTGTGAAGCCCTTACTAATTTCGAAAAAAAAGTTTCTTTCAAAAGGTTTTTACATTTTTTTCAACTCATTACAAAATATCAATATTTATTTTTAAAAAGAATATAGAATATTTTAAATATTTTATAGATATCAAAAATTTCTGTATCGTGTTTTTTTAAAAGCTTTCTAATTTAAAATTCAAACGACAATTCGTAATTAATTCTTGTTTTAATTTTTGTCGATAATTAGTTAGCTATAACAACGAAACATTAAAAATTCTGTGAGAAAATAATTCCAAAATTATGCATAAATAAAAATCATTAAAATTAGAAATTTATTTTTATTATACAATTTAAAATTAAAAGGCTCTAATAATTTAAAAGCAGACGATCAAATAATAGTTTCATAAAGTTCTCACGTCAAAAATTATTTAACGAATTTTAAAAGGGTTTTTATTGATAATTAAAAGTGTTGAACACTAATTCTCAAGAGAAGGAAATTTTAATAATAAGAATTTGTTAAGTAAGCCAATAAAAATCGATTTTAAAAAAAGTGTATTTTCATTAATTAATTGAAACAAGTTTTGAAGTAGAATTTAAAAGTGTACGGAATATGTAATTAGGTAAATTGTCTTTACCTGACACATTTTCGTCTGCTTTCTTTTATCATGTTTATTTATCCAGATGGATTATGGATAGATTCTTTTGAACGATTTTTGAGATCTTCGATTTAATCATTGGATAATTAATTGTTATTTTAATTAATTAATCACTTCAATATCTCAACATTTTAATTAATAATTAGTGCTAATCTTATAGTGATTAATTACATAAGGAGATTAAAAGGATTTTACCTTATTAATATGGATAAGAATTATATTAGACTTTTCTCCTTATCAAGAAATGAATATTACATAATAAAAATATTGTAAATTGTTGTATATATATTAATTAATTGTTACCACAGAGTGTGTGTAAGCTCACAGGTAAATAGGCGCTAACCGAAAGAAAAAAAGAGTTCCTTTGTTTAATATTAGTTTCCCTTTTATATTTTGTTCTCTCTCTTGTAAATCAATAAATATAATGTTTATTTAATAATTATTGGAATCAGTTTCATTAAAAATATTAAGCAAAATCAACATAAATTTAATAACAAATTATTAAGAATAAAAACATTTGATATTTTAATCGTTTTTGCAAATTGAAGATTATTTTAGGCGGGAAAATTCAGTTGTTTCTGATGGCTGTATATATCTGCGATTTAAAATTTATATTTCCATTTCTTTTCTTTATATTTTGTAAACAAAAATTTTGATTTATTTATCTTAATATTATTGTGTAGCCTATATTAATATTATTAGGCTTAATATTTTGTACTATTAAATTGTTCAACAGAAAATGTACGTTATAATTACATACACAGATAATAATATATATGTACTATATAGTTATAGGCAAATAATAATAATATATAGTTATTTTAAATAAAAAGGCATATATTGGATCAAAATATAATTTATTTTACCATTGATAATTTTACTTTTGTTATCATCGTTTTTAGAAAGACTTTCAGTTGTTGTATAGTTTTGTTGTAAATATGCGTAGTTAACATATCTATCCTTTTAAATCACTAATAAAGTATTAACTTTATAAATTCTATATAATGTGAAAATAACTCATGTGTAATATTTTCTCAAGTAATTGAAAATAAAAGCTACTTGACGGTAAATAATTATCTTTTTCTTATCACGACTGCACCTTCAACCCTTTATCTTATCGATCCTTTGTCTTATCAACCTTTTATCTAACAACAAATAATTAAATTTTAACAATTTTGTCACACTAAAAATAAACCATCAAAAACACTTAAAAAAGAAACTGATTGTAAGAAAAATTTGTAGTTTTAAACGCTTTTTACAATTTTATCTTAAATACACTGTTTTTTTTTTTTTACATAAAAATTCAATTAAAATTTTTGATTTATAAACTAATACATATATTTGTGAATATACAGAATACATGTGATGTATATAGTTAGTTTATTAGTTTTGCATAATATTTCATTTATAAATTAATCTCATAATTTAGTCTGTGAAAATAAAAATATTGGACTGGTGACCAAAAACAAAACTGAAAATAGATGGCTTAATGTTATGTAGTTATGATATATAATTAATTGTGATGTTTATGTAATTTTAATCTTCATTTAATAAAATATATAAGTTTAAATGTGTTTTAAACTTTAATAACAAGCACAAAACAACATGTTCTTTTGATTAAGATGAATTCGGAATAAAATATATTTCAATTGAAAACATTGTATTTAGTGTTATTCTGTCTGTGGTTATATGATAATTTCTTTCTAGAATGTTCTTGGCCAATCAGAGGTTTGCAACTAAATAGCTAATGAAGTTTACGTCATAATTAAATCTGGGTTTGACAGAGTTAAGTCCTGGAAGGTAAATATTGATATAATTACGAATGTTTCTAATTAAAAGGGAATATTCAGAAGATTTTCCTAGGCAATTGCCTTCTAAATCTATCATATATATACTTCTATTAGAAATATAATCGTGAAATCATATTTGTGTAGTTGTTAGAATTGTGTCTATACAGCTTAAAAACGTTGGTTCGAATCCCCATTAGACCTTTTTTAAAAATAAAATAAGGTTATTTTTAAAATTAATTAATTACATTTAAAGAATAATTTTAAGAAGTGGAAAATCTATGTCGCCAGTTGTCAGCGTATTTTCTATGCCTTTATTTTATTAGAACAATAATAATACTTAAAGAAAGTGATAGAGAACAAATTCAGGTTTATGTCAAATATAGATTTACATTTTTCCCCCAAATTCAAAATATAGTTTCAAATCGTATTATAAAACTTTATTTTAAAATTTTCAGAGAATAATTTTAGACAAATTTAATTACTTTGGTATAAAAAAGGAAATAATATGGATAAAGCTATGTTATATTTATTATATAAATAGATGAATAATAAAAATAATAATAAATAATAAAAATTAATAATAAAAAATGAATAATAAATTATATAATATAAATAAATGATATAATAATTATATATATAAAAAACAAAATATATAATTCAACGAAATATATTAAAATATATGAAAAAGTAATCAGATTTCAATGATTAAAATGGAATTGAATTGGAACACCAACTTTTAGAAAAATATAAAGTCTAAAATATTTATTTACTAAAATATATTATGTAGGAAATAATATGGTTTCTTTTGAAAATTTAATCCGTTTAGGAAAGAGCTCAAAACCCTAATACAAAATCAATAAAAATAACTCTTCTGAGAACAAATATTGATTAAGTTTAAAATTCCACACCAAAATATTCTATAATATTTAAGGAAATCTAGCCTTGGGGACAAAATCTTGAAAACAATGTTTAGAAATAATTTTAAATTATAACAGAAGATTTAAATAGCAGGTATAATTTCAATGGCAGTAATATTTTTAAAATTCTTTTGTATTTTAATAAATAGCCTTAAATGTATATATTAATAAGTTTTTATGTGTAAATTAATATTTAATAAGCCTTTTAGCATTTTAAATATTTACAAACATATTTAAAAATTATATTTATATATACAATTTTAATTTTATTAAAGATATTTAGATATTTTAGTAAAAATAAATTTGTGATTAATTTGAGGTGAAGTTTGATATCAATAAGGATTTATCCTTAATCTTATTTTTATTTTATCTTATTTCAATTTAAAGCGCTATGTTCCCCTAGGGACACTTACGCTGTCATACATGTATGCCTTCACATTTGTCTATACATATAAATACAATTTTTTATCCTTCATCTTAATACGTACTATCTCTGTTTTCTATTCATAGCAATCATTCTTTCAAATCTTGCCAAATTTGAAAGAACTCTAATATAAAGGTATAAAATATAATAAGGCAATTGCTTTTACTTTAAGTGTACTACAGTTCTAACCAGGTAAAAGGAAGTTAGACTTTTAGCTTAGAAATGTGCGAAAGCCCCGTTACTTGCCTTCTCTAGTTTGGAAGGAATTTAGCAATAATCGGGGGATATTGAGGCAAATATTTTATGATAAAAAGGGGTCCAATGCGGGATTCGATCCTGTGCCCTGGGTGTCGAAAAACAACGGTTTATTAAACTTATCCATTTATACCTTTTATCTCCCGTTAATCAGTTTAAAGGCTTGTAATATACAACAACAAAAAGGCTTTTATTAGGGAGCTCATTGCCCTGTATGGATTCGCCATACAACAACAACAAAAAATACAGGGATTTTTTTCCTTTTCCCCATGTGTACGTGAGCCTTTTTTTGAAAAGGGATTTATTTACACATCTGTTCTAAAACTTTCCTCACAACCTATTTTATGTGTGAATCTATTTACAATTGATCTTTAGAAATTATAGAGTTCTAATGCTATATTTTACTTTTCTGAAATAGTTCGCTGCGTCTGCAGTGGGTTGCTAAATCTCCAGAAGGTGTTTTTAAGAGTTGCTTGTAATATATCATTTGAGATAATAATTGCATCCAGGGAAGAATTGTTGTTGTTGTCGTGTCCAATGAAGAACCTCAGATGTCTCCATACATATCTATCACAGCAATGTCCTCTATCTTGGGTGTGTAAAGCTGCTGCTCTGAGTTCATATCAATTTTCTGAAAGATTGCAGTCATTGCTGGACATGAGAATATGTTAAAACAGGAAGTAGGTGAATAGCGTAAAGAACCTTACCACGCTATTCACCTACTTCCTGTTTTAATCTATTAAGCGTGGCTATACTATGATAATATGTGGATAGGTGTTAGTTCCACACCAGGACAGTTGTTACATGTCCTATAGTTTCTTGTGCCATCTGGATATATTGTCATTCCTTTATAGTGTTTCGTTTTGAGTCTTGTCATAGTTTTTATGATCATTCTCTCAGAGTTTATTTCGCTTATTTGATCTTTTCTTATTTTTTGTTTAATTATCTTTTATTTTGCCAAAGGGAAGAGTGTCTTGCAGAAACATCATTTAATTGACTCAAGATTTCGGGCCTTGAAGCTCTTTTACAGAAGCATGCTTAATTAGCTTCTATAGAAGATCTTCAAAGCCGGAAAGCTCTAGTTAACAATTTTATACAAGATACATCCTTTCTTCTCTAGATGGAGTTTTTCTCATATTTTACAAGCGATTATTATTTTTGGAGCTTGTAATATATGAATAGGTAGTGAGTATACTCCGTTTTGATTCTTAATTTTCAAATTGACAATTTAAACAATTAGATTCTTCTAATCATTACAGAATTACAAATTGTTACAGAAAGAAAATTCAAGATCAAATAAAGGATAATTTATAATAAATGGGATAATAAATGGTATATAAAATGTAGGGGAATATATATATAGTTCTTCAAATAAAGACACTTCGGCCAGTGAATCTTTTTATTGTCTCGACGTTTCGACAAAAATCTTTTGTCCTCGTCAGGAGCGAACAAAAATTAAAACAGTGTCGTTATTTGAAGAAATATGAATGCCGGCCAGGCGCAGCCTCTATCTTCACGATATATATAGTTGTATATATGTACAAATTTCTTCAGCAAGGAAGGCTTCCATTCCTTGAGAGAGTTCTCCTCCAGACAAGGTCTTGACTCCTCAGTTCCACACCGTTTTTAAAAAACAAATATAATAAACTTTACAAATATTTAGATGATTAAATGTAAATAATTACTAAAAGACTATTCTAAAAAAAGTAATTATTTACAATTAATCATCTAAATATTTGTAAACTTTTATTATATTTGTGGGATGGTTGCGTGCGTGTTGGACAATTTTTTGACAATTAAAAAATGGTTTATTGGCATCTGGTCAATGGTCAAGAGAGAGTTTACAGAGTTTAAAATAGTAGAGAAAAATATTTATGCGTGTTGGTATGGCTTGTGGAAAGGCCGCTGATAAGATTATAATCATTTTTTTAAATTAAAATTAATTTATTAAAAGCCAGAAATATACAAAGAGAAAAGAAGTAACGGCCGTTGGAAGCAAGCCTTGTTGTTGATGACGCGCATGGCCAGAGTCCTGGATGACGCCCACGCATGCGTAGTGACGTGTTCTCCCAGCTAGCGCTTGCCGAGGTGTAGTGAGGTCGTCACACTACTACCCGTATGTGTATTGAAGCTTTGTCCGCGCTCGCTGAAGCAAAGTGTAGTCGCTACATATTTATTTAAAAAAATAATTAGACATTTTGACCAGATAAAGTTTTCATTTTCTCAACGTTTCAACAAAAATCTTATGTTTTCGTCAGAAGAAATAAATAAAAATAAAGCATGTTACTCGTGTAAATTCATATTTAGAAATATGTAGTGAAAAATAATAAAAAACATAATATTGAGGACAGTAGAAGTTTTATTAATTTGTGAAAAGAAACATTCGTGTTCTGGTGTTTTCATTTGTATAATAAATATATATGTTAAATATAATAATAAATTGATTTTCAACTTATACGGGAGATTCTATATATGATATTTGATTTCCATAAATATATTGCTGATTTTAATAAGGGCATTCTTTTTTAGTGTATATGCACTCGTCTTCAAAATTAAGTGAAAAAAAGCTCATTTATTATAGCAAATCTATGTTGTTATATTAACAAAGGGGAATATTTACGTTGTTAATGTAATCGTCTGGTTAGATATTTATCCACTTTATTAGCTCTCCATTTGGTCATTCAAATAAAAGGAATTATTTACCATCTATTTCTCCATATTTATTGTGTTTTCTCCATAATAATTAATCTATTAAGTAATATATAATGCATTTTCTTCTAATATTTTATTATATGAAACAGAGTATAAATGTGTGAAATTGTACTGGGATAAGGTGAATAAATTAAGAAAAAGGCATCTCCTTATCGTGTAACTGAAAGTTGCTGATGGCTTGCGCCATCTATCGGAATAAATATCAATGTATTTGGCCTATTATGGAATAATGAAAAAAAATTGACGAATAATTGATATTTATTTATATAGATGGCGCAAGCCATCAGCAACTTTCAGTTGCATGATAAGAAGATGCCTTTTTTCTCTCTCTCTTAATTGATTTTATTATATAATTTTGAAAACTGGGAATTGTGTATATGTCCATTTTTATAGTAGTATAACTAGGGCCTCCAATCCCGGGATCCCGGAGCCAAATAATGATCACGAAATCCCGGGATTCTTCTCGAAAAATCCCGGGATTACTGGTTTGTGCATGAAAACCAGCGCAAAAATATATTTTTCTCATCTAGCATTTTGGTAATCAAACAAATGATGAGATAGCACACTTTTGACGTTTTGTTTATACAGTTGTATTTCGGGTCTTTTTTTTTCTGAGAGATTTGAAATTATTTTCATGCACTCTAATAACGGAGGGTTATTCTGCAAGATCTTTCCAAAATGGCAGCCTCTAGAATGAGAGTATGCAGCAGTATCCATGGAGGGGGCCCCAGTTTTTGTTGACATGCAAATAGTGGCTTCTTATTTTTCTCCAGATGTGTGTATAGTAATTGACAGATAATTTCAAACTGTAACCCAAAAGGAATGATTTAGTTCATAAGCAGTCGCAAAATATATGGCTTTCAGGTTGTTTTCATCGAAGTAAGTGCCACGTCATTGGCACTATATAAAAGAAAAATTCAAAAATATAACGAACGAAACGATATACCTCTTGGCGTAGAAAGGGTTATCCCGGGATTGAGAAAAAAGCAATCCCGAATCCCGGGATTGAAAATATGTACCGGGATTGGAGGCCCTAAGTATAACCCTTTGTTGTAAATATATTAGTTGTTTATCAATTGATATTTATTTACTGAAATAGAAACCATTTCAAAGAGAAATCTGATGTGTAAATTGATATGTTACTCTGTTACATATTATATTAGTATACGACTAGCTACACTGTAACAACGCGTTTCTTATTGGTTGGAATTGTTTGTTTTTTTTCGTATGTACACATATAGACAAAACTTAAGAAAGCTATACCATGACAAATATTGGGATAGACACTTATATTTTTATAATCCAAAAGCCCTTTTTTGATCGTTCAATATGATTATTCTCTACATAGTGAGGCTATATTGTGAAGCTATATGAAGAAAAATAAATTGTTACTTCAATTTGTTATCTAGATTGTATACACAGTATTTTCAAAATGAAATCAACTATTTATAATAAACTGAAATTATTTCGTATATATTATATGCAACTAGAGAAATAATTAAATTTATATTTTTCAAAATAATAAATAATTCTGAAAAAACAGAGTGAATTATATAGATTAATTTAAAAATTGGTATATTTTTATATAGAAAATATGCAAATATTCTATAATATAATTAATCTTAAAGAACGTTCGAATTCTAAAAGAATGCGTGCGATTGCTAATTTCATTCTGGAAAAAAATAAATATTCTATGAGGCCAGGGTTGCCAGGTAGAAGTAATGTAATCCTCTGGGAAGACTGGCCAATCGCAGCTAACAAGGCCATTACTGGTCCTTCTCCATTATTGGATCATTTTCTTGCTAAGTGAATTACACGCGGCCTTGTTAGAATCTGGTCTTTTGGCGTTAATAGGATCGTCTGCTTCAATATTCCTGAGTATTTCTGTCTTTTAATCCGCCAAAATTTTGTTTCGTTCTTCTTTTTATTATTATTACCTAGCGGTTATATTAAAAAAAACAGTATTTTCTATAAAAATTTGCTGTTTTAATTTATTTTTTATTTTCAATAATTAACACGTATATTTATAAAAATAATTAATAGTGTAAAATTAATAAATATTTAACGGTGAAATAATATATAATAGAACCACTCTGTAAAGGACAACACCTAATTGCAAAGCCAAAGTGTTCTTTAGGATGAGGTGTCCTATTACCGGAGAGTTGCTAAATAGTAAAAATGGTAATTTTGTAAATGAAAACTGTTCTTTATAGAGAGGTGTCCTCTAGCGTGAGTGTCCTCTCATGGAGGTTCTACTATATATGATACATTTCTTTTTATTGTCTCTAGTACATGTGGTACAGGTCATGATAATCATGGTGGGTAGCTGGTGATTACTATTAATCTAAATGCATCATGTGTCTAAAGATGTTTGACTTTTGCATTTACAGATTGGCCATTCCCCGTTTGATTAATTGCACTCATTGATGGGGTTGGAATTTCGTGAAATTTCGTGACCATTTAAACATTTTTTTATTTTTAGAAAGAAATTTAAATGTATATGTATATAAGGACCCACAAAAGTATGTAAATGTGAAACTTGATTAATCACACACACACACACAAAAACCTTTATTAAGACACACAGGTCTTACAGAGGATTCTCCTTGGGGTTACAAGATGGAGAAACCTATGAAAGTGGGAAATATACAAAGGGGTAAAAATGGAGAAAGATTGTATATACATGATAAATATATACAGATTATTATTTGAATGATCCTATGGAAAATAAGAATATGGATTTGAAAAAAAAAAAGGAAATATGGATGGGAGAAGTGGAGAGCGAAAAGAGGAAAGAAAACAGGTATTTACATATGGAACATACATATAATGGAACAAGTAAATTTAAGAAACTTGATTAATCAAGAATGGGTATTTGGCTAATAATGGAAAATTTAAAAATCAACGAGAATAGTTGATATTTATTCCGATAGATGGTGCAAGCCATCAGCAACTTTCAGTTGCACGATAAGGAGATGCCTTTTTATAATTATGTGAATAATGACGGTGACTCAGACAAACATCTGATTTGTAAATTTCGGAACGTCCATTTGAATCAGACGTATTAGTTTTGCGCATTTTTCAAAAATTTAAAAGACTAAAAGGTCGTTTTTATATCTTCTTATATCTAAATAAAATTACATTATATATTAAAGACAATTAAAGAAATATAATACTTGCATAAGAATAAAGGTATAGATGGAAATTTTTACGGGAGGACATTGATCTAAAGAGACAAGGGTCGCCTCTCCCGTCAAAATAGACGTCAAAGCTAGACGCCATCCATTGACCGTCGCCGCAAATTAGCGGCCTCGGGTCGGTGACAAAGCCACAACACCAGCTTTTGAAAACTGAAAAGCGTCCACCTAGAGACCATGGTTTCGGGCTAATGGCCCTCGTTAGTCTAGGGCGGACTTTATTCCATGAGATCCACACGGGATCTATTGGAATCTTGACAATCTGCCAAAGAGGTGTTTAGCTGGCAAAGTGGCTGGGCCAAATCTATGGCTAAAATATAGATGGAATATTTGCCGGGAGGACATTGATCTAAAGAGACAAAAGTCGCCTTTCCCGTCAAAATAGACGTCAAAGACGGGCCATTAGCCCGAAACCAAGGTCTCTAGGTGGACGCTTTTCAGTTTGCCAAAGCTGGTGTTGTGGCTTTGTCACTGACCTGAGGCCGCTAGTTTGTGGCGACGGTTAATGGATGGCGTCTAGTTTTGACGTCTATTTTGACGGGAGAGGCAACCTATGTATCTTTAGAAGAATAAAGGTATATACCGAAACAAATACATGATAGATACATGAATATATTTCTCTCGCAACTTTATAAATAAATATAGAATATATGGATATGATAGAAAATGAAAACATTGTTATGAATTAATAAAGGTTGGTGTTCAGTTAACCAAAATATTGGGAAATAAATATAGAAGAGGTGAAAAATAAAAGGGAGATTGAAAAGGAGTTTCTTTTGCGAATTTTTTAATAACAAGCTTTCGGACGCATGCTTTATTCAACAGACTTTTTTACGATATCTATATATATAAAAATCAGTGTTTGTATGTTTGTATGTCCGGTATACAAATTCGTAGTAGTTCACTAATTCAAACTAAAATTTCCATACATAGGTAAAAAAAAATACGGGGAAGACGATAGGCTATTTTAAAAAATATATAAATCAATTATTAAAACTATATATTCAAATTATTCTACTTAGCTCACGAACAGCGCCCTCTATCAAAGATTAGAATAAATTATGCTGATGCAAACAAATTGATAATGCTAATAACAAACAATTATTTTAAAAAATCTTATCTAAATATATATCACTCGGGTAGATATGCACACGGGTCAATCCCGGGGCGAAGCCCGGGTCACCCGTCTAGTCTTATATAAACTCATCTCGTTCTTTTGTTTAGCTATTGAAAAAGCCTGTAGAAAGACGTCCGAAAGATTGCTAATAAAATCCGCACAAGATAAATATATTCAATCTCCGTTTTATTTTTCTATTTTAACTCGTTTATTATAGTCAATAGAAAAGGTGAATCTAAATTATTTTGATTTACACTTCTCTCAAATTAAAAATTGTTGGGAAAATAATAGATTCGTAGAAAAGAAAGATCCTTTATTACTTAAAGATATAAAAAAATATCACCCTACGTATATATTGCTTTCAAAAATATCAGAAAACAAATCTAAGGCAATAGCTTACTATACATTTTTTAGATCATCATTATGTAAGGACCAGTCAACAAGTGAATGACTTTGAGATGAAGAGTAAAGCCAGTTCAATTTCTATGTAAATAACACAAGATGATTATTATCTTACCCAATTGGGAGAATCTGTATGGGGCAAGTCCCTAATAAAGGCTTTTGTGTGTGTGTTTGTGATATAAAACAATAAAAGAAGGACAATAGATCAAATTATATGTACATCAGCATCTCACGCCGGCCTTCCCTATTCACTTAACCACTAGCTAACCAACAATCCAACAAAGCCGCGCTTTATAGACAGAGATGTCATTTTGCATATACAATACTAAACCTCTATGCAAATATCTGCATATCAAATACCACAGAAATATCTACAATTGTCAATTTCAACAAAAACGTTATAATTAAAATATGAAAGCGTTTGTAAAACGACATTTGAAAAATATCTCGCATGTGTTTCTTTTATAATAAAAATCGAAATCTATTTTAAGGAGAAATAACGATTATTTATAACCTTAGGGATGAAGTATGAAAGGATTAATTGTGAAGAGTAATGATAAACGGAAAAATAAAGTATCCAGGGATGGGAATCCTTACACTTCACAATTCATCCTTTCATATTTAATCTCTAAGGTTAGAAATAATCGTTATTTCTCCTTAAAATATATTTCGATTTTTATTTCAAAAAGAAACACATGCGGGATAATTTTCAAATGTCGTTTTACAATTATAAGCCGCATTATATTGTATTATGAAAGCGTTTGTATTTATCGCGAATGCTATATATTACCTGAATTGCTTCTCTATAATTCTGTGTGAATTATTATGAATATTTTTAATTAAATGTTATGTTCATATATAATGAAACAAATAAAGTACAATTTTACTTCGTTTGTTATTTAATTTGGGGCAATATTAACATGTTTATCAAGTGTATATATATAATTGGTTTGTAATAAATTAGAGTTAATTGTTATCCAAATATAACATTGTTAATTAGTTCAAGTGTGTACCCGCCAGATAAACATTCAATCCACAAGAACAAAGCAAGGTTCGTTTGGTGTTAAATATATATTTTAAATCCTATACATTTTACTTCTGTAATATTGAATAAGTATAATTAATCTTTGTGAGTAGTATAGTAATATTTTATATTTTCAAATTTTCAGTAATTCCATATACTTTCAGATGCTCTTGTTGAATTTTTTTGAAGAAATAGAAGTATTTGAAAATATTTCAGGTCTTGATTGTTTTTCTTTGAATGCCTTTTTTCGAGAACGATATCAAAAAAAGACAATCTGATCTCTGTAAGTGAGCATTGGATATTTTAATTAAACATATTTATGCTATTATTTCAATATAAAGCTTATGATATATGTATATATATATTATATTTAATGAAGATATTTTGCTGTTTGAGATTAATTACTTGTAGAGGAATTATTGGTCATTTGCTTGATTTTGGTATGCAGTCGTGGAAGAGATTATACTAAAAATAGTCTTGATCAGTAATTGATTTAATTGAACTAAAATAATCTATTAAAAACATAATTTGATTAAAGTAATGCCTGGCTTAAGGCGAGTAGAATAAGGAAAACAAAAGATTATTTACATAATGTACAAAAATTTGAGCCGGCTAACGGGATGGAACAGCAATAAGTATTTATAGAGAAAGCGTGACCTCTGGCGGTCGATTTAAGCAGAATATTTGAATCTATAAAATAAATTTTTAAATGAGATAATATTTCAATATAACATATATATAGATTGAAATTTTTCCGATGGAAAATTTATCTATAAAAGTACAGCGCGCCTCTCCCGTCAAAATAAACGTCAAAACTTAGAACCATCTATTGACCTTCGCCGCATACTAGTGGGCTTAGGTCAATTGTGGCCTTGTTACCGACCCGAGGCCGCTAGTTTGCGGCCACGGTTAATAGATGACGTCTTGTTTTGACGTTTATTTTGACGGGAGAGGCGTGCTGCCATATGCTTCACCGTGTAGCTGCTTGTATTCATACCAAAGAAGGATACAACAATGTATAAATAAATTTACATATATTCAAAAAAATCATTTGATTACTAGATCCTACAGGAACTGCAATAACTGTCACAACACATAACTCACTCCAGACTATATATACCCGGCCAATTTTGCAGCCCTCTATATGGCAGACATCAATCCAGAAGAGGACATCCATACAGCACCTCAGTTGGCTGGTATTGTTATCAGGGTACATGGACCCATCTGATCTGCTCCATGAACAAGACACCACAACCTAACATAAACAAGACACCTCAGTTGGCCGGTTTTGTGATCAGGGTGCACGGACCGATCTGATCTGATCCATTGACAAGACACCACCACCTAACATAAACAAGACACCTCAGTTGGTTGGTATTGTGATCAGAGTACACGGACCGATCTGATCTACTCCATGGACAAGACATCACCACCTAACATAAACAAGGCACCTCAGTTGGCCGGTATTGTGATCAGGGTGCACGGAACGATCTGATCTGCTCCATGGACAAGACACCACCACCTAACATAAACAAGACACCTCAGTTGGCCGGTATTGTGATCAGGGTAAACGGACCGACCTGATCTGCTCCATGGACAAAACACCACCACCTAACATAAACAAGACACTTCAGTTAGCCGATATTGTCATCAGGGTGCATAGACCGATCTGATATCCTCCATAGACAAGACACCACCACCTAACATAAACAAGAAACCTCAGTTGGCTGGTATTGTGATCAGGGTGCATGGACCGATCTGATCTGATCCATGGACAAGACACCACCACTAACATAATTAAGACACCTCAGTTGGCCGGTATTGTGATCAGGGTGCATGGACCGATCTGAACTGCTCCATAGACAAAACACCACCACCTAACATAAACAAGACACCTCAGTTGGTCGGTATTGTGATCAGGGTGCATGGACCGATCTGATCTGTTCTATGGACAAGACACCACCACCTAACATAAACAAGCACCTCAGTTGGCCGGTATTGTGATCAGGGTCCATGGACCAAAAAATAATAATGAATAAATATTTTTAAATACATTAAACATTGTTTACTTGTACATAATGTAAATAATTAAAATTGCTTTAAATTAGAGATGAAAGAATTCAAGGAAGTCATTCTGAATAAATCTAGAAAATCCAAGCTATTAAAAATAGAGAGCATAATATTTAATTTAAAAAATACAATGGTGAACGACATTTTGAATAAATTCAATTAAATTTATTCACGCCTATTTGCATATTTCATCTATGATAATATATGTTGACATAAATATAAGAATTGAAAAGCATTTCATATGCGACATAAAATATCTAAATATATATTAAGATATTACTTTTATATTTTTGTATGCTATATATGTTATTTTATTATTATATTCGTATACGGTATTATATATGTTATATTCTCCATATGTATGTTATATTAAAATATTATTTTATTTTAAATTATAATTTCATAGATTCAAATACTCTGTTAAATCGACCGCCAGAGGTCACTCTTCCCCTATAAAAACTCGTTGTTGTTGTTTCCCGGCTCAAAAATAATTTATTTTGGTTAGCAGCTCCGTAAATAAAGATATTTTCTCTCTCTTTCCCGATGGCCGGCTCAAATCCTCTGTACATTATGTAAATAATCTTTTGTTTTCCTTGTTCTACTCGATTTAAGCCAGGCATTACTTTTATCAAATTATGTTCCTTTATATATTCTTTTTTTTTAAATGACCAATAATACCTCTACAAGTAATTAATCTCAATACAACAGAAATCTCTTTATTTAATTTATTAATAATATGTATATTCCAACTTGAAATCTCCACAATTGTGTATTTGGTCATAGTAACAAACATACACCTCTATAATAGTTTCGAATTTTGATAAATATATGTAAAATTATCTTATATATAGTTTTAAAACTCTCTAGTGTTTATGAAGAATAATCCACAACACCAGTTTTCTGAAATTTCAGATAAAAAGTCAACAACCTGTATACCATTCGGGATATGTCCTTCATCAGTACAGGGGCGGCTTCGATTTTATTTATTTATTTTATTTATTTATTTATTGTTACAAAAACACGAAGTCCAAAGGACTATTGTGCTGTGCTAGTATTATTTAAATATATATGATTAATTATTTACACGATGGATTAGTAGTGTTTTTTTTTGCTTATCCCTAGTACACGTGTTACAGGCCATGATAATCATGGTGGATAGTTAGCGACTGCTTTTACTGTAAACGCACCACATGTCTACACATGTGAAAAGCAGTTCGACTTTGCACTTACAAATGCCAGAGCCCCGTTTGGTTACTTGCACTCGCTGGTGGGGTTGGACTTTTGCAAGAATCGGGGGCCATTGGAGCATTTTTTTTTAAACAGAAAAAAGTGTCCAATGCGGGAATCGAACCCGGGTCCATTATTGTACAAATTGTTCTAAACTTAACAAAGTTCTCATAAGATAGAGTATATACACAAAGAGAATTTGGTAATGTTTCAAAGTATCTACATATAATTTGATTAGTCAGAGGGCAAGTTAAAAGAAGATGCTCTGGTGATTCAACATCTAAGCGGCATTCGGTTGTATAACATCCTACGAGAGAGGGATTCTGAAATCGGTCGAATTTACCAAACAGATGTTTAAGCTAGTAAAGTGGCAAGGTCGATTTCCAGTCTAGAATACAACATGAAGTTGCGGGAGAATGATACTCATGTATCTAGAGAGAGATATCTCCTTAGTACAATACAATTGCGGAAGAGCGATTGCTCGAAGCATATTATATATTTAAAAATGTATGTAATTCTACTGTCTTCAAAGCTTATGTCCATAGTTCTTCTAAAATACCCATTCCAAGAGTCTACCAACAGTATCACTATAAAAGGAAATTCCAAAAATGCAATATAACAGCGGTATGGTAGATTAAACTGGCGAAACCGCTGGGAGGGTTCACCACTGATGAGCCAGGCCCTCCCTTTAATTTTTTCCATTGCAGTAAGGGCAGTAGAAATTGTTTAATTTCAAAAAGAATCTTACGCCTTTAAAATAGTTTCGAATTTTGACAATACAATGTGTTACAAAAAAATTTTGAATATCGCGTGAGAACGCCCTTGGAACTTTAGAAAAATTTTAACGCCTTGCTAAATGTTTAATTTTTGTTTGCTCCTGACGAGGACAAAGAATTTTTGTCGAAATGTCGAGGTAATAAAAAGATTTACTGGCCGAAGTATCTTTATTTTCAAGAAACAATGTGTTTATCACCGTAGAAAACAACTTCAATAATGGTCATAAGACTTCAGTCATAAGAAATTAGTGGAAGAATGGTCTAAACTGTTGGTTTTCAACCGCTACGACCCGGTATTGAATACCGCATTGGGCACTTTTTTCTGATAAAAGAAAATGCTCCAATAGCCCCCGATTCTTGTGAAAGTTCAACCCCACCAGCGAGTGCAAGTAACCAAATTAGGGTTCTGTCATATTTGTAAGTGCAAAGGTCGAACTGCTTTTTACATATGTAGACATGTGGTGCACTTATAGTAAAAAGAAGTCGCATACTTCTACCCACCATGATTATCATGGCCTTTACCACGTGTACTAGGGATAATAATAAAAAAAGACTTAAGCCATAACATGGTTTTGGGAAATTCAGACAAAACCAATACTGTATACAGTTAAAATATAAAACTTAGTGAAATATAAAAATCAAATCAAATTTTAAAGCTTATTATATCGATCAGTAAAATATTAAAACTTTATTTTATAGATTCTTCTTTAAAACAATTTTTTAAAATCTAAATATTATTAAATATATAGAAATTTTATACACAGATAATGGAATTTATTTTTTATTTCTTTCTTCTATGTAATTTAGAAAAAAATCTTTTAAAAATAAGCATTTATTCCAAACGTACATGAAATATTAATCTATGATATAAATTTATATAAAAAATTATTCCATTCCCTCCAAATTAAAATATGTTCGGCAAACTAGTAAAATCCTATATGTACATTTTTGTGTTATTTCCAATTTAAATATTGATTTAATCTTTTAAATTTTGTTTTTTAGATTATTTCTGCTTAAAATAATAGGAAATTTATTGAAAGGATTTTTTAAATTTAAATTTTTTTTTTAAAAGGTTCACATATTGATATAGAAAATATCAAAACAAAACATCATTTTCTTAAATGGAAATTCAGTGAATATATTGATCCTGAACGGAAAAAAGTGACATCTCCAATCAAAAAAGATGGCGCTTAGTTTTTTAGTCTGGTTTGATATCAGAAATAACTCTTTCTTTCTTAAATCAATCTTCTTCTTTCTCAAATTTCTTATCTATATTTAGATTATAGGAATGGCCTGGCTATTTACATAAGCTAAATACTTTAATTTAGAATCAAAAATTCGAAACTATTATAGGCGCGTATGATTCGTTTGAAAAATTGAACAATTTCATAACAGATGGCATGCTAATGCATCATAATAGAATAAGGAATCAAGAGAAATCAGAGAAAATGTATTTTCGCCAATTCTGAAATATTGAAAAATCAATGATTAATTGAGTTTTATTATCATTACTTTTATGCACTTCTGTAGATGGACAGAGTTTTCCGAAAGTTGCCTCTCTTTCTATTTAATCTTATTTATTCATATATATATATATATACACAGTTAAACCTGTCTATAGCGCCCCTTCTTGGAACTCACCAAAATAGGGTGCAATAGAGAGGTGGTGCTTTAGACAGGTCACTTTTAATGTAAATTGAATCGTACTACGTATTTAAAATCGGGCGCTATAGAGAGGAAGGCACTATTTAGAGTTCACTGACATTTATTAATGCAGTGATTATAATCAATGATTACAATGAAGGGCTATATTATCTATATATATAAAAATCACTTTCAAATTTTAACGTAACGTTCCATTCTCAATCCCGTAGGGCTTTAGATCGGCTAAAACATTTTTATCTTTATAAGTGAATATTAACTTTACTGTACTGAATAGTTTAGTATAATGTTAATTTAACATATTACAATTTAGCCACAGCAACGCGTGGCCGGGTTCGCTAGTATATATATATATTTAAACCTGTCTATAGCGCCCCCTCTTGGGACTCACCAAAATAGGGTGCTATAGAGAGGGAGTGCTATAGACAGGTCACTTTTAATGTAAAATGTTTACATTTTAATGTTTAAAATCGGGCGCTATAGAGAGGAAGGCGCTATTTTGAGGGGACGTATAGACAGGTCACTTTTAATGTAAAGTTTTTACATTTTAATGTTTAAAATCGGGCGCTATAGAGAGGAAGGCGATATTTAGAGGGGGCGCTATAGACAGGTTTAATTTGTCCATTTGATCCCAGTTCAGTTTTACTTTGTACTATTTTTATAAATTTAAATAGTTAAAAATAACATCTAGAGATGGCATTTCCCATATTTTAAATTGTAAATCTTTTATTTAATATTTATTTATTTAATCTTATATGAACATTGTAATTAAGAAGTTTCAATCTCTCTCTTGAGATTGCATTTAAAAAAAAAATAAATAAAAAACTAATCTACAGAAAACTGTTGTATCATATAAAAAAATCAATGAATTTTTGATATTTACGCTTACAGATAGATCAAGCTATAAAAACTTTAAATTGCACATTCAGGAAATGCCTTTTTCTCAATTTGTCCACTTAATTCAATTACAATTTCACTTTGGACAATTTTTTTAATGATTTAAAATGAAAGGATTTAAAAGCACGAATGTTTCTTTTATACATATTACAAAATTCTACTGTCCTTACTGCGATGAAAAAATATATTGGGAGGGCCTGGCTCATCAGTGGTGAACCCTCCCAGCGGTTTCACCAATTTAATACACCAGCCCGCTTCTCAGAGCTCTAATACTGTATTGGACGACTCTGCTTATATACGCAGCACTGAAGAATGGAATCTCAGAAATGGTTTTCAAGAAAACTATGGACATAAGCGTATAGGACAGTAGAATTACATTCAAATTTCAGTTGGATGAACGCCAACCTTTATCAAGGTATTATAACATATTTAATGTGTGTCAACAACAAACTCAGTTTGAAAATAGAGCAATCTGTAAATAAATCTTTAAACAAATAGGCATATATACCTTGATAAAGGTTGGCGTTCAGCCAACTGAAATATTGGTAAAATAAATTATATTTTGCTTCCAATATATGCCTTTTTAATTAAATATTTATTTATGGATTGTTCTATTTTCAAAATATATTAAAATAGTTAAAAATAACATCTAGAGATGGCGTTTTCCATATTTCAAATTGTGAATTCTTTATTTAATATTTATTAGAGTTCAAGTTACAATAAGTATTAACGATGACATGAAATATTAAACATCATTCTGATATTTAATGGTAATTTATCAATTTCCTATATTCCTTTTACCATTTATATTGTACCCCAACATTGATATTTCAGAATATTGAAAAAAATTAATACTTTCTTTGTAAATCTTTGATTTATCTAGACATAATAATCTATTTGAAAATAGAAAAATCTATAAATTAATCTTTAATTTAAAAGACATATATTTGAATCAAAATATCATTTATTTTACCAATATTTCAGTTGGCTGAACGTCAACATTAATATATATATAGCCACATAAATAGAAAAATAATTATAAATGATTTAAATAAAATTGATGATACATATTGAAAGAATAGAAAAAAGAATTATACCTGAAACAATTTTTCGTGATTTTAAGCATTTTATAAATTTAATTTGATAAATTTGAAAATTGATTAATTCAAAAATAGTACCACATTTTAATTTCAAGCTTTAACTCCGCCTTTGTCGGTCCCAAGCCCGGATGAAAAAGGAGAAGGGGGATCAATAACAAGCTCGCTAAAAAACCTGGGCTCAGCTGGCCTGGCTGATAGTACCCTGTAAGGGCTCCTAATCCAGGGATACAGGATGAGCAGCGTTTGTACTCCATGTTAGGAGTTGCTGCACATGGCGTCTTTTCCTCATGTCAGAGGTGGCCATTTTTTTTTTTTTGGAGCTAAGTCGGCCTGCCACTGAGTAGTGCTCCCCGTCTTGATGACAAAGGCAGACGCATTCTACTTCACCCAGTGTGGAGATAAGAAAGAATAAGATTTCAAGCTTTTTTTATAGGTAAAACATCAATAAGGTTTTGAAGTTTCAGTGGTCTAGACATGTTTGTAAAACAGATCAATGTACTAAAATTATTATAAGAGAATTCAGTATTAGCAAAATTAATACAGCAAAAAATTATTTAACAATTGTTATCTTAAGAAAAAGCCATCTCCTTATCGTGCAACTGAAAGTTGCTGATGGCTTGCGCCATCTATCGGAATAAATTTCAACTATTCTCGTTGATTTTTAATTATTCCAGAATTGGCCAATATTTAACAAATGTTATCTGTTATGATAATTGTTTTTTTTTTGCTTATCCCTAGTATACATGGTACAGGCCATGATAATCATGGTGGGTAGAAATAGGCGACTGCTTTTACTGTAAGTTGCACCACATGTCTACACATGTGAAAAGCAGTTTGACTTTTGCACTTAAAACTGTGCCAGAGTCCCTCTAGTTACTTGCACTCGCTGGTAGGGTTGGACTTTTACAAGAATCGGGGGCCATTGGAGCATTTTTTGTGAATCAGAAAAAAGTGCCCAATGCGGGATTCGAACTAATAGTCGTAGCGGTCGAAAACCAATGGTTTAGACCATCCTTCCACCGACATCATGGGGAGTGAGTAAGTTGGAAATATTTGAAGTATGGTCCAATTTATTTAAATGTTTTCATGTGAGGTTTGAGAAAAATGAAGGTATTGAGTTACAAATGTCATCATTTATATTGTGAGAAAAGATGGAGGAATTATTCGAAACTATAAATCTCGCATGAAAATCAGTTTTCTCATTAATTTACATTCTCTTCTACATACATATATCTTATTTTGTAAATAATAATTTAGATTAATGTGATTTTAACAATAAATACATCGGATAAGATCTCTAGAGACCTTATTGAAATGATTATAAAGTTATTAAATGAAAAGGTTCATCTGAACAGTGCGCCATCTATCGGAATAAATATCAACTATTCTCTTTGATGTCAAATTTATTCCTTCTAATTATTTTTATTATTACAGTAAACTATAACGCGATTAATGTGTTCCGTATTGTATGAAATCGTGTTATAGGAATTCGTGTTGTACGAAATAAAACTAGTATAACTCGAATGTTGTTAAGGTAAATTGTTAGTTACAAATATCGCGTTATACGAAAATTCGCGTTGTATAAATAAATTTGTCGCAATTTTTTTTTATCGCGTTGTACGAAATCGCGTTGTAAAAACTCTCGTTATAGGAGATTCTACTGTATATACTATCTTAATTCGACTGATTTAACAAATTATTTCAATAATAGTTAAATACTGTTTATAATAATTATACTTATCACCAAAAGATAGCGCTATTTATTGGTGAACATTATAAATTATAATTGAATCTATTATAGGTATATTATAAAACAATTATTTTATATGAATTCATAGATATATATTCAGATATATATGGGAGAGAAAGAATGTATTTTCCATTATGCCAATATTTTATAAACTTTTATATCATATTTTAAATTTAAATAGAGCGCTAAATAATAATTCTAGTCGCTCGGTGATATATATTTTCTAGAAATTCTAAAAAGAATTAAATATATAAAAGAATGAATGTATTCTTTTCTGCCTAGACGATCCTGGCGTCTACCAAGACACACATCTATAAGTACTTCCTCGGCTTGGAACTGAGGAGTGAGGACCTTGTCTGGAGAGGGACTCTCTCAAGGTAGGGAAACCATCCTTGCTGAAGAAATTTGTACATATATAAAGAGGGTGTTCACACTTATAGGAAACAAGTTTTATTATGAAATATTAAAAATTAACCCTATATTTGAAATTTTTGAAATGTTCTATTTGAAAGCCTTTTTGTTTATTTACAGAACGGCACCTGATTTTCCACGATAGCAGACACTTTCTGATCATGGTCATACTCAAAAGATCCCATTCCTCCTTTACCACTTTCCAGAGCTAATCTTACCTATTTGGACATAATTAAAATATGCAAACAAGATGATATAAACATTTCTAAAAAAGGTATTTATAATATTATTCACGACAAAAATATCAAGTTTTTATTCAAAGCACCTACGGAGAAATGGACAAAAGATTATCACCCTATATCTGTGAGAACTCCTGCACCTGTCAAAAATGTGAAAAAATATATTACAAAAGAAATTCCTATGCCACAAAGAGATATAGCCAAATTAATAGGAGCATCAGTGTCAACAATAAATAAAATAATAAATAAATATCTAGGCCTAAAAGCTACAAAAAAAAACATGCGGTTCACAAATTGTTTCAGAGCCATATTCGTCAGCGACACACTATCAGCAGATATTTTTATGAAAATCTCTTGGCTGCTGATAGATGGAAATTTATTGTTACCTATGACGAAGCATGGGTATATTTAACCGATTGCGACAGAAAAAGAGCTATATACTTCAAAAAAGGGTCGAAAAATCTAGGCCAATTTGTTTGAAGGAATGTGCCGAAAGTTACCCCAAAGGATTTATGGTGGCATGCGGTATATCATATGAAGGAAATTAAAAACAAGAAAAGTTGAAAGAATTTCTAAATTAAACTCGGAGTACTATCAAAACAACATTTTAGAACCTATATTTTCAAATGATATTCCCCTATCTATGGAAAACAGAGCAACAAAGTCTGGTTTCACCATGATAACACCACAAGTCATACCTCATATTCAACCCAAGCTTATTTGGAAGATCTAAGGCAAAGAACAGGAATCAACACTATTCCAAAGAACAGAACCCCTGTAAAATCTCCTGATTTAGCCCCGATTGATTTTTGCATTTTTGGATGCCTTAAAAGAGCACTTGGAAAGAGACACCCTAGGACAATTGAAGGTCTCTGGAAAGTGGTAAAGGAAGAATGGGATCTTTTGAGTATGACCATGATCAGAAAGTGTCTGCTATCGTGGAAAATCTGGTGCCGTTCTGTAAATAAACAAAAAGGCTTTCATATAGAACATTTGAAAAATTTCAAATATATGGTGTTAATTTTTAATATTTTATAATAAAACTTGTTTCCCCTATAAGCCTGAACACCCTCTGTACAACTATATATTGTTACATCAATTTTAATGCGCCTTACATTTATTCAAAATATTCTATGATATTTAATATTTATTTAAAACAGAATATCTAGATTATCATCATTCCTTTTTGTAGTTTCATTCCTTTTGTAATATTTATTGTACATATATCTTGATTGGTTATTGGAGCGAGAGAGGACCTAGACCAAGACTGCGGATCACGGCCTACGAGGAAGGCAACGAATAAATAAACACAATAACTTTAAAAGGTAATTTATTTTTATTTACTTTTATTTATTTGCTTCGAGTATGGAAACCCGCTCGGGAAACGTGTATAACACCAAGAAGGAAGAAACCAAGGTCGACGACCCTGCAAAGCTGCAACTTGGTGCAACAATATATATATTTCCCTACATTTTATCTAAAAACTGTTGTTGTTTCCCGATGGCCGGCTCAAACCTTTTGTATATTATGTAAATAAGTTTTCCATTTTTTTATTCTTACGCCTTAAGTCAGGCAGTATTTTCTCAAGTTATGTATTTTTGTGTTCTATAAGCTTAATTTAAACAGACTGTCAATGATCAAAACAGTTTTTAAGATTTTAACCACGACTGCATTATCATAGCATAAACCTCGGGATAATCAAAATCAGCAGAAAATCTTATTTTTCATATTATATATATAAAAAGACAAGGGTCGCCTCTCCCGCGCGCGTCAAAATTTCCATCTATTATATATATATTAGAAATTTCATATGTGCAAAATATTTTTTACAATAATATTTATAATAATTGGCAAAATAATATTGTAAATATGGTTAAAATACCTGTTTAGAGATCGTGTACTTTAAGGAATTGCACTTTCTCTTTTTTTTTTTTCAATTCCTCTTATAAATCTATATAGTTTAGATATGACTATGTGATATGTAACTGTTTATTTAAGAATATTTTTATATTTTGAGAATTATAAACTATATGTATTTAAAATAGTTTTCTCAAATCTATATTTAAAAAAATGAAACCAAACGACATTTTATATCAAAATATAAACATGCTTTAAAATATCAGAAATATATTTGAACTTTATATTTTATAATATTTTATCAATGCTTTTAATTGTAATACATTAAAATAATATTGTAGAATATCTATTTTGCATATGTTTCTTGTTTATATTATGTTGATTGTACATATTGCCAGACACTTCTTTCGTTTGTACACAGTTCTTTTTTTCCCGTTTTTTCACCCTTTCTCCTTGTTAATATCATATGACTATTCTATTCACGGCCTAAAATTATTATGTATATATATATTGATAAATGTAAAGGCATACATGTATGACAGCGCAAGTGTCACTAGGGGAACATTCACGGCCTAAAATTATTGTAAATATGTATAGACAAATGGAAAGGCATACATGTATGACAGCGCAAGTGTCACTAGGGGAACATAGCGCTTTAAATTAAAATAAATAAATATGATTCATGTTTAAATGTCAAATTTAATGGAAATTTAATAAAAAAAGGGCGATGGATTTATTTATTTTAAGATAAAGGTACAAGACAATTTTGGATCTATCAATTTTTCAGAGATTTTAAAAAAGAAATCGCAGTTATTTTTGGCAAACTGTATCTCAAACAATATTTACATTGAATTTGGATGTTTATTTTAAGTAAATATTTTCAGAAAATGTATTTCTGGATTTAAAAAAAGCCTTCAACAGATCCTTCGGGTTTGTCTGGGTAAAGACAACACAAATTGTAATTGTAAAACGACATTTGAAATACTATCCCACATGTGTTTCTTTTCAATGAAAAATCAAAATTTATTTCAAGGAGAAATAACGATTATTTCTAACCTTTTGGATGAGGTATGAAAGGATGAATTATGAAAAGTAATGATAAACGGAAAAATAAAAGTATCCAGGGATGGGAATTTATCATTACTCTTCACAATTCATCCTTTCATACCTCATCTAAAAGGTTAGAAATAATCGTTATTTCTCCTTGAAATAAATTTTGATTTTTCGTTCAAAAGAAACACATGTGGGATAGTATTTCAAATGTCGTTTTACAATAACAAGCCGCATTATATTAATATTATAGTATTATAAATTGTAATCCTAAAATTAATATTAAAATCTATTTTATTTTTTTTAGAATGAATATTTTTATATCATATTAACAATGTATTAGAGAATTTTAAATGTTAATTTATTTTCATCAATAAATTAAATTTAAATACCTTTTTTGTGACTTAAGTAAAAATCTCCATTAATTGATGTTAAACTTGACTATTAATTGTTAAAATATCTATATCTATTAATAGTTTGTCAACATATATGTCTATATTTTATTAAAAAGACATATATTGGATCAAAATATCATTTATTTTACCAATATTTCAGTTGAATGAATAAATGGCGCCATCCTTTGATATAATATTTAACTATTCCAATAAATATTTTTTTGCTTATCCCTAGTACACGTGGTACAGGCCATGATAATCATGGTGGGTATAAGTAGGCGACTGCTTTTACTGTAAGTTCACCACATGTCTACACATGTGAAAAGCAGTTCGACCTTTGCACTTAAAACTGTGCCAGAGTCCCTTTAGTTACTTGCACTCGCTGGTGGGGTTGAACTTTTGCAAAAATCGGGGGCCATTGGAGCATTTTTTTAGATCAGAAAAAAGTGCCCAATGCGGGATTCGACCTACTGGTCGTAGCAGAAAAAAAACAATGTTTTAGACCATCCTTCCACCGACATCATGGGGAGTGAGTAAGTTGGAAAAATTTGAAGTATGGTCCAATTTATTTAAATGTTTTCATGTGAGGTTTGAGAAAAATGAGGGTATTGAGTTACGAATGTAATCATTTATATTGTGAGAAAAGATGAAGGAATTATGCAAACTAAAAATCTCGCATGGAAATCAGTTTTTACATTAATTTACATTCCCTTCTATAGACATATATCTTATTTTGTAAATATAACTTAGATTAATGTGATTTTAACAATAAATATGTAGGGACACCACTCATTCTCAATTATTATTCTAGAAAATGTAAATTCAACTTGTAAATTTTATTTTTGGTTATAATTGATAGTTTAGAAATTATAATCTTTTTCAAAAAAATATTTGTTATCATCATCAATTATATTGCTGCCTTCTAATTGTAAACAAACTTTGTATATAAAGACATTTTAGATATAAGATATTAAATTAATATGTGTGAAGAAAAATAAATTGTTTAATTATTCAAAGTTGTAATAATTGAGCCTCAAGAAATGCCCACACATATATTGGTGAGCCGGACGTGATCCAAATAAAGCCAAAATACGAAGGTAAGCCAAGCCTAAAAAAAGAACAACTTTGAATTAGCGATTCCTGTTCAAGATCCAGATTTTATTTTACATATTACCCATTTATATTATTGCTATTTTTCTTTTAATATTACCTTTAGATAATTTCGCCTAATATTTTCAAATTTTTGCCTATTACTTTAATTAGATTTTCTTATCAAAATATTATGTTAACACAAAAATGGAATCGGAAAATAAGCCTAGCGAAATTGCTACAGAATTATGCAAAGTCAGCATTAAGATCCCACCTTTCTGGGTTGAAAAGCCCGAATTATGGTTTCATCAGGTTGAAGCTCAGTTTAAAATAAATGGCCTTGTTCAGGAAGAAACGAAGTTCAATTATTTGATCTCCCAGCTAGAACCGAAATACATGGAAAGTATTTGGGAAATAATAAAGAGCAGAAGCGACACCAAATACTCTGACTCTAAGTTGCGGCTGCTAGAATCGTTCAGACAAAGTGAAGGTCAGAGAATAAAACAACTTATTTCCGGTATTGACCTAGGAGACATGAAGCCAAGCCAATTACTACAAAAATTAAGATCCCTCGCTACCCCAGATGTTCCTGAAAATTTGATTAAAACCTTATGGCTGGACAAATTGCCAGTCTCAATCAAAAACATCTTAATAGTAAGCGACGAGGATATAAGCAAGTTGGCCATAATGGCTGATAAGATAAATGAAATAAATCCCTCAAAGGAACTATACCAGGTAAAGGAAGCCTCATCCCCAATGGAACAGTTGCTCACTAAAATGGAAGACCTCGAAAAACAGGTGTCTGAATTGCGACTCGAGAGGTCGAGATCTCGATCTGAAAATAGGACCTATTCAAGACCACGAAGCAATTCTCGGAAACGCTTCAACCCTGATGGTAAATATTGCTTTTACCACTTCCGTTTTGGCGCCAAATGTTTACCAAACAAGTGCAAGCCTCCATGTAGCTGGAAGGAGTCGGGAAACGGGAACCAGCGGCAAAACTAGCGACTAGTTTTGTTGCTGACCAAATACAGGATAGTCGCAAACATCGTCTATTTGTTAAGGACAAAGAAACGGGTCTGCAGTTCCTGATAGACAGCGGTGCTGACGTCAGCGTAATTCCGCCAACTGATAAGGATGTGCCAAGCAACGAACTCTTGCTATATGCTGCAAATGGTTCCAAAATAGTAACATTTGGCACTAAGGTGATCAAAATAGATTTGGGCCTAAGGCGATCCTTTCAGTGGTGTTTCATCATCGCCAAAGTGAACAAAGGAATTATTGGAGCTGACTTTTTAAATAATTTCAAGTTGATACTTGACATTAGCAATAAAAGGCTAATTGATGGCATAACTAACCTCTCAATTCGAGGTGATGTCATGTCCATCGACAGCACAAGTATCACCAGCACCATAAACAAGAACGAAAAATATTATAATATATTGGCACAGTTCCCCGAAATAACTAAGGCCAATTTTTAATAAATAAAGTCAAACATGACGTCGAACATCACATTATTACAAAGGGACAACCAGTTTTCTCGAAACCAAAACCATTGGACCCAATGAAACTGAAATTAGCAAAAGAGGAATTCCAGTTCATGCTTAATAATGATATAATCCGCCGATCAAGTTCACAATGGTCAAGTCCACTGCACATGGTCTTGAAGAAAAATGGGACGTTTAGACCTTGTGGTGATTACAGAAGGTTAAATGACTGTACAGTTCCAGATAGATACCCAATTCCGAGATTAAACGATTTTAGTCACATACTGAACAAAAAGAAAATATTTTCAAAGGTCGATCTTTTTAAGGCATATTTTCAAATTCCAATAGCCGAAGAAGATAAGCCAAAAACTGCTATTACCACACCTTTTGGATTGTTTGAATTTAATGTTATGAGCTTTGGACTAAGGGGAATGCACCATCAACATTCCAGAGATGCATCCACCAAACTCTCCAAAACCTTGATTTTACATTCCCATATCTAGATGATATCCTAATAGCTTCCGAGTCAGAAGAGGAACACCAAAACCATCTGAAGATAGTATTTGAAAGATTAAGCAAATACGGATTGAGAATAAATATGGAAAAATCTGTCTTTGGAGTTAAAGAAATAGAATTCTTGGGTTATTTAATTTCGCCTGAAGGATTTAGCCCACTTCCAGAACGCGTAAAAGTTATCCAAGAATATAAATTGCCTACTACGATTCAGGAATTACGAGCCTTTTTAGGCATGTTAAATTTCTACCGTCCATTTTTGAAAGATGCTGCGGAAACACAATCCATTTTGCACGATTACCTCAAAGGTTCAAAAAAGAAAGATAAAAGATTAATTAATTGGACCGAAGAAGCAAAAGAAATATTCAATAAATGCAAGAATGACCTAGCAAAAGCAACACTGTTAAGCTATCCCAATTCAGAAATACCTCTGTCGCTTTGCACATATGCTTCAAATTGGGCGATAGGCGCAGTTTTGCAACAATACGAGAACGAAGCATGGAAGCCAATTGCATTCTTCTCGAAGAAGCTAAATGAAAGTCAAAAAAATTATAGTACTTATGATCGAGAATTACTAAGCATATACATGTCAATCAAACATTTCAAATATATGCTGGAAGGAAGAACATTTAAAATATTTACTGATCATAAGCCCCTAGTCTTTGCCTTCAAGCAAAGAAATGATAAGGCATCTCCGAGGCAAGTTAGACAACTACAATACATTTCACAATTCTCTACAGATATCATCTACATCAAAGGAGAACAAAACATAGTTGCTGATAATTTATCGAGAATAGAAGACATCACCAAGATAATCGATTATGATGAGATAGCAAAAGAACAAGATAAAGATAAGGAACTTATAGAACTTATCAAAATTCGAATAAATCTCTAAAATTCAAACGCTATCCATTACCATCTGGTAAAAGTTTGTGGTGCGACACATCTACTGAAAATATTAGACCATTCGTTCTCAAACAATTCAGAATGAAAATTTTCCAACAAATACATGGATTATCACACCCTGGAATTAAAACATCTGTGAAAGACATGACATCGAGATTTATATGGCCAGACATAAAAAGAAATATAAAAGAATGGGCGCAAACTTGTATTCAATGCCAAAAAAATAAAACTTCTCGCCATACAAAATCAGAAATTAAGCAATTTAAAGAACCTGATGAACGTTTCAGCACGGTTCACATAGACTTAATCGGCCCATTTCCACCCTCCAACGAATATGTTTATTGCCTCACGTGCATAGACCGTTTCACCGGTTGGATTGAAGCAATACCCATACGAAACGAAACTGCCGAAAGAGTAGCAAGAGCATTTTACGAAGGATGGATCACCAGATTTGGAGTCCCATATGAAGTGATCACCGACCAAGGAAGGCAGTTCACTTCGGAATTGTTTAAAACCTGGGCGACTTTATGTGGAGTGAAACTTAAGCATACCACCGCATATCACCCACAAAGTAACGGAAAAATTGAAAGATTCCATAGAACACTAAAAGCAGCAATAAAGGCGCACAACTCAAATAAATGGACAGAGTCAATTCCCACGGTACTGCTAGGACTAAGAGCAGCCTTGAGAAAAGACTCTGACTACTCATTGACACAAATGGTCTATGGAAAAACAATTAAACTTCCAGGCGAGTTTTTCGACGCCCCTAAAATTTCAACAACCCTGGAGACATTTCTCCACAAACTGCAAAAGCAGATGGAATCACTCAAGCCCAAGTTAACACGACACAATACGTCCCCCAAAATATTTGTTTTCAAGGACTTAGAGACGTGTTCTCATGTCTTCTTGAAGACATGCAGAGTGAGAAAATCATTGGAGCCTGCCTATGAGGGCCCATTCAAAGTTACTTCTAGGACCTACAAATACTTTTCAATCGAAATTAAAGGAAAGGAAATAAATGTTTCCATCGATAGACTCAAACCAGCCTACATACTAAAAGAGGAAGAGGACATAGCCACCACACCTGGAGTAGCTGGGGACCCAAGACTCGCCCCACCTGGAGAGGATAAAGAACCTTCCGCCAGTGCTGCCCCCAAGATGTCAAGATCTGGAAGGACAATAAGAACCCCTGTTCGTTTCAGAGATAAGGTGGAATGTTACCCAGGTTAGGAGTTGTTGTCCTACATTGGTCCTCATCTCGTAACTTAGTTACTTGGGAGGGAGTGATGTAGGGACACCACTCATTCTCAATTATTATTCTAGAAAATGTAAATTCAATTTGTATATTTTATTTTTGGTTATAATTGATAGTTTAGAAATTATAATCTTTTTGTAAAAAATATTTGTTATCATCATCAATTATATTGTTGCCTTCTAATTGTAAACAAACTTTGTATATAAAGACATTTTAGATATAAGATATTAAATTAATATGTGTGAAGAAAAATAAATTGTTTAATTATTCAAAGTTGTAATAATTGAGCCTCAAGAAATGCCCACACACATACATTGGATAAGATCTCTAGAGACCTTATTGAAATGATTATAAAGTTATTAAATGAAAAGGTCCATATGCTCAGTGCGCCATCTATCGGAATAAATATCAACTATTCTCGTTGATGTCAATTTATTCCTTCTAATTATTTTTATTATTACAGTAAACTATAACGCGATTAATGTTTTCCGTGTTGTATTAAATCGCGTTATAGGAATTCGTGTTGTACGAAATAAAGCTTGTATAACTCGAATGTTGTTAGGGTAAATTGTTAGTGACAAATATCGCGTTGTACAATTATTCGACTTGTATAAATAAATTTGTCGCAATTTTTTTATCGCGTTGTACGAAATCGCGTTGTAAAAACTCGCGTTATAGAAGAATCTACTGTATATACTATCTTAATTCGACTAATTTAACAAACTATTTCAATAATAGTTAAATACTGTTTATAATAATTATACTTATCACCGACAGATAGCGCTATTTATTTGTGAACATTATAAATTATAATTGAATTTATTATAGGTATATTATAAAACAATTATTTTATATGAATTCATAGATATATTTTCAGATATATATGGGAGAGAAAGAATGTATTTTCCATTATTACAATATTTTATAAACTTTTATAACATATATATTTTATATATAAATAGAGCGCTAAATAATAATTACGTGTATTTAATTGGAAATATATTTTCTAGAAATTCTAAATAGAATTAAATATATATAATAATGAATGCAATCTATTTCTGCTGAACTGCTACTTCAAAAATACAGCGCACCTACGTCACGGGATGACGTAGCATTCGAGGAGAGTCCTGCCATCACCACTAGAGGCGCTGTGCCCTCCCCTTCACTTCCTGTTATGTTTTCACTTGTACTACTACCTGCTTGCATAACCTCGTGATATATTAAAACCTATATATATTTCAATGTATTCTCAATTTGATTGAACCACCGATCCAACAAGTGGTAGCAGAGCGTGGTTCCCTAGCTCTGTGGTTCAAGTTCAGCGTATCCTCGTGAGTAAAATTCCTTCAGCTAAGCTACCTCCGTTTGCCCTCGTCGAGAAGTTGCTGCGTCACCATGGCGGCCGTTAGTGCAATAACGGCGGCGGTTGAAAAATTGAACGGCCAAAATTACCGCTCATGGAAGTACAACATCAAGATGCTACTAATTGAGAAGGGCTTGTGGGATGTGTGTGATGTTTAAAGATGAAGATACCCAAGATGCTAAACTAAAAGCTCAAAAGGATAGAGCCTTGGCTGTTATCGCGTTGTCGATAAATACAGAACACCAAATCCACATCATCGACTGTTCATCGCCACAGGATGCGTGGAAAAATCTGGAACAGGTTTTTGAGCCAAAATCTCGTTCGAGGATACTACAGTTAAAGAAGCAGTTTGTGAACATCAAGCTTCAAACTGGTGAGTCAATGTTAGACTATTTGAATAGATTGAAAATTTGTACGGACCATTTAAAAGAAGCAGGTGCGGAAGTCGACGATCAAGATATAGCATACAGCATGCTATCAGGGTTACCTGACAGCTTCGATACCCTGGTGATGTCGTTCGGAAATGTCGAGGACTCTGACTTCACATCGAACAAGGTTAGAAATACTCTACTCACAGAGTATGAAAGAAGATCTGCCCGAGAAGGAGCAAGTTCAGGTCTCGGCGAAGCACTCAATTTTTCCAAGGACGACACTAGGAAGACTTCCAGAAAACAAGGAGTCAAGTGCTACCGATGTTCGAAAATCGGCCATATCGCCAAGGATTGCAGGTCGTCCATCAACCGAGACTACAAGGCGGATAAAAGCTACAGCAGGAAGAAATACTCTTTTAAATCTCCGTCGGAGAATATGCTCATGGCCTTCAATACAGTCTCTTCGGAAGATGAATTCATCTTGGACAGCGGTGCAACACATCACGTCTGTAAGAACCGACAATGGTTTACAAGTTTCCAGCCTACTACGTGTGAGCCCATCCAGACTGCGAGCGGCAACCTACAAGTAGAGGGAGTTGGAAATATCCGCATGAAGATGTACCTAGATACTGGAACGCAATATGTCACCTTGAACGACGTGCTTTTTGTGCCCCAAGCAAGAAGAAATTTGCTTTCTGTGTCGCAAACAGAGGATAAAGGCAAGCACATCAAGATTTGTAACCACAAGGCAAGAGTGTTCAACGAAAATAGAGTGATATGTGTGGCAAGGAACCTAAACGGATTGTACATCGTTAGAGGTAAGCCTATCTTACAAAATGCGCACTTAGCTAGTTCAAGTCCGCCTACACTAGAACTTTGGCATAAACGCTTTATGCATATCAATGCAGACACTTTAAACAAGTTGGCTGAAAATTGCGTTGTTAATGGTCTTGAAATTTCCAAAGGAGAAATGTCAATATGCGATGATTGCTGTATGACAAAGTCAACAATGGCGCCACATAAAAGCTCTCTATATAAAATAAAAACTAAAAATTTGTTAGAGTTAGTACATAGCGATCTGTGTGGACCATTTCCAGTTGATTCTTTTGCTGGGTCACGCAATTTTCTAACATTTACAGACGATTTCTCCCGCAGAGTTGCTGTTTATTTCTTAAAGCATAAATATCAAGTTATTGAATACTTTGACATCTTTAGGGCTAGAGCCGAAAGAGAAACAGGTCATAAGATTAAACGCTTGCGGACAGATAACGGGTTAGAATATTGTAATAGAAACTTTAAACAAAAACTTGAGAGCCTTGGAATAAAACACGAATTAACGAATTCTTACAGCCCTCAGCAAAATGGCGTCTCGGAGCGTTTAAATCGTTCGTTACTTGACATGGCTAGAGCGTCAATGCATAACGCTGATTTTCCACAAAAATTCTGGGCTGAAAGCGTTAATTGTGCCGCATACATTAAAAATAGAAGCCTTTGTAGCGCTCTTGATAACAAAGTTCCCGAGGAAATTTGGCTTTCAAGAAAAGTGAGCGTACGTCATTTTAAAATATTTGGAGCTCTAGCTTATGCTCATATTCCAAAGCAAAAACGAAAGAAATTCGACCGTCGAGCTAAAAGATGTATCTTAGTCGGATATTCAACACAATCCAAAGGTTATAGACTCTGGGATAATGATTCTAAACAAGTGTTCATAACTAAACATGCTAGATTCGACGAAAATAAGGTCGGTTTAAACCAGCTTAAGGATGACGTAACGGAAGGTAGCGAGGCTAAAAACAGTTTCGTTTGGTTGCCGCAACAGAGCAAAGTTCTCCCGCCACGTGATCCTGACCTTCAGCAAGGTTACGACAGTCAACTAGAAGTTCCGTCGACTTCAGAAGTTAAAGATATAGTGGGGGGTAGTTCTGAAAATACTTTGAGCCACCGTAGTCGTGAAATTGAAAGAAAAACACTGAATCTTGCAAATGTTGAACTAAATTTATGCGAGGTGTCTGAACCTCAAACTTTTGAAGAAGCTGTTTGCTCACCCGAATCAGATCTTTGGAAAAATGCGATGCAAGAAGAGTTAAATTGTTTAGAAGAAAGACAAACATGGGTTATCACTAATTTACCTAAAAATAAGAAAGTAATCGGTAATCGTTGGGTTTTTAAAATAAAAGGAGATTCTAAAGGAAAGGTCAGTAAATTTAAAGCTAGGCTCGTAGCCAAGGGTTACAGCCAGACACCCGATATTGACTTTAATCAAACATATGCCCCTGTTGCCAATTTCGGTATAATCCGAATGCTTTTAGTTTTGACCCAAAATGCTGGTTGGGTAAATAGGCATTTAGACATAAATAATGCATATTTATATGGGGAACTTCATGAAGAATTGTACATGGCTTTGCCACTAGGAGTAAAGTTTCAGGATTCTAAAGATAAAGTTCTTAGACTTTTAAAACCTATCTATGGGCTTAAACAAGCAGCTTTTTGTTGGAATACCACGCTGAGTCAATTTCTTGAAAAAGTGGGCTTTTCTAAAATTCCATCGTGCAATTGCATTTTTGTGCTTGATGATAGGGCAATAATAGCAATTTATGTAGACGACTTAGCGATATTTGCTGTTGACCAGAATACACTTGACGAAATCGAGGATAAGATTATACAAGAGTTTCAAATTAAAAGTCTGGGGCCCATTACATTCTTTTTAGGTGTCGAGATAAATTGCGGCAAAGAGAGTTTGTCTCTTAATCAAAGACATTACATACAAACTTTACTTCAATGATATAATATGTTCGAAGTTCGCAAAGTATGTACGCCTTTAGACCCAGCTATCATACTATCTAAAATAGATTGTCCCCATACACAAGCTGAAATAGACCAAATGTCTAATATACCATATAAAGAGCTTATTGGTGCATTGTTGTATTTGTCCAATTGCACTAGACCAGATATCTCTTTTGCTACTTCGAAACTTTCCCAATTTTGTGCAAACCCAGGAAAGAAGCAAAGGATGACATGTTTTGAGATATCTATCGGGTACCATTGACTTAGAACTCTCCTATGTCAAAGGAAACAACAATAAAGTCGCAATGTTCACAGACGCCGATTATGGGAGTGGCACAGATGATCGAAGATCCTACTCCGGAATGGTTGCAGTTTTTGATGGGAATGTCATCAACTGGCGATCTAAAAAGCAGCAATGTGTTTCGTTGTCTACCATGGAATCGGAGTATATAACATTATGTCACAGTGCTAAAGAGGCCGTCTGGCTCGGTCAAACCCTGTCTGATCTTGGATTTATCTCGCACTTTGCCAAACCACTCACAATCTACTGTGACAATCGATCAGCCATAAACTTCTCTAAGAATAACATTGAGAACAATCGTTCCAAGCACATCTCAGTTCAGTTCCACTACACAAGAGATAAGATAAACTCCGGTGATATCGTTGTCCAGTTTGTCAACACCAAGGAAAACATGGCCGATATCCAAACCAAGACTTTAAAGAAGTTGATGCACAGAGATGCATGTTTCCAGATGAATTTGAAGTCGCAAGTGGGGAAATGCTGAACTGCTACTTCAAAAATACAGCGCACCTACGTCACGGGATGACGTAGCATTCGAGGAGCGTCCTGCCATCACCACTAGGGGCGCTGTGCCCTCCCCTTCACTTCCTGTTATGTTTTCTGAAGGAAGTTTTTAGTTAATGAAGGAGTTTTTTAATTAATGATTTTATTTAATCATACAAACATTACAATTATAACATAATATAAAGAAAGATATATATAATGGGAAATACAGCAATCAAAATATATATGTGCTATCGAACAATCAACAAACAACAGAGTAGTCCAATATCAATAAAATATAATCAATGATAATAAGCTTGGAAATTAAATCCAACAAAGCCCCCCTTTAATTTCAAGCTAAATATCTTGAAGGCTAATAGCTAAGCTGCTACGTCACAACGTGACGTCACGGCCTGTGATGGCGCTACTTGACTTTCCTTTGTTTACCGGAAAAAATGTTAACATTTAGGCCTAAATACCAAAGTAATATTATATACACACATTGATATCAAATAAAAATAACAATATACATACATTTTTACATAGAGTTGGTGTTATAATTAAATAAAGATAACAAATGGATTAATTTTTCCTTTGATAAAGCCTTTGTTAAAAAATCAGAAATATTGTCTTCAGTTTTTACATATTGAATGTCAAAAATATTATTTTTCAATTTCTCATGTAAAAAAGCAATAGATCTAACTAAATGATTAGATTTATCAGTTGTTTGACCAGACTTAGTCAAAAATATTGATGCTTTGTTATCACAAAATATTTGTATTTTAACAAAATTAGATGTAATTTCTTCAAAAAAGTATTGGATGTAAATGGCCTTTTTTGCAGTTTGAAGTAATCCACATATTTCGCTATCACAAGTTGAAAGACATGTGTTATGAATAGTCTTACTTGACCAAGAAATGAGATTTTTATCTATATAAAAGGTTAATCCAGCAGTTGATCTTGCTGTATTGGATCTGCCACAATTCCATGATGCATCTGTGTAAGCCTTTAATTCGACATCTCCTTTAGTATATATTAATCCATACTGTTTACTTCCTTTTAAATACCTAAGAATTCTCTTAGCTGCACCCATGTGCATTTCTCTAGGGTTTTGATTATATCTGCTTAAAAGAGTAACTGCAAAGGCAATATCAGGCCTAGATTTAGTTGAGAGATAAAGCAAAGAACCTATTAATTCTTGATATTGAGTCTTATTGACTTCCTTAGAGCTATTAAAATTATCTAAATTAGTGTTAGGATCTAATGGGGTTGAAATATGCTTGCAATCTTGCATGTTATATTTTGTAAAATTTTATTTATGTAATTTTCCTGTTTTAAAATCAGTCTAACATCCTCTTTAATGATTTCAATGCCTAAAATGTTACAAGTTGTTAAACTTTCCTTTATTTTGAAGTGAAGTCTTATTTTTTGTATTATATCATGCAAAATTTCAGGATTAGAATTAATGATTATCATATCATCAACATGCAGTCCTAAAAGTAAATGTGAATTGCCATTTCTAAAAGTAAAAACACATTTATCAGATTTAAGTTGTGTTAAACCTATTTCAAAAAGGTATTCTGTAAATGTTTCATACCATACCCTACCACTCTGTTTAAGTCCATACAATGCCTGATTTAGTATACACACAGAGGTCTTTTTCTTGTCATCCTGGTAGCCTGGAGGTTGGGTCATGTAGATGGTCTCTGAAAGTTTTCCATACAGGAATGCTGTTTCAACATCAAAGTGGTGAAATTCATATCCTGCCATTGTAGCATAGGCTAGAAGAGTTCTAAATGAATCTGTTTTCATCACTGGAGAAAAGGTTTCTGTGTAGTCTGTCCCATATTCCTGAGAGCAGCCCAAAGCAACAAGTTTTGCTTTGTAGATCTCCTGATTGGTTTGAGGATCCATTTTCTTTGAAAATATCCATTTGGATTTTATTGCTTTAGCACCTTCAGGTAATTCAGTAAGGTCCCATACATGATGGTTCTGAAGAGAATGAATTTCCTTATCCATTGCTTGTTGCCACAAAGGTGAATCAGGATGATTAATTGCTTCTTCATAAGATGAAGGTAGCAAGTTTCCATGGGAAAGCTTGAGTGCTCCTACAGTTGGATCATAGGTGGGATCTTTGTCTTCATTGTCTTCAATAGGTTCATCATCTGAAGAAAGCTCATAGTAAAGTTTATCTTTCAAATTTGGTCTGAGATTGTAAGGAAGTTCAGAATGTTCATCTTGATTTTCAAGATCAGAATGAGAATGATCATGATTTTCTACTTCTTCAGAAGTTTCTGGGATAGTCTCTTCTGGAAAATTGTAAAGGAAATATTTTTGAGTGTCATCTGAATCATTTTTGTTTAGTATTTCCTTTCCTAATTTATTTTCAAGAAATTTAACATCTCTTGTTTCAATTACATTTTCATTTTCAGGATCAATTAGTCTCCAAGCTTTTCTTGTGCTTGAATAGCCAACAAATATTCCAGCCTTGGCTGTAGGTTGAAATTTTCCTCTTTTGTGCTTGTGTACAAAGTAGTAAGCTATGCATCCAAATATCTTTAGATGAGCTACAGTTGGCTTTCTATTTGAAAATCTCTCTTCAGGAGTTATCCATCCCAATTTTTTACAAGGTGTTCTATTTTTCAAATAAGCAAAGGTTGACATTGTTTCTGCCCAATATCTCAATGGAAGTTGTGAGTCTATCAGCAAAGCTCTTGTTCCTTCAATCAGTGTTCTGTTATACCTTTCTGAGATACAATTTTGTTGGGGTGTGTAAACATTTGTCAGTTGGTGCTTAATGCCTTTACCTTTTAAATATTGAGTCATTTGATGATTTGTGAATTCTTTTCCATTATCTGATCTTAATTGTTTGACTTTGATTTCTTTTTCCTTTTCAATTTCTTCAATGAAAGATCTGATGATGTCAAAAGTTTCCAATTTGGATGAGAGAAATTCTATAAATATTTTTCTAGAAAAGTCATCAACAAGTGTTAATACATATTTAGCACCTCCAATTGATTCCTCTTGAATAGGTCCAATCAAATCAATATGTATTAAGTCCAATGGTCTAGTAGATTGAGGATATAGAACTGGTTTGAAGGGTGTTCTAGGATGTTTGGCCTGAATACAAACTTGACAAGTATCCATATTCTGGGATTGGGTATTGAAATTGTGAGCTGAATTATTCTTCAACATTTGCTTCATGTATTCTTCATTTAGGTGTCCCAATCTTTTGTGCCAATCATTCCAGGTATGAAGAGTAGCCTTTAAAGCCTGTGATGGAATTTCATCTGGTGCTGATGTTTTGATTATGTAGAAATCATTTATTCTTTGGGCCATCAAAATTTCCTCTCCATCTTCCTCCATTATATGTCCTCCATCCTTATCAAAAAGTGCTTTTTTTATTGTCATCTACCAGTTTGTTAACAGACATTAAGTTACCTGACAATTTTTCAACATATAGAACATCATTAAGCCTAATCAACTTATTCTGTCCTTCAATTTCAATTGCTCCTTCTGCATTGGATATTATTTCAGAGTCATCTGCAAGTTTTATTGTTTTGTGAACCTCTCTTTCTTCCTTTAATAGATCTCTATTTGATGTCATGTGACAGCTAGCCCCACTATCAATCACCCATTCTTCAGGTTGTTGAGTAGTTTCATATTCTTTGATGTTGGACACATGTTCCTCAGGTTGCAAATTTACAATTTTGCCTTATTTTGATGTTCAGGTTTATTCTTTGAGGTTTGTTTATTTTCAGTCCCTCTTTTATTTTTAGGATTATGCCAACATTCTATAGCCTTGTGGCCAGGCTTAGCACAAATGAAACAAATAGGCTTATTACCATTTCTATTTTTGTGGAAATGCTTACTGTTTGAGAAAGATTCTTTATGTATTGTATTGAATGCTTTGGAATTTCCTTCCTTTTCTTCATGAGTGAATCTTTCATGGTAAAGTTTTAAGCAATTTTTAAGATCAGAAATGCTTACCTTCATTTGGCAATTCAGTTGAAGTGCAACAAGGTTGTACTTTTGGAGAAGTCCTCTGATCACTGAAGTGGTGAATTCTTGATCTTCTATCTCTGCACCAAGGTTTCTTGCTTGTTCCAATTGCTTCTCTGATCTGTAGAGATATTCTTCCCAATTTTCTTCTTTCTTCATTGTCAATCTTGAAACGTCGTTTCGGGCCTCAATGATCCTTTTCTTTTTATCTCCTTCATATCTTTCATGCAGCGCTATCCAAATATCTTTGCTTGTTTTGCAATTTAATATTAAGGCGACTAAGGAGTCAGTCATTGCACATGTGATGATTCCTTTAGCTTGAGCATCTTTCTTCTTCCATTCTTTGAATTTAACTTCATCTTTTGGTGGATCACCTTCCAAAAGGTCGTCCAATTCTTTGCCTTCTAAAATTGATACGATCCTAAATTTCCAAGAAGCGAAATTTTTCCCGTCAAATTTGGGAACTTGTACACTATTCTCCATTTTCTGAAGATGTGTATATCTTACCTTTTCGGTAAATTTGATTTATTTTCAAGAATGTTGACGCTCGACTTAAGCCTTTTTTATTTGCGCAGTGGGAAAAGTGCTCGGCCCATAACCATTGAAGGAAGTTTTTAGTTAATGAAGGAGTTTTTTTTATTAATGATTTTATTTAATCATACAAACATTACAATTATAACATAATATAAAGAAAGATATATATAATGGGAAATACAGCAATCAAAATATATATGTGCTATCGAACAATCAACAAACAACAGAGTAGTCCAATATCAATAAAATATAATCAATGATAATAAGCTTGGAAATTAAATCCAACATTTTCACTTGTACTACTACCTGCTTGCATAACCTCGTGATATATTAAAACCTATATATATTTCAATGTATTCTCAATTTGATTGAACCACCGATCCAACAATTTCTTTCTGCCTAGACGATGACATCCTGACGTCTGCCAAGACACACATCTATAAGTACTTCCTCGGCGTGGAACTGAGGAGTGAAGACCTTGTCTGGAGGAGGACTCTCTCAAGGTAGGGAAACCTTCCTTGCTGAAGAAATTTGTACATATTGGGAGTACAAATAAGTTTTGAGGTATTTGCAAAAGAAGCCACAACAAATATTATATAAATAGCATCGGACCTTGTAAGGTTTCATGTTAAGGCTTCATCATTTCCACAAAAAAATCAAAAGTCTTTTCACTCAAGTGTAAGGAACTTTTTTTTGGTGCTCTAACCATGTCAACCTTTTTGCCAACAAAACACAATTTGCGGGAAGCGCTGCTTTTTTGTTTTAATTTGAAGAAAAGTGAAACTGATGGACATCGATTGCTGTGTGAGGCATATGGTAAACATGCTCTATCAATAAAATCATGTGAGTACTGGTTTCGGCGTTTCAAAAGTGGCGATTTTGACACCAGAGACAAAGAACGCTGAGGGAGGCCAATAAAGTTCAAGAACGCTGAGTTGGAGGCTTTATTGGACGAAGATTCAAGCCAAACTCAAGAGGAGCTCGCTGAAACCTTGGGAGTGACTCAACAAGCGATTTTGAACCGTCTCAAGGTCATGGGTATGGTGCAAAAACAAGGAAATTGGGTTCCATATGAACTCAAGCCAGGAAACATCGAGCGCTGTATTTGCACGTGCGAACTACTGCTCAAAAGACAAAATCGGAAGGGTTTATTACATCGAATCGTGACGGGGGACGAAAAGTGGATTCACTACGACAACCCAAAGCGCAGAAAATCGTGGGTTAAGCCCGGTCATGCATCAACTTCAACGGCCAAACCGAATATTCATGGCAAGAAGCTAATGCTGTGCATCTGGTGGGATCAGCTCGGAGTGAACTACTATGAGCTACTTCAGCCTAACCAAACCATCACTGGAGAACGTTACCAACAACAATTGATGCGATTAAGCCGAGCATTGAAGATTAAACGCCCATTATATGCCAAAAGACATGACAAGGTGATCTATCAGCACGACAACGCTCGGCCATATGTTGCAAAAGTTGTCAAGGAGACTTTGAAGGCGCTTCAATGGGATGTCCTACCCCACCCGCTGTATTCACCAGACATTGCTCCTTCAGACTACCACATGTTCCGTTCGATGACACATGGCCTGGTCGAGCAGCACTTCACTTCTTACGAAGAGGCGAAAAATTGGGTCAATGTTTGGATCGCCTCAAAAGACGAGGAATTTTTTCGACACGGAATCCGTATGCTGCCTGAAAGATGGGAAAAAGTCGTAGCTAAAGATGGACAATACTTTGAATGAAATATATTGTACTGATTTCTCTGAATAAAGCTTCGAATTTATAAAAAAAATCCCTCAAAACTTATTTGTACTCCTAATATATACAGAGGGTGCTCACACTTATAGGAAATAAATTTTATTATAAAATATTAAAAATTAACACCATATTTGAAATTTTTAAAATGTTCTATTTGAAAGCCTTTTTGTTTATTTACAGAACGGCACCTGATTTTCCACGATAGCAGAAACTTTCTGATCATGGTCATACTCAAAAGATCCCATTCCTCCTTTACCACTTTCCAGAGCTAATCTTACCTATTTGGACATAATTAAAATATGCAAACAAGATGATATAAACATTTCTAAAATAGGTATTTATAATATTATTCACGACAAAAATATCAAGTTTTTATTCAAAGCACCTACGGAGAAATGGACAAAAGATTATCACCCTATATCTGTGAGAACTCCTGCAACTGTCAAAAAAGTGAAAAAAATATATTACAAAAGAAATTCCTATGCCACAAAGAGATATAGCCAAATTAATAGGAGCATCAGTGTCAACAATAAATAAAATAATAAATAAAGATTTAGGCCTGAAAGCTACAAAAAACACGCGGTTCACAAATTGTTTCAGAGCCATATTCGTCAGCGACACACTATCAGCAGATATTTTTATGAAAATCTCTTGGCTGCTGATAGATGGAAATTTATTGTTACATATGACGAAGCATGGGTATATTTAACCGATTGCGACAGAAAAAGAGCTATATACTATCAAAAAAGGGTCGAAAAATCTAGGCCAATTTGGTTGAAGGAATGTGCCGAAAGTTACCCCAAAGGATTTATGGTGGCATGCGGTATATCATATGAAGGAAATTAAAAACAAGAAAAGTTGAAAGAAATGCCAAATTAAACTCGGAGTACTATCAAAACAGCATTTTAGAACCTATATTTTAAATGATATTCCCTCTATCTATGGAAAACAGAGCAACAAAGTCTGGTTTCACCATGATAACACCACAAGTCATACTTCATATTCAACCAAAGCTTATTTGGAAGATCTAAGGCAAAGAACAGGAATCAACACTATTCCAAAGAACAGAACCCCTGTAAAATCTCCTTATTTAGCCCCGATGGATTTTTGCATTTTTGGATGCCTTAAAAGAGCACTTGGAAAGATACTCCCTAGGACAATTGAAGGTCTCTGGAAAGTGGTAAAGGAAGAATGGGATCTTTTGAGTATGACCATGATGAGAAAGTGTCTGCTATCGTGGAAAATCAGGTGCCGTTCTGTAAATAAACAAAAAGGCTTTCAAATAGAAAATTTGAAAATTATCAAATATGGTGTTAATTTTTAATATTTTATAATAAAACTTGTTTCTTATAAGTGTGAACACCCTCTGTATATCTATATATTGTTGCATCAATTTTAATGCGCCTTACATTTATTCAAAATATGATATTTAATATTTATTCAAAACAGATTATTTAGATTATCATCATTCCTATTTATAGTTTCATTCCTTTTGTAATATTTAATGTACATATATCTTGATTGGTTATTAGAGGCAGAGAGGATCTAGACCAAGCCTGCGGATCACGGCCTACGAGGAAGACAAAGAATAAATAAACACAATAACTTTAAAAGATAATTTATTTTTATTTACTTTTATTTATTTGCTTTGAGTATGGAAACCCGCTCGTGAAACGTGTATGACACCAAGAAGGAAGAAACCAAGGTCGACGACCCTGCAAAGCTGAAACTTGGTGCAACAATATATATATTTCCCTACATTTTTTTCTAAAAACTGTTGTTGTTTCCCGATGGCCGGCTCAAACCTTTTGTATATTATGTAAATAAGTTTTCCATTTTTTTATTCTTACGCTTTAAGTCAGGTAGTGTTTTCTCAAGTTATGTGTATTTATGTGTTCTATAAGCTTAATTCAAACAGACTGGCAATGATCAAAACCTTTTTTAAGATTTTAACCACGACTGCATTACCATAGTATAATCCTCGAGATAATCAAAATCAGCAGAAAATCTTTTTTTTTTATATTATATATATAAAAAGATAAGGGTCAACTCTCCCGTCAAAATTTCCATCTATTATATATATATTAGAAATTTCATATGTGCAAAATATTTTTTACAATAATATTTATAATAATTGGCAAAATAATATTGTAAATATGGTTAAAATACCTGTTTAGAGATCGTGTACTTTAAGGAATTTCACTTTCTCTTTTTCTTTTTTTCAATTCCTCTTATAAATCTATATAGTTTAGATATGACTATGTGATATGTAACTGTTTATTTAAAAATATTTTATATTTTGAGAATTATAAACTATATGTATTTCAAATAGTTTTCTCAAATCTATATTAAAAAAATGAAACCAAACGACATTTTATATCAAAATATAAACAGGCTTTAAAATATTTAAAATATATTTGAATTTTATATTTTATAATATTTTATCAATGCTTTTAATTGTAATACATTAAAAAAATCAATTAAAATTTCTTGTTTATATTATGTTGATTGTACATATTGCCAGACACTTCTTTCGTTTGTACACAGTTCTTTTTTTTCTCGTTTTTTTTCACCCTTTCTCCTTGTTAATATCATATGACTATTCTATTCACGGCCTAAAATTATTGTATATATATGTATAGACAAATGTAAAGGCATACATGTATGACAGCGCAAGTGTCACTAGGGGAACATAGCGCTTTAAATTAAAATAAATAAATATGATTCATGTTTAAATGTCAAATTTAATGGGAATTTAATAAAAAAAGGCGATGGATCTATTTTTCAAAATATAAAGGTACAAGACAATTTTGGATCTATCAATTTTTCAGAGAGTTTAAAAAAGAAATCGCAGTTATTTTTGGCACACTGTATCTCAAACAATATTTATATTGAATTTGGATGTTTATTTTAAGTAAATATTCTCAGAAAATGTATTTCTGGATTTAAAAAAAAAAAAACCTTCAACAGATCCTTTGAGTTTTTCTGGGTAAAGACAACATAAATTGTAATTGTAAAACGACATTTGAAATACTATCCCGCATGTGTTTCTTTTCAATGAAAAATCAAAATTTATTTCAAGGTGAAATATTGACTATTTATAACCTTTTTGGATGAGGTATGAAAGAATGAATTGTGAAGAGTAATGATAAACGGAAAAATAAAAGTGTCCAGGGATGGGAATCGAACCCACAGTGTTCCTTTTACTAGGCAGATGCCATGTCCACTAGGTACTTTTATTTTTTCGTTTATCATTACTCTTCACAATTCATCCTATCATACCTCATCCAAAAGGTTAGAAAAAATCGTTATTTCTCCTTCAAATAAATTTTGAATTTTCGTTGAAAAGAAACACATGTGGGATAGTATTTCAAATGTCGTTTTACAATCACAAGCCACATTATATTAATATTATAGTATTATAAATTGTAATCCTAAAATTAATATAAAAATCTATTTTATTTTTTTTAGAATGAATATTTTTATATCGTATTAACAATGTATTAGAGAATCGTAAATTTTAATTTAGTTTCATCAATAAATTAAATTTAAATACTTTTTTGTGACATAGGTTAAAATCTCCATCAATTGATGTTAAACTTGACTATTAATTTAAGACAAATAATCCTTTCAATAATTATAATAACGAAAAGATTCAAAAAGGATAAGTTTCTTTATTTGGAAAATAAATTCGAGCTTTCGGGCGTAAGCTGTAGAAGGGCAGCTTACGCCCGAAAGCTCGAATTTATTTTCCAAATAAAGAAACTTATCCTTTTTGAATCTTTTCGTTATTATATTGACTATTAATTGTTAAAATATCTAAATCCATTAATAGTTTGTCAACATATATGTCTATATTTTATTTAAAAGACATATATTGGATCAAAATATCATTTATTTTACCAATATTTCAGTTGGCTAGATAAATAGCGCCATTCTTTAATATAATATTTAACTATTCCAATAAAACTTTTTTTTTGCTTATCCCTAGTACACGAGGTACAGGCCATGATAATCATGGTGGGTAGAGGTAGGAGACTGCTTTTACTGTAAGTGCACCACATGCTTACACATGTGAAAAGCAGTTCAACTTTGCACTTACAAATGTGCCAGAGTCCCATTTGGTTACTTAAAAAGTTTTAAGTCCTGAATAGTAGTAATCTACTTCAAAATTTATATGAACAATGAATACATTATATTCATATTGATATCTATAATTTCTCTGTAGAAATTTAATGCTTGAATGTAATATTTGTAAGTTCTTCGTTGTTAGAAATTTAACCAAAAGATGGCGTTGTATTTTCAATGAACTTGAATTGTAACTTGCTTCTTTCTAATTCACTGTATTTTATATTCCATAATGTTATATTTAATATATGAAACATATTATTAATTATAAAAAAAGGCATCTCCTCATCGTGCAACTGAAAGTTGCTGATAGATTGCGCCATCTATCGGAATAAATATCAACTATTCTCGTTGATTTTAAATTATTCCAGAATTGGCCAAATACCTATTCTTGATTAATCAAGGAAAAGCTAACCACGGACGCGTTTCGGGCTGTTGGCCCTCATCAGCGTGGTGCAAGCTGTAGCTCAACGATAAAAAAACTGGTCATTCAGGCATCTTGAAAATTAATGAAACGGGTAGTTAAGGCCAGAATTGGGTGAGACCGCGACACAATGTGGTCGTTGAGGTACAGCTCGCACCACGCTGATGAGGGCCAACAGCCCGAAACGCGTCTGTGGTAGCTTTTTCTTGATTAATCAAGAATGGGTATTTGGCCAATTCTGGAATAATAAAAAATAAACGAGAATGGTTGAATTTTATTCCGATAGATGGCGCTAGCCATCAGCAACTTTCAGTTTCACGATAAGAAGATGCCTTTTTCATAATTGATGCAACTTATCCCAGTACAATATCTCAAGTTATTAATTATTCCATGTATATATAAAGTGGACATCTTTAATTTGTAAATATGCCTATATGATTAATATTGAACAATTTTAATATTTCAGTTAATTTTTACAAAATGTAATCCCATTTACTCCTATACTATTAATTTTTCGAGAATTATTCTCAGGTTTATACTAATTAAAGGCGAAGTTCTGTTAGAAGATATTGTCGCGTGTAAGGCCTCCAAATGACTACGACCTCCGCCAATAGATGGCGCTTTCGCCTGTTTCCCTTCTCTAACTGATGTGGGAATCGCCGACTGTTGTGGTCCTGTTTCCTGGGGAAAATAATTGTAAATACACTTTTATGTTGGCCCCAGGATGTAACATAATGTAAATACCCGTTGTTTATTATCTCATTTAAATGTAATGTTTAGTAGTGGATGACAATAAAGTCAGTGTTTAAAGTCTTGGTGCCGCCTTCTGGCGTTACTCTCGCCATTGCCATCATCGTTGCTACTGCTCTTCTGGACGTCTTCGGGGTGCCTGCAGGAGGAGCTAAAGGGAAGAGCAACGGGAGCCCGGGCAGGTGATCCACGGCGGAAGAAGCGCATCATCGCAAGGAACTGGAGGGGTCACGCGCGACAATATATTTCTTGTTATCTTTCTCTTTCCCAGGAGAAAGAGCTCGATGATCAGGTAAAGACAATTTTTATCCAATTGAACGAAGATTCATTCTTAGACCCCTTATATGAGGAAATATATAGGGACGAACTCATGTGCGCGGTTCTATACCGCCCTGAGATGTCCTCGAGATACTCTCGTCTGAACTCAAGTCTGTGCGAATTCCTCAACATTGCCATTGAGCATGTTAGGGACAACACAATAAGCAAGGTCCACACTCAGGGCGGCTTGTAGCACCTGATCCCGATGTCTCTTCAGAGAAGGTCTGATGTAAATATTTTATAGTTTTATTACAATAACAAAGTATTTTTCTCTAAATTTATTATTTTGCTATTGACTAGGAGTCTATAAAGTTGTTAATTGTCATTGTCTCTCTCCCTCTGAAAAATGAACGTTTCTCCAAGAGAGACTGAATAAGCTTCTATCTATATACATCTATCCCCCGATTTACACGGTACTTGTTTTACACGTTTTCGCTTTTACACGGTTTTCCAAATACGTTTTTTTTTTGTTGTTTTTATCGCACTATACTAAATGCTACTGTGATTAAAGACATGCGCTGTGTACACATCTCACGAGGAATCCCGAGCCTATGTGCTGACTACATATTTTAACCTGTCAATGCATTTTATTTTTATTTCTATGTACACCTATCCCCCGATTTACACGTTTTTCTCAGGAACGTATCTACCGTGTAAATCAGGGGATATGTGTATATAGTATAAGGTAGTGAAGCAAAAATCTTATTTCAGAGAAAAATCAAACTTATGTGAGTTTTCACACCAAAGTAACAACTAATCTATGGCAACCACACTTTGCTTCAGTGAGCGCGAACCGAGACAAAGCTCCACTAAACATACGGGCAGTAGTGTGACGGCCTCGGTAACCGCGAACTGAGAGAACACCTTACTACGCATGCGCGGCATCCGGGACTTTCTGGCCACGCGCGTCGTCAACAACAAGGCTTGCTTCCAACGGCTGTTACTTCTTTTCTCTTTATATATTTTTGGCTTCATATAAATTAATTTAAATTATAAAAATAATTATAATCTTATCAGCGGCATTTCCACAAGCCACACCAACACTCACCATCCCACAAATCTATATATATATTTTTTTTATTTAAAATTATACATCATAGATTCAAATATTCTGTTAAATCGACCGCCAGAGGTCACGCTTTGCATATATAAACTCGTTGTTGTTTTATCCCAATGGCCGGCTCAAACCTTTTGTACATTATGTAAATAATCTTTTGTTTTCCTTGTTCTACTCGCCTTAAGTCAGGCAGTACTTTTACCAAATTATGTTTATTATATAATCCTAAAGCTCAATTAAAACAATCTCTTACTGATCAAAACTATTTTTCATTATCATACTTTAAGGATTTTAACCACGACTGCACCACCATAGCTTAATTCTCAAGATAACAAAAATCAAGATAATCGCAACAATTCCAAAATCAAACAGAATTTTTTTTTTTCTATTATAACATATATATATATATAAATGAATGTGTGTCTGTATGTACCATACCACTGTCTCAAATTGTCAACAATGATAATTAAAAAAGGTTCTTCCCCATGTATCTCAAATCAATTTTGTAGAAAAATCCTTATGTAAAAAATATATTGAACCCCCTTATTATTTAGAAAAATGTTCAAAGAATTCACTGAAAATTTCGCGAAAAGATTTTGGTCTATTAAAACATATATTTGAAAGGAAAGGCGACTTTTATTTATTATTTTTTAGAGATTCCACAATATACAAGTATAGTATACTTATTATATAGTATACTTGTATATATTATGATATTTCACAATTCTCCCGTTGAAAATTCCATCTATAATTTGGCCATAGAATTGGCTTAGCCACTTTACCAGACTTCTTTGGCAGATTGTAAATATTCCATTTGATCCCTTGTGGATTCTGCCCTGCACTGACAAGTGCCATAGACACGAAACCATGTTCTTCAGGAGAGTGCTTATCAGTTTGTGGCTTTATCACCGACCTGAAGCCGTTAGTTTGCTGGAACGGTCAATAGATGGCGTCTTGTTGCGTCGTTCCACACGTGCTGACGTCACTTGTCCGCAACAGCGCCTGTTAACATTTCCCTGTTTCAACCATCTTTGTCATAACTACTGAAATTTCATCGATTTACCAGCTTCTCTGAATAATATCTTAATTGATAACTGACTTGATAGGTTTGTTCATAGGAATTATTTCTATTTGAATATTCTATTTTTAATATACACCTATCCCCCGATTTACACGGTAGATACGTTCCTGAGAAAAACGTGTAAATCGGGGAATAGGTGTACACAGAAATAAAAATAAAATGCATTGACAGGTTAAAATATGTAGTCAGCACATAAGCTCGGGATTCCTCGTGAGATGTGTACACAGCGCATGTGTTCAATCACAGTAGCATTTAGTATAGTGCGATAAAAACAAAAAAAAAACTTATTTGAAAAACCGTGTAAAAGCGAAAACGTGTAAAACAAGTACCGTGTAAATCGGGGGATAGGTGTATTTTGTGTTTGTCTTCACTCAAATGCAATTCTTCAATGTATATATTTATTTTAATAAACTAATTTCAAACATTTAAGGATATTATCTAGAGATAGAGAGTAGGACAGTAGAAGTTTTATTTATTTGTGAAAGAAGACTTATTTAACAAATTATTTCAATAATAGTTTGATACTATTTATCAAAATTGGAAACTATTTTAAACACGTAAGATTCTTTTTGAAATTAAACAATTTCTACTGCCCTTACTGCAATGGAAAAATTAAAGGGAGGGCCTGGCTCATCAGTGGTGAACCCTCCCAGCGGTTTCGCCAGTTTAATCTACCATACCGCTGTTATATTGCATTTTTGGAACTTGCTTTGCATTTTTCCTTTGCAGTAAGGGCAATAGAAATTGTTTAATTTCAAAAAGAATATTACGCGTTTAAAATAGTTTCCAATTTTGATAACAGATGGCGCGCTAGTGCATCATAATACAAATACTATTTATAATAATTATACTTATCACCAATAGATGACGTTATTTATTTGTAAACATTTTAAATTATAATTGAATTTATTATTATATGAATTATAAAGCAATTATTTTATATGTAAATTCATAGATATATATTCAGATTTATGAGAGAGAAAGAATGTATTTTCCATTATGCCAATATTTTATACACTTTTATATCATTTTATATTTCAATAGAGCGCTAATTAATACATATGTTGATAATGATATATATTTTCTAGAAATTATAAAAAGAATTGAATATATAAAATAATGAATGTATTCTTTTCTGCCTAGACCATCCTGGCGTCTACCAAGACACACATCTTTAGGTACTTCCTCGATGTGGAACTGAGGAGTGAAGACCTTGTCTGAAGGAGAACTCTCTCAAGGTGGGGAAGTCTTCCTTGCTGAAGAAATTAGTACACATACAATTACACTGTTGTATATGAATCTCTCTCTCTCTTTCATAGATAAAATAATAATCTATAATATTATATATAATTATTAGCTGTATATATACTGAATGTAATATTTAAATCAAAGATACAATTCTTTCATTGGCCTTGTAGAACGAGAGTGGTGTACGCGTGATCATATGTTTTAGTGAAAAAACACAAACATTCTCGATAAAGAGAGGCGAGTTGCTCCTCGAAATATTGGAACAATAAAATAACTAGAAATCCAATATATGCATCTTTGTTGAATATATATGTTATATAAAAATATTATTTTATTTTAAATTATATTTCATAGATAAAATACTCTGCTAAATCGACCGCCAGAGGTCACTCTTCCCGTATAAAAACTCGTTGTTGTTCTTCCCCGATGGCCGGCTCGAAACTTTTGTACATTATGTAAATAATCTTTTGTTTTCCTTATTCTACTCGCCTTAAGCCAGGCATTACTTTTATCAAATTATGTGTTTTTATATATCTTATAAGTTCAATTAAAGCTATTTCTAATCTTTACTATTTTTTATTATTTTACTTCCAAGATTCTTGCCACGACTGCATCACCATTACCCTAATCTCAACAATTCTAAAATACAACAGAAATGTTTTTTTTTATATAATATATATATGTAATATTGTTACAATGTGCCGACGTATGGATGAACTGGCAGTCGTGTACGTGAGGCGAGTGTTGGTGATCTTCCCACACGCGGACAACAAGAAGCAGAGGCAGGGCTAGATGTTAGCACAAAGAGGGATCGGGGACAGCCCACGGGACAGAGGTAGAGGCCATGACACCAACTTTGATGTTTATCACCGAGATATAGAGGGAGAGTGTGTGAGAGAGAGAAAGGCTGAAGCGGACTGCTGAGAAACCTCTAGAACATCTGCTGACCCCCTGCCAAAACTTGTCCTGCTTACAGGGGGGTCTCTATAAGAATGTCCCTGGGGACCCCACATGGGCTGGGCGTTGCCTTTTTCCTCCCCTCTGTTCCCAGCTGACCGCTCTTTGGATCTTTATTTGGACGTCAACATTTTTAGTTTTACATACAAATATGGGTTTACAGGTATTATTAATAAAGATATAGCATATATACAAAATATGGGGGTGGTATCAAATAGAAACGGTGTACATTTTAATACAGTTTAAAATATACGATATATATATATATATATATATATATATATATATATATGTTATAAATAAAGATGAATGAGAATAATAGGAAAATTCATATTATATTTAAGAGAATGATATTTCTGTTGATTTTTGATCATGTTGAGTATTGTGGTATGTTAATACAGTCGTGGTTAAAATCTTGAAAGTATGATAATAAAAATAGTAAAGATTAGAAATTGCTTTAATTGTGAGCTTTTGGGGAATATAAAAAACATAATTTGAAAAAAGTAATGCCTGGCTTAAGGCGAGTAGAACAAGGAAAAACAAAAGATTATTTACCTAATGTACAAAAGTTTTGAGCCAGCCAACGGGAAACAACAACAATGAGTTTTTATAGGGTAAGCGTGACCTATGGCGGTCGATTTAAACAGAGTATTTGTATCAATGAAATATAATTTTAGATAAAATAATATTTTAATTAAACCTATATATATTCCCCTACATTTTATTTACCCTTTATTTACTATTTTATATATATATTTTTCCACCTTTGTAAAAATTGATTATAAGAATCAATAAATTGTTTAAATTGTCAATTATCTATTCTTTTCTGCAGATTGTAGAACTGACCAGTTGACCAGAAACAGCTAGCCTATAAGACAACAATACACGAACGAGATCTGGACCAGTCTAAATATTGTAAGATTTTCTGATTTCTATGTCTCAAAAACGCATAACAAACACAAAGGTAACAGGTAGCAACTTTTTTATTATTATTTCTAGTACATGTGGTAAAGGCCATGATAATCATAGTGGGTAGTTAGCGACTGCTTTTACTGTAAGTACACCACAATATCTACATACATAGGAATCAGTTAGACCTTTGAACTTACAATTGTGTCTTAACCCTTTTTGGCTACGTGTACCTATTGATGGGGTTGGACTTTTACAAAATTTAGAGAGGCCATTTAAGCAATCTTTCCTTCAGAATAAAAAAAGGTGTCCATTTCGGGATTCGATCCCGTGATTGTAGTTGTAGAAAATAGATTTTTTTACCACTCTTTCTTTATTTATATAGGCATTTATTAATGCAGTTAAATTTTATATATTCGTATCCTTAGTTGCATAAGTATCCTTAGTTGTGCTTTTTGTAACCATTTTACATAGTTCATTTTTTATTTCATCTAAATTAGTTTGCAGACATCCTTCAATTTTTGATACATTTCCATCAAGTTTAATTAGTTCACATACGCTATCTTTTATTTGTTTAATAGTTCCTTTTAAATAACCAATATCCTCTTTGCAAAGAATTTTCCTATTGCTATCATATTTGTCAGAAAAATACCTAAATACCTCATCCAAACGATTTAAAATTAATGAGTTCATATCGCAAAACGAGCAAATAAAAGTAAATTTGATATTTTCTTACTAATAAGAACTAAAAAAAGAAAAAAAATCAGTAAAACAATTATACTTAGCTTGAGTAGCGAAGAGCGATGCAAAACACGTCCGCTCAGGCAAATTCTCCGTATATCTTCGTGTTTTAAAATATCTTTTATCTTAATAAATATAAAGGGCTAGGTATATATGATATATCAAAATTCGAAACTATTATAGATGCGTATGATTCTTTTTGAAATTAAACAATTTCTACTGTCCTTACTGCAATGGAAAAATTAATGGGAGAGCCTGGCTTATCAGTGGTGAACCCTCCCAGCGGTTTCGCCAGTTTAACTTACGCGTCTATAATAGTTTCGAATTTTCATAACAGATGGCGCGCTAGTACATCTTAATATATGATATATATCTTTACATTCTTAGAAATGGAAAAAAAACTACGTGTTTTCTATATGCAGAAATGTTTTTAAATATATGGTGGTGGTGTCTTGTCCAATGAAAAGGGAGGGTGCCATTGCCCCGTTAGGCAGCCACATTTCAGAGTTCCCTGTTCACGGTTACCGTAGCGGCTCACGACACCGTGCTACAGGACAGTCCCTTACTTGTGCTGCTTCTCCCGCCAGCCACGTAGAGGAGGACTTCTGGACATGTTTTATCTAGTATGATAGAGGTCTCTTGTCCATGTTGCTCCATTGAAAGAGGGGGTACCATTGCCCCGTTAGGCAGCCACATTTCAGAGTTCCCTGTTCACTGTTACCGTAGCGGCTCACGACACCGTACTACAGGGCAGTCCCTTACTTGTGCTGCTCCTCCCGCCAGCCACGTAGAAGAGGACTTCTGGGAAAGTTTTATTTAGTATGGTGGTGGTGTCTTGTCCATGTTGCTCCATTGAAAGAGGGGGTGCCATTGCCCCGTTAGTCAGCCACATTTCAGAGTTCCCTGTTCACTGTTACCGTAGCGGCTCACGACACCGTACTACAGGGCAGTCCCTTACTTGTGCTGCTCCTCCCGCCAGCCACGTAGAAGAGGACTTCTGGGAAAGTTTTATTTAGTATGATAGAGGTGTCTTGTCCATGTTGCTCCATTGAAAGTGGGGGTACCATTGCCCCGTTAGGCAGCCACATTTCAGAGTTCCCTGTTCACTGTTACCGTAGCGGCTCACGACACCGTACTACAGGGCAGTCCCTTACTTGTGCTGCTTCTCCCGCCAGCCACGTAGAGGAGGACTTCTGGACATGTTTTATCTAGTATGGTGGTGGTGGCTTGTCCCCATGGAAAGGGGAGTACCATTGCCCCGTTAGGCAGCCACATTTCAGAGTTCCCTGTTCACTGTTACCGTAGCGGCTCACGACACCGTACTACAGGGCAGTCCCTTACTTGTGCTGCTCCTCCCGCCAGCCACGTAGAAGAGGACTTCTGGGAAAGTTTTATTTAGTATGGTGGTGGTGTCTTGTCCATGTTGCTCCATTGAAAGAGGGGGTGCCATTGCCCCATTAGTCAGCCACATTTCAGAGTTCCCTGTTCACTGTTACCGTAGCGGCTCACGACACCGTACTACAGGACAGTCCCTTACTTGGTATTTTAAATGGTATTTTAAATGGAATATGGACATATGTTTTGAGAACAGATAGGGAGAATTTATAGAGAAATATATATAAAAATAATATACTAGACGAATGGCCCGGGCAACGTCCGGGTTTTACCCGAGTGCGAATATATTTTAAAAATGTTTTAATCTTCATCTTGTCTACACCTTGCTTCCTAGGGTTGTCGGCGCCCGTTGACTCCCGGCGAGCAAGCGACTGCTCCCGTCGGCTGCCGGCGTGCGAGTGGCTTCCCGGCGCATGCGCGCGCCCGTTGACTCCCGGCGAGCAAGCGACTGCTCCCGTCGGCAGCCGGCGTGCGAGTGGCTTCCCGGCGCATGCGCGCGCACAGGGAAGCCACGTGTCGCAGGCGGCCAATGGGCGGGCCCCGCCATCAGTTCCACCGCGTTCTAGATGAGCTATTTAGAATAATTTGAATATATAGTTTTAATAATTGATTTATATATTTTTTAAAATAGCCTATCGTCATCCTTGTTATTTTTTACTTATGTATTGAAATTTTGGTTTGAATTAGTGAGCTACTGCGAATTTGTATACCGGACATACAAACCAACCAACCAACAGACAAACATACAAACATTCATTTTTATATATATAGATATATAAATTATATATACAATACTTATTTTTATATTATCCAGCCTAAACCACCTCAGGTACACCCCCATTCCTAACAAATCTTCTTTCCACACCCTTACTAGGGAAGAACAAACGGCGATTTCAAGATTACGAACAGGACATCTTAGAATGCTCAAATTTAATGGAAAAATCAAAACATTCCCGAAATGCCCCAAATACGATTCCCAACCAGCCATTCCTGAACATCTACTGAAATGTATCAAATCCTCCAGGAAAGACCTCTGGGAAAACCCCAGGACTATAATAGAAAAGCTGAGGCAAGGAACCTAATGGAGATTGTTTAAACTACTTGAGGAATAAGTAACAACAACAACAAAATTATTATATTATGATACATTAGCACGCCATCTGTTATGAAAATTCGAAACTATTATAGACGCGTATGATTCTTTTTAAAAATTGAACAATTTCTACTGTCCTTACTGCAATGGAATAATTAATGGGAGGACCTGGCTTATCAGTGGTGAATATAACAGCGGTATGGTAGATTAAACTGGCGAAACCGCTGGGAGGGTTCGCCACGGATTAGCCAGGCCTTTCCATTAATGTTTATATTGCAGTGAGGGGCAGTAGAAATTGTTTAAATTTTAAAAAGAATCTTACGCGTCTATAATAATTTGGCGTTCAGCCAACTGATATATTGGTAAAATAAATAATATTTTAATCCAATATATGCCTTTTTAATTTTTAAAAAGAATCATACACGTCTATAATAGTTTCGAATTTCCAATAATTATTAAAAATATATATTATTATTGTAATGTTCCTCTTCGATTAAATAAATAAATATGCTTTATTAAATTAATAAACTAATTTTTATTATATATATTTTTAATGTCAAACGTACACTTTTTAAATAGATTCATAACAACAACAATAATTACAGTGCTGCCAAATCCAAACAATCAAAAATAAATTAATTAAACAGAGTATATATTATAATATTATTATAAGGTATATTACAACTCCCCCGACTTCAAGCGACTTCATCCCTCCTGGGATGTCGATGCAGATAAGGTTGGATATTGGAGATGTGAGCCCTTCTTGGAGTTTTATCATCAGACTCATATTCAACATATTTAGGGTGGCCATCCATTTTGGTTACCCTTGTCACTCGATGCGGACCAGATAGCTTCCATTCCTTTCCAACCTTCTGATGTCTTACCAAAATATAATCGTCGATATTCATCTCTGGTGGCAAGGCCTTCTTACGACTGTTAAAATAAAACTTTGTTATTTGTCGGTAGAGGTTTTGCTCAATTTGACTTTTTTCTGTTTCATAAAGGGGACAGTGAAGATTAAGCTCTTTATCGGCAGGTAAAACAGGGGAAGTTTTTTTAAGTTTGAATAAAGGGGAGCAACCCAGGTAGGAGTTGTAGGATCTATTATGGTAGCGTACTGCCGCTTCTAAGGCATTTTTCCATCCACCCTTGAAGTGAGGATAGCACGAGAGAAAGGTCTTTATATCTCGTATAGCTCGTTCCGCTAAACCATTTCCTGCAGGGTGATAAGGAGAAGTAGTTATTAATCGGATGTCTTTGGAGGTTGCCCACCTAGGGAATTCTCCATACACAAATGATCTCCCTTGAACGGAGACTATAGTTCTCACTGATTTCAGATCCTCATGTTCGTTGAAATATTTTATTAGAGCACGGCCATGTTGTTTCATTGCCTTTGCTTGAACTACCCTAGTAGCCTCGTCAATAATTAGTAAAAATGTTGAATTCTTATCCTTGATGTTAGAAGGAGCCTCGGCGAAATCTACATGTACAGTATGGAAAGGTACCCTTGATTGATGGGGCAAACTCATCTTTGAAGGACGGCTCTTATACTTGAACTTGACCCTTTGACAGATAGGACAAGAAGATACATATTTCCTTATGTCATTCTTCATACCAGGCCAAACAAAGCGTTGCTTCATTTTATAATATGTCCTCCAAAACCCCGAATGTCTTCCTGATAAGGGATCATCATGGTACATAGATAAAATTGAAGTTCGATGTTCGTGAGGGACAAAATATTTCCCGTGATCTTCTAATTTTAAAGGAATACTCTGATGTTTAACAAACAGTACGGTTTGATCGCTGGAATTTGGTGTTTCTACAGCCAATCTAGACAGCGCGTCTGCATCGCTGAGCTCCCTGCCAGAACGGTGGTTCACTCTCATTTCGAATGAGCTCAGAAACAGCTGCCACCTCGCAAGTCGATCCCGGAGATGGCCACAGGAAAGTAGCTGTGTCAATGCGCGATGATCCGTGTGGACAGCAAAAGACTTGCCTTCCAAATACCATCTGAAGTGTTTGACAGCCTTCAACACAGCAAGGCATTCTTTTTCGGTGATGGAATAATTTTGTTCAGCCTTGGAAAATGTATATGAATAATAACTAATCACTCTGAGTTGAAGTGATTTCCTTTTATTCACGTCTCTCTGGTATAGAATAGCCCCTGTTCCATAATATGAAGCATCTGTTGACATTTCATAAGGCAATGACTCATCTGGGATTGCCAGTATTGGTTTTGACGTGATGATATCAATAAGTTTTAAATAGGCCTCTTCACATTTATCAGACCACATAAAACTAGAATCTTTTTTCTTCAGGTTGTCCAACGGTCGAACTATCGTGGCATAGTTTGCTATATAGGCCCGAAAATGACCTATAAATCCAGTAAAACATTGTAGTGACTTAAGATTATATGGGCGTTTCATGAGTTTAGCCTTTTCGATTACTTCCTCCTTCATTTGCTTCGAGTTACCGTTTATAATTCTACCTAAAAGTTCCACCTCAGATACACAAATTTGGCACTTGCCCAAGTTCACTGTCATATTATATTGATTCAATCTATTGAGAACTTTGTAGGTGAGGGAAGCACATTCTTCAAGGGTTGGGGCGCCACAACAAATATCGTCAATGTAAACAACCACTCTGAGTTCCAATAAATCAGCCAACATCTCGCTCATAACCCTTTGAAATCTAGGAGGTGAATTTTTCCACCCGAACGGTAGTCTCTTAAACTCATAAAGCCCATCAGGTGTTACAAAAGCAGAGAACTTTCTCGTGGCTTTAGTTAGACCGACTTGCCAAAACCCATCCTTCAAATCAATTTTTGTAAAGTATCGACAACCTCCAAATTTATTAATGATTGAGTCGATTCTAGGAAAAGGAAAAGGGTCCAAAAAATTCTCTTTATTCAACTGTCGATAGTCAATACAGAGTCGGTAGGACGAGTCAGTTTTAGGAACTAGAATACAAGGTGATGCGTACTCAGAAGTAGAAGGAGTAATAATATCCCCATCTAGCATCTCCTTGATTTTTCCAGCAGTCCATGCTCTCTTGTGATCTGACATAGGGTAAGGTTTACACGCCACGATGTTATTATTGGGCTTCAATAGAAAGTCGATCTCGTGCAATGGTAATTCCTTTTTGGAGACATTGCAAAGCTTGGGGAATATAGTGATCAGGTCATCACTGGTAAAAATAACTTCTTTTGACCGCAAAGACAAGCACTTAATCTCATCAGTCCCAAAGTTCCATTGAATTCGGAGATCCCTCATGGTGGGCTTTCCTATTAACAGTTCGAATGGCATCTCCCTCAATATTGTCGCCGTCATCATTTTCTGTTGATCGTCAACCTGAAGTTCCACCTCAATATTCTCAGTAGCTCGGACATGGCTTTCGTCAATCGTTGTTATCGTGGTCTCTGATGGATAACTTTTCCATTTATATTTGGCCAAAAGGTCTCTTCTCATTAGATTGATAGAAGAACCTAGATCCAAGAAAGCAACAAGTTTTACACCATTTATAATAACGGGCAACATAGAATCGGGACTTTTGCAAGACAAAAATAGGATCGATTTTGTCATCGGGATCGAACAACCCTCTAAATTTAGTTTTTTTGAAGAGAAGACACAGAATTATTTTGATTGTTCATTGTCTGTGATGCCTCCTCAATTTGATCAAGTTTGGCAAATTAGGCTGGCTTCTTGACCACTGTGTTGCCAGTTGTCTGGTAGGGCTTGGGTTCAAAAGGTTTTTTCTCCAAACTGGGACGGATATTTTTCAGCAGCTGAAGAAGAGTCTCTTTGTTTTCGATTTTCACAGTGGACAACTGATTCTGCATATCTGGGGGTAGCCCATGAATCACTCCAATTATCAATAGCTTTTCACTTAAGCCGGGCATCCCTAATCGCATTTTCCTTTGTTTTTGGTGGAAGTAATCGATCAGAGAGCCGCCTCGATATCTCCACTTGAACGCCCTATCATATTTGTCTATGGGGTTATCCCCAAATGAGGATACAAAATCTTCTTTCCATGTTTCCCAGCTAAAGTTGCATTCATCAGCAAGTCTGCTATCGAACCACAATTGTGCAGTTCCCCCTAGGTAGTTTCTCATACCATATATTTTGGATTGATCTTTTACCCAACCATTATTTGCACAGACATTTTCATATAGGGTTATCCAAGTGGCTGGATCTAAGTTATTACCGGAGAAATCAGGTGCTTTCATTTCGACATGTCTTGGTGCATATTCATGCTGGTTTAAACTTAAATTTTGAACTAAAGAATTAACTAGTTTTTGTTGTTCTGCTACAGTAGTTATCAATTTGCTAGAAGTGTCTTCTGTTAATAGAGATTTTGCATCTAATTCCTCCTCATCCTTTACGCAAATTTGTAAATCTTCAAATGATCGATTTTTGTATATTTCAATTATTTTTGATGGAACTTTAACAAATCTATTAGAATCCTTTTCTAAATAGTAAGAAGTTAGATTCTTTCCACATTTAAACACGAGCTCGTGATAAATGGGCATTTGAAATTCTTCAAGGATAGATAGAACGTTAGCATCAGGGTTAAAGCTATAGCCAATTACCTTTTTATTCTTAAAATGCAGGATGATCGATCCTGTCGGCTGCGCCATTTTTGTAATGTTCCTCTTCGATTAAATAAATAAATATGCTTTATTAAATTAATAAACTAATTTTTATTATATATATTTTTAATGTCAAACGTACACTTTTTAAATAGATTCATAACAACAACAATAATTACAGTGCTGCCAAATCCAAACAATCAAAAATAAATTAATTAAACAGAGTATATTATAATATTATTATAAGGTATATTACAATTATATTAATAATATAGATGTGGGGCTGAGTTTGTTGTTGACACACATTAAAATGTTATAATACCTTGATAAAAGTTGGCGTTCAGCCAACTGAAATATTGGTAAAATGATTTATATTTTGATCCAATATATGTATTTTTAATTATAGAAATATATGAGTTTTTTTATATTAATCAAAGTTTTATTATAAATTTATATATTTCAAATATATAAATATATAACGAAATATATAGCAAATTATAACTAAACAAAACTTCTAAAAAATGTCATACACCTATCCCCCGATTTACACGGTAGATACGTTCCTGAGAAAAACGTGTAAATCGGGGGATAGGTTTACACAGAAATAAAAATAAAATGCATTGACAGGTTAAAATATGTAGTCAGTACATAAGCTCGGTATTCCTCGTGAGATGTGTACACAGCGCATGTGTTCAATCACAGTAGCATTTTGTATAGGGTGATAAAAACAAAAATAAACTTATTTGGAAAACCGTGTAAAAGCGAAAACGTGTAAAAAAAGTACCGTGTAAATCGGGGGATAGTTATATATATTTATGCATATCTATATATATATAAATGATTGTTTGTATGTTTGTTTGTACACTGCGTGACATTGAAAATGGAACACCATGAAATAGTGGCCAGAAAGTGATGAAACTCGGCAGACAGAGAGAGACAGAGACGAACAATAAGTGATCTTTATTTCAAAATGATAGTCATAATACAGAGCGAGAACGACGTCGGCTTAGTAGCAAGTAGGACCACCGCGGACGGCGATGCACGCAGCAACACGTCTAGGTAAAGAGTCAATCAGAGTACGGATGGCGTCCTGAGGGATGGCTCTCCATTCCCTCTCAACCATTTGCCACAGTTCGTCTTCTGAACGCGGCTGTGGCAAGGCATGCAAACGGCGTCCAATGATGTCCCAGACGTGCTCGATTGGTGAGAGATCAGGAGAGTACGGTGGCCAGGGAAGCATCTGTACATCTTGCAGAGCTTGTTGGCTAATGCGAGCAGTGTGCGGTCGGGCGTTATCCTGCTGATAAAGGGCATTGGGTACCCCCTGAAGGTAGGGGAGTGTCACCGGTCGCAGCACATCATCAACGTATCGTTGGGCCGTCATAGTGCCCTGAATACGAAGTAAAGGTGACCTGGAATCATACGCGATTGCGCCCCAAACCATGATTCCACGTTGTCGCACGGTGGGGCGTTCCACAATTGTTGCCGGATTGGACCTTTCTCCACGTCGACGCCACACGCGTACACGGCGACTATCACTGGACAAGCAGAAACGCGACTCATCTGAGAACACGACCCTGTGCCATTCCGTCATCCACGTCGATCTAGCCCGGCACCATTCCAAACGTTGGCGCCTATTCGGTGGGGTCAATGGCAGTCTTCTTAGCGGACGGCATGAGTGCAAGCCATTAGCAACCAATACGGGGAAGACGATAGGCTATTTTAAAAAATATATAAATCAACTATTAAAACTATATATTCAAATTATTCTACTTAGCTCACGAACAGCGCCCTCTATCAAAGATTAGATTACATTATGCTGATGCAAACAAATAGATAATGCTAATAACAAACAATTATTTTAAAAAAATCTTATCTAAATATATATCCCTCGGGTAGATATGCACACGGGTCAATCCCGGTGCGAAGCCCGGGTCAGCCGCCTAGTTTTTTATATAGAAAGAAAAAAATAGTTTTGTATGTATATAAAATAATTAAGATTAAAAATATAAAAATTTCGATATATAAAATATTTTAAATACAGAAAAAGTTAAGATTTTAGTTTTATTTAAGTAAATAAAAGAAATCAAAAGAAGTTATAAGTTATTTTATGGGCCAACTATCGGCTCGACTGTGGCGCTCGAGTGGCAGATGTTGGAACTAAAATTAGCATTATACTATTTAAGCCCAGTTTAAAGTCAAATTTTAGTGAATACACTTTCATAATTATTTTATTTATAATTAGCAACTCACATACAGCACACATGTCACCCCTCTTTAAACGTGACGTAAAAAAATATTACATTTATTTTAGTTCCCAAAAACGCCACGCGAGCGCCACCGTCCTGCTGATGTTTTCCATAAAGCTAACTTTGTGAAAATATATTTCCAAATGCTTTCATAATTAGAGTCGAAATACTATCGATTTTTAATATATTTCCTCATTATAATCACACAATATAAATAATTTTTAATATAAATTTTAAATATAAATAAATTATTAATTATTTTTATTAAACCACATTTTGATTTGAAAAAAAAAATAGTACAGATGTGATATTGTACTGGGATAAGGTTTATAAATTATGAAAAAAAAAGGCATGATTAATCAAGAATGGGTATTTGGCCAATTCTGGAATAATTAAAAATCAACGAGAATAGTTGATATTTATTTGGAATAGATGACGCAAGCCATCAGCAACTTTCAGTTGCACGATAAGGAGATGCTTTTTTTCACATTTTGATTTTTTTTTTCTTATATACGAAGACTTTATTAATACCTTTTTTATATGGATATAATTTATGATTTCTATTAATATATTAATATGATAAATATATAAATCATATATATGTTATATTAAAATATTATTCTATTTAAAAAATTATATTTCATAGATACAAATACTCTGTTAAATCGACCGCCAGAGGTCACGCTTCCCCTATAAAAACTCATTGTTGTTGTTTCTCGATGGCCGGCTCAAAACTTTTGTACATTATGTAAATAATCTTTTGTTTTTCCTTATTCTACTCGCTTTAAGCCAGGCATTACTTTTATCAAACCAATTTTTTTTATATATATATTCCATATGTTCAATTATATTAATGATCAAAACCATTTTTATTATTATCCTTTCAAGAATTTTAACCACGACTGCATTACCAATACCATTTTAGTCCTAAAAAGAACCAGCAAATGATTCCATAGCATAATCCTCGAGATAATTCCAAAATACAACAGAAATCTCATTCATCTCTTTTTCACAATATATATATAAATAATAAAATTGATTTTACTATTGTTAATATTATTATAATCTTACACACTTCGCACAAATATTCAGAAAGTTTATTTTACAATCTTAATATAAATAGAATTGTCACCAACACAGATAGCGTTATGTAAATTTGGTAAATATTTAAAATTATAATTAGATTATTTTAATTTTCTAATTTTATGTGTTCAATATACACCAATACCTCGCTTTGCGTCCTTTTGTATTTCGTTTTTTTCGAAGTTGCGTCGCTGCTTAATTTTTACTGATTTTCACTGTGCGTCGTTAGATTTTCGAAGTTGCGTTGTTTTGGATTCGAGTCTTTAATTTTTTTTTTATTTTTTTTCCCTAAAATATGGCAACACCTTTGTTTTTGATTGCGCCTTCACATATTTTCACTTTGCGTCGTGTTTTTTTGGAACGTAACCCCGACGCAAAGCGAGGTATGGGTGTATATATATATTTTACACACATTATACATTACAACATATATTTATATGTTATAATACCTTGATAAAGGTTGGCATTTAGCCAACTGAAATATTGGTAAAATAAATGATATTTTGATCCAATATATGTCTTTTTAATTAAAAATTAAAAGATAGGTATTTATTATAAGATGATTTCTTGAAATAGAATTTGATAAGTTTGTTTAAGGATTGAGAGTTGTTGAGCATTTGCTTGATTTGGGTATACATGAGTATTTAAATTGCAGTCGTGAACAAAATCTAAAAAAAGTTTCGAATCTTTTTTTTATCTCTAGTACACGTGGTACAGGCCATGATAATCATGGTGGGTAGAAGTAGGCGACTGCTTTTACTGTAAGTGCACCACATATCTATACATGTGAAAAAAGTTCGATTTTACACTTACAAATGTGCCAGAGCCCCGTTTGGTTACTTTCACTCGCTGGTGGGGTTGAACTTTGGCAAGAATCGGGGGCCATTGGAGCATTTTTTTAATCAGAAAAAAAGTGTCCAATGCGGAAACAAACTCGAGTCGTGGAGGTCGAAAACCAACGGTTTAGACCCTCCTTCCACCGACCCCCCTATTTGAATTCCGTTTTGAATCACAATTTACTTTAATTAATATGATAACATAATTAAGAATTTAATTAAAAAGGCATATATTGGATCAAAAAATTATTTATTTTACCAATATTTCAGCTGGCTGAACGCCAACCTTTATCAAGGTGTTATAACATTTTAAAGTGTTATAACACCTTGATAAAGGTTGGCGTTCAGCCAGCTGAAATATTGGTAAAATAAATAATTTTTTGATCCAATATATGCCTTTTTAATTAAAGCTTTATCTATGGATTGCTCTATTTTCTAAATAATTAAGAATGAAATAATGACTTAAGGCGAGTAGTAAAAAAGAAAGAAAAAGACGTATTTACATATCTAAAGAAAGATTTGAGCAGGCCAACGGGAAACGGAAATATATTTACGGGACTGCTACCCAAAATAAAATTATTTTTGAGCCTCAACGGCCGCGTAAAGCGGAATATACTCGTATACAAACCACTAGGGGGGGGGGGGCTAGGGACAGAATCTCCGTTAAGGAAGAGGAAGATTAGGCCTGATTAAAAGGTAAAGCTTACAGAACCACCCGTGTTTCCAGGTGGTGACTCTCCCAAGTACTGACCAGGCCCGACATTGCTTAACTTTGGTGATAACGAGAACCGCGGTTTTCAATGTGGTATGGTCGTAGACTGGGCCAACGGGATAGAACCATGGGTATATAAAGAGAAAGCGGCGACATCTTGCGGTAGATTTTTTTTACAGAGTAATTTGAACTATAAATTATAATTTTATATAATATATATATATTATATATATACAGCCTTCTCCACGCTGACAAGCGCCAACAGCGCGAAACGCGTTCGTGGATGGCTTTTCTTGATTTATCAAAAAATTGGATTGGCCAAATATCAGGGAACAAGTTAAATAAACGTTAGTTTATTTTTGCTCTACTAGATGGCGCTCTGTTACATAAAAATCACATGTGCTTGTGGTTAGGATATGCTTTCTTTATTTTTAATATATATATATATAGAATATAAGTATTTGATATTTTATATGAAAAATGAATTTTTCAAAATATGCCCCTAATTATTATATAAAATCATCTTGTAATATTTTGGAAGAATGAAACTAAAGTACTCAGTTGTAAAGGATATATTTTCTAGATTCACAAAATACCTTATGGATACCTTATATAGGTGATAAATTCAACAAAATTCAATTTTGAAATAAAATATAATAAATTTTTCAACTCATATTGATGTTTATAAATGTTGCAAAACATGAGTTAATAATAGTCTGAATAGATAAACTAAATTTGATAGAATTTGATTCAACAAATATTCCATCATGATAAAGCACAATTTCCAATTATTTTATTTCCAAAGTGCTATATCCCGCAAGGGATACTTGCGCCAAACAAGGAGAAAAGTTTATTTACATAAGTTATTTACATTATTCAACGCATGAAAACATTAGAGATCCAGATTTTGTAGAAAGTTTAGAATGTATTTACAAAATGAATTGAACTTTAAATATGATTTTTTGTCGGAAATCAAATCGTTAATTTCACAAAAAACTAGTTCATTCTATAATCTCGAAATGCTGAAAAGCACAATTTGGATTAGAAGAAAATAAGACCTAATCCAAATAAATTAAAAGTGTTTGATGTTTCAGTAACAGCACTGTTACCATCATCTGACAAAAGAATAAATGAGAAAAATATCACAGAAAGTTCTTAAATAGTACTGTTAAAAATAAACTTATTCTTTATCTTGTTTACACACTTGATAACAGTAACTATTTAAGAACATGCTGTGATATTTTTCTCATTTATTCTTTTGTCTGATGATGGTGACAATGCTGTTACTGAAACGTCACACGCTATTAAATTATTTGGATTGTGTCTTAATTTCTTGTATTTATATTCCATTATTTCAATTGATTCTATTGGTGAAGGTTATATGGGTCATATACAGAATTAGAATTAATGATATTTTATTCATGATGATTGTCCATGATGATCTACATGGGTTTGTTTGAGTGGCATGAGATATAATGGCTGTATATATCATTAAATTTATAAATTTAATTGCCATCTATCGTTAAATATATATTTGTGGAACATTGTGGGTTCGATTCCCATCCCTGGACACTTTTATTTTTCGTTCATCATTACTCTTCATAATCCACACTTTCATACCTCATCCAAAAAAGTTAGAAATAGTCAATATTTCACCTTGAAATGGGTTTTGATTTTTCATTGAAAAGAAACTCATGCGGTGTAACTTCAAATGTTGTTTTACAATCACAAGCCGCAGTGTATTATAAAATATATATTTGTTATGAAACCATATTTGCGGAAGAGCTTTGCTCTATACAATACCTTGTAATTATATGTATGTTATAAAAACAAAAGATTTTCTGCTTGAATTTAGATCATGTTGAGGATTATGGTAATGCAGTCGTGGTTAAAATCTTGAAAGTATAATAACAAGAATGGTTTTGATCAGAGGTTGCTTTAATTGAGCTAAGGAATATATAAAATACATAATTTGGTAAAAGTACTGCCTGGCTTAAGGCGTAAGAATCTAAAATATGAAAAACTCATTTACATAATGTACAAAAGGTTTGAGCCGGCCATCGGGAAAAACAACAACGAGTTTTTATAGTGAAAACGGCGACCTCTGGTGGTCGATTTAGAAGAGTATTTTAACTATGAAATATATTTGAAAAACATATTTTTTTTATATAACATGTATGTACCTCTACAGATCTATTAACTTATGTCCATAGGTTCACTAAACACCCCTAAGCTGCCTTCCCTAGTAAATTACAGGGACAGAGACGTTTTGAGATTTGATATCTAGGACTCTCCAACCTGCTTAGAATCATGACACATCCACTAACTCTACCCATCGATGCCAGTCCGAATAAGCTTACATTAAAGGCAGAATGTGTAAAATTTCTTAATTATTAATTCATTATATGTATCTCCAATTCCTGAATAAAACCTGAGATTTCTATAATATATGCTTTATATATATATATATATATCACATTTATCGAATTTCGTCCCATTCAAATAATTCTTTCCTGGTATGTCTTTTGTTTGTGTGTATTACAACCAAATATATGTGTTAAAATTTTTAATACATGTGATAACCGAGGGTCTCTCGCTGTGGTGTGTGGTAACCGAGAGGGGCAAACCTGTAGTAACCGAGAGGGACAGTCAGGATGTGGAGAGTTTTCCAGTACCTCTCTGCACCTTGGGAGACCTTTACAGTCCTCACAGAGTACAGGCAGTTGTGGTCGAGGCAGAGTGGAAATCTTGGGAATGTCCACACACAAAAAAAAAACGAAGACACAGTTGCACTAGGAAAGTTCCGTGAACAGATAAAAGTTGAGCTAGAAGCGAAAGATAGAGAGATAAGAAGTTTTCTTACTGATCTACGGCATGGTCGAGAATCAGAAGATGAAGTGACGAGGGCTCCCGCTGATGGTGAAGTGACTATATTTTCGGCAAGGGCGAAGGTCTTATCTATCTTTGCCGAGAGAGGAAGTATTGAATTTCAGCGGATGTGCAACAAGAGCGTGGATCGGAAGAGAAATCGTACACTGGCGCCGCCCTGGCAGTTGCCTATCTTTAGATGTTGTTGGACTTCCATCTCAATCTCTTGCTTTAGCTCAACTCTTAGTCTATTACAGAGTTTTATTTATTCATCCTCAGTTTGTACAAATTGCATTACATATGATGATGTAATGACACATGACAATAATGCGTATAATCATTTACAGATGTGTTTCTATTATATAACATGAAAATCGTGTTATAAGTATTATACAATATAAGGTTGTTGGTTTATATTACCATATACATATATATAAAATAAAATGATTTAAAAGCGCGAATGTTTCTTTTATACATAAAACGAACTTCTACTGTCCTTACTGCAATGAAAAAATATATTGGGAGGGCTTGGCTCATCAGTGGTGAACCCTCCCAGCGGTTTCGCCAATTTAATACACCAGACCGCTTCTCAGAGCTCTAATACTGTATTGGATCATTCTGCTTTTATATGCTACACTGAAGGATGGAATCTTAGAAATGGTTTTCAAGTAAACTATGGACATAAGCTTATAGGACAGTAGAATTACATTCAAATATTTGCTTCAAGCAATGCTCTTCAGCAAACTATAAAGACAAGGCCAGTTAGGCATAAATTAACACAAAGCAATAACGCGCTATCTATATATATAAAATAAAATGATTTAAAAGCGCGCTTTTAAATCATTTTATTTTATATATATAGATAGCGCGTTATTGCTTTGTGTTAATATACATATATAAATTTATATTTATTTCTGGAAGTTCAGTGAGAACGTTTTAATATATAAGATTATATATAATAAAATGACTTGGTATTTATATAAAATTTGAGTCAAACCAATGTTCAATCAATTCCAGTTTTACGAGCTTACAAGCGCGAGTCCTTGAGATCACACTCTTCATTTAAACCGAAGGATTTATTTTTTACCGTTTAGATCTTATTGTTATCATTCCTATTATTTAAATTTGTCTTTAGTTTTATAAATAACCAAAAATATGGTGAAATGGAGAAAGAATCAGAATGACCTCCTTCTTTTCGTTTTTAAAATGCGGAGCGGAAAAACGAAGAGAAAGAAGTTTGTGAGACAATCATGGATGAAGAATCTATTGGAAGAATCCCTTCAGAAGAATTAAATCTTACTGATAGAGGAGGGTATTATTACTGTGAGAGTGATAATCACTAATAAAATATTTTAAAGGAAATGATAAAAGAACATGAAAAGATGAAAAGAAGCAAGTTTCTTCCTGTACTAAATTATCAACCAAATCCTTGGTACTTTACAGGCGGTTTTCGAAGAAAGAGAAAAAATATCAATTAGAAATATTCCTCGCAATCGGGTCACGGTCAAAACCAATCTTGTCATGTCCGATCCTATGGTTTACCTCTCTCCAAATCTTCACATATTGGCAAATTTGGAATTTGAAGAATTCTTTGAATTCTCTAATGAGCAAATTGACGTAGCGCGTAAGAGATACTGAAGAGGAATCCGCTATTGCCATCGCATACCAGCATATACCAGATATACTGAAGACAAAAATATTAGATATCAAAAATCCTCAAAAACAAAATCTCGACATATGTTTCAAGGGGGCTTAGTTCGAAGCCTGAAAAGGATAAAGCAGATATCTTAGCGCAAGATTTATCCTAAGAAAACTATAATTTCAATGGTTTGTGGCGACCACACTTTGCTTGAGCGAGCGCGAACTGGGACAAAGCTTCACTACACATACGGGCAGTAGTGTGGCGGCCTGACTACGCATGCGCGCGGGACGTCATCCGACACTGCTGGCCACTGGCGTCATAACAACAAGGCTTGCTCCCAACGGCCGTTACTTCAACCGTTACTTCTTTTCTCTTCATATATTTCTGGCTTCGAATAAATTAATTTCAATTATAATTTTATCAGCGGCCTTTCCACAAGCCACACCAACACATCACGCAACCATCCCACAGGTTCAATATGATCAATGAAGATAAAATAAAGAGAAATGTCAATAAAGCTTGGTTATAATGATCCAGTATAACACGTCTATGAAGATGCTATTAATCCAAATATTGCTGGCCCCTTAATAGTTACTGTGAAGAATTGAATTTGAGAGGCCGTCTCATGTTTCATAAAAGAACAGAAAAAAAACATTCATCATTACGGAATATTTCTAGATAAAGACGGATTTGGATCTTACATGTATCGCTTCTAGCTTTCATTTTCCTCATCCAAATAAACCACGAACCTCAGAGATTCTATTAATCTCCTCCGAACGGTGAAGCAAGAAACATCTTACCAAACAGGTTGAGAACAATGTCTATATTTCAAACATTTCAAAGGCGCCTTAGTGAGTAGATACCCTAGTCCTAAGACCTGAAATTATAATGAAATTTCAACACACTATTTAAATCTTAGTTCCATAAATGATTAAATAACACTTTCGATTATAGTATTAAAATAAAAACATAAAGCCTCCAGGGAAAAGATTCTTTTAAAAATATTTTTATTTAAAAATATCTGGAGCTTTCGGGCTTCATATTTTTAAAAGAATCTTTTCCCTGGAGGCTTTATGTTTTTATTTTAATACTGATTCAAGGGATTATTTTATCGAACCTTGGATTAAAGATTAGAAATTCAAGGTGATAATACCAAATCCAAATAAAAAATCAGTGTGTGACATTTGACGTGGTTAGCTTTTTCTTATTAATCAAGAATAAGTCTTTTGCCAATTCTGGAATGGTTAAAATCAATAATTAGTTGATATTTATTCCGATAGATGGCGAAAGTCATCAGCAACTTTTAGTTATACGATTAATAGATACTTTTTTCTTAATTTATTGACATGATCCCAGTACAATTTAACTTTTCTATTCCCCCTCCAGTTTCTCTTTATATATGTTTGAAAAAGTATCGTTAAAATTTTATTTAAATTTTCAACATTCTAGAATATTGAGATATAGAGACTATTCGCGCGAAACTATTATAGACACGTATGATTCTTTTTAAAATTAAACAATATCTACTGCCCTTATTAATTTTTCCATTGCAATAAGGACAGTAGATATTGTTTGATTTTTAAAAAGAATCATACGTGTCTATAATAATTTTAAATTTTCATAACAGATGGTACGCTAATGTGTCATAATATGGAGACTTTAAATTAAACAAATTACAAGTAGTTGTAGTTAGAAAAAATTAAAAACACCAAAGATCGAAGAATAAATGAACTAAGAATGTTGATTCAGATAAAATCTTTGATAAGTACTGAGAGAAAATGTGGAAAAGTTTCATTTAGCTG